>CM077265.1:2567799-2590299 GCA_039654775.1 Spinibarbus caldwelli
ATATTTTGACTTTATTCTCATAATTTTGACTTTATTCTCAAAATATTATGACTTTAATCTCATAATTTTAGATTTTTTTAACGTGGCACTACAACACTGTCGTACTTGTTTTATTTGCAACTTCAAAAATATATATATTTTTTTACAAACAAATCAACTTTTGTACTAAAATCTATTCTAAATCACATGTATACTAAATTTTATTCTTCTATATGCCATCTTAAATATATTTCGGTAACGCTTTACAATAAGGTCCCATTACTTCACGTTGCATTAACTAATATTAACTAACAATGAGTAATACATTTGTTACAGTATTTCTTTTTATCTTAGTTAATGTTAGCTAATAAAAATACAACTGTTCATTGTTAGTTAAGGTTAGTTCAGATCATTTAAATAATTTTAATAGACAACTTTTGATTTCAATAATTTATTAGTTAAAACTGAAATTAACAGTAACTAAGATTTATAAATTCTCATTAATACATTTTATTGTTAGTTCAGTGTTACACAAATGGAATCTTATTGTAAAGTGTGACTATATTTCATTATATAAAAGTACACTGTAAAAAATTATTTTTCAAAGTTGAATAAAACATTATTGGAGTACATTTTCCAAAAAAAGTACTATTTCAGTCTTTCTATTTCAAAATTTCACGTTTAATTCAAAGTGTTGTTTACGGTTGCTCATTTACATTACTTCAGATTCATTAACAATGAGGTTAAGAACAAATTCTCGTGCAGATGAATTAGTCCCAAATTTTTTGTGACAATTTCTTGTACACTGTAATTTTTTTTTTTTTTTTTTTTTTTTTACATTTTTCAAGAAAATACCATTTCAGTCTTCATGTTTCAAAATTTCATGTTTAATTCAGTGTTTTACTTGTTGTTTCTTTGTAATTAATTGTGAAATTTACTAGCAATTTCTGAGTGAAAAATAGTTTTTAGAGTAAATACTACACCATTTTTTTTCACTGTGCATATAAATACGAACAATCCAGACAATTATTAGTGAATGTGATTATGATTTGTAGCTTTACCATGAATTATCTGACCAAATTCTGGTGCTTAAAGCAAAATTGTGTAATTTTTGGTATGCTTAATGTGCAGAGATGTGCAGAAGAGGCAGTTTGGGAAACCTGTTTGGAAACGGTCATTATGCAATTCCAAATGGAGACACTAACAGCACAAAAACCACAAACCTCACCTTGAAAACGACTTTACAAAATGCAATGATCTCTGGGATTGATCTACAGTGTTATCTGCAATCAGAAATCCGAGATCTCAATATGAACTCAAATTATTTCTCAAATTATAATGATCTGAACTGCTCTTTTTTTAATTCTCCTTCGGGAAAAAACATTTCACACAAAGTTGAGACTTAATCATAAGTGGGAACTCTATATAAAAGAGCAACATTTGAGCAATAAAACTACGGAACAGCCTTCATTCTGTGTTTTATTAGTCACTATCCATTGCTACGCAGTTATAAACGAACAGTGATCTATTAAACTCAGTCGCTCTCTCTCACCCGTGTGAGTTACTGGTCCACTGCTGTCCGATCGGGCCGTTTCTGTCTGAATAAAGCCACGGCATTATCCGCCGGAGTGGAACTCGCATTGAACAAACGATCTTGACACCAGAACAAAAGGCGCTTTAGAGGAGAGCACACACACCGCGGACTCTGTTTTTCTCTCTCATATTTTTTAATGACAAAATGTTTGCCAGAAACAGGTGGATTTATTTTGGGCAATCCGGGGTATAGTGATGGAGCTTAGATGGTTCCGGGCTCCAGGGCTTCAGACAACTAACAAAACACATCTTACTTCTGCTTTGCTGCCTGTCTGTAATGCCTTTCAGCTGAGAGCATGATGGTCCCGAGAGCTTTCCGTCAACTGACACCCTTAAAATCCTTGAATGAGCTCCAAAAATACTGCCGTACCCACAACAGAAAGAGTTTCAGCTTGTGTATGTTGTATAAATTAAAGTTATATTTCAGTTTAAGGCTAAACATACATTTGGATTTCAATGTAACATTATTTTGACACATTCAGTACAACTTTCATTGGAAAGTAATTCTCTAAACTAGTTAGTGTATATATTTACCTAAAGAGTGAATTGTGTTCAGATTTTCCAAATAATCTTGTATCTGACTGAATTATGAATTATGAGAGTGAAAAAGAAAAACATGAGATCTCTGTCAGGAGAGATCTCAACAATGCCTCAAATATATCTAAAAAAAACATATATAATTTTCTACAGTAGTCAACATTTGAAGTGGATCAAAAAAGTTGTCCTAAGACAAGACCAGTTATTGTTTTGGTTTTAGCACAACTTTGATGAAAGGTTTTGATCCACTTCAAATGCTGACTACTATATAATAATATAAACTATATATAATATAAAGATATACTTATATATAATAATATATATATATAATTAAGTACAAATATTATTACTTTATTGTCATATTTGATTATAATATTTTATATATAATATTATCTAATATGTATTGTAATATAATATGCTTTATATATAATAATATTGATTTTTGTCATTTTAAATATTTTATTGATTCTGTTTAATTAAATATTGTATTTATTGATTGTTTTAACTGTATTATTATGCAATACTGAGAACTGATTTTTTTCCCCTTCAATACCATTACCTAAAAAGTGGATTGTATTCAGATTTTCCAGATTATTTGCGTATATACGAGAGTGAAAAAGAAAAAAAAAAAAAAAAAAAAATCTCAAATGAAATCTATTTAATATCTTATAAAATATTAAAATAATATAGCAAATGGAGACGTGTCTCCTCTGTTTTAGAAGAGATTTCAAAAATGTCTCAAAACTGTTCGAATATGCTTAGATCCCAAAGTCTGCAATTAAAAATAAATATATTTGTCAACTTTTAAAATGGAGACAAAATCACTTTCCATATCTTATAATTATAATTATATATATATATATATATATATATATATATATATATAAAATATTAGATTTTTTGCAATATTTTATAATATAGAGTTTTTGCTTAATTTTTGTACAATTATACAATTCTGAAAACAGCTAATTTTCTCAGCAAAAACATCCCAAATATCAGTCCCCAAATATTAGATCCCAAAGTCTGCAAATAAAAGTCAGAGATTTCAATATGAACCACTCAGTCATTTCTCATCAAATCCACATTCATTTTCTAGCTTTTAACTCTATACGTTATACTCTATACTGTATTCCTCTTTTAGGAATTTTAGGAGAAACATCTGAGACAAGTCCCATGCACTGAAGCACTATGAAAGAGCATAATATCTACCGCAGTACAAGAGCAAATCAACTTAAACCCTCTTGTTTTTTTTCCCTTTAATTCCAAAGATAACTCCACACATGCCACAATCAAGAGAACGGACCACAAGATATTATAAACATGTGTAGAAAAATGTAAAGGAAAGCTGGATGGGCGAGCTGCTCGCTTGATTTAACTATGATATCTAATGATGTATGTTTCCTCCTCATGCCCTATTAAGATTAAGAGTGACTGGAACTGCGCAATACGGGCACAATTTCCGGCCTTTGGAAGCGCGGCCTCAAATATGAGTCACAGCAAATATCACTGCCTCATTTTAGGCAACTTTCCCAAATGGGCTTCGAAGACATGGAAGTGGAAAGCTGTCCCTGACACGGCCAGGAAACAAGCATAAAAAGCCACCAGCGCAATTCATCTTGTCATTTATAATGGGGAAATGGCAACGAGTCTATTCTTTTCGGGTTTAATGATCATTATGTTGAGAGGTGATGTGTGTTTAATGGGGTTTCAGGCTTCTGAAACACAGGAAACGTCTCGGTTACGTATGTAACCCTCGTTCCCTGAAGGAGGGAACGGAGACGTCACGTCGGATGACCGACGAAATTGGGATCTCGCCAGAGAGACCAATCCACTTCGAGTGTAACTAAACGAGCCAATGGACATTGGCATGCGATTATTGCATCCAGCTGCCGCTGATCACAGCGTGAGCATAAGAGGCAGCTGATGCACCGCATCAATTATGTTTTCGCTGAGGAGCCGAGCCGGCGACCCGGCAGCTCAGCGGTGGTACAGCGACTGTGGCGACGGGACGTGACGTCTCCGTTCCCTCCTTCAGGGAACGAGGGTTACATACGTAACCGAGACGTTCCCCTTTCAGTCGGTCACTCCGAGTCACGTCGGATGACCGACGAAATTGGGATCCCTACCAAAGCGCCACAGGAGCTGCCCCTTCCAGTGCCCTGTGTAGGGCTCCTGACCCTTCCTATAAGGCAGACGATAGGACCGGGCTCTACACAGAGAAGGTCAACTACTGGTGTTCCTTGAGCAACCCAAACAGTAGGACTAGGATAACACTGGGAAGCGTGCCCTTCCACTTGGAAGAGGCACACTGCGGAGTCACCTCCTCCCAAAGGGGGTTTAAGTGACATTCAAACATGTGAAGTAACCCAGAGGGCCCTTTTGCACATGGAAGTCTCTGAGATGGCTCAGGCTGCATCTTTAGAGATGGCAGAACGTGGTCCGCCAGGGGAAACACGGCTCTAATAAGAATACCGTGGAATACACATATGGGATCCCGACAGGGTCTCTCATATGGGCACTAGCCTCGCACCAGTTTTCAAGAATTCATTGGCTGAAGGCCTGGCGCCGGACGCTCCGCCGTGTCCGGACGCCGGAGTGCTGGAGGACTCAACAGGGTTTGCCTGGTTAAGGAACTCTCTGGAGAATTAGGCGTAAGGACGCCGCAAGCCGACTCTGAGCCGGCCCTCTCAGTGCCACTACCCGTTTGAGGTGAGAACACAGGAGGAAACCGGTTCGACACGTAGGCTATAAAACCTAGCGAACGTGTTGGGAGTCGCCCAACCCGCAGCTCTACAGATGTCTGCTAGCGAGGCACCACGAGCCAGCGCCCAGGACGATGCGACACCCCTAGTGGAGTGAGCACGCAACCTGAGCGGGCAGGGCGCACCTTGTGCTTCGTAGGCCAAGGTGATGGCATCCACTATCCAGTGGGCCATCCTCTGCTTGGAGACAGCCTTCCCCTTCTGCTGTCCTCCGTAACAGACAAAGAGCTGTTCTGAGGTCCTGAAGCTCTGAGTTCTATCCACGTACTGACGCAGTGCGCGTACAGGACAGAGCAAAGCTAGGGCTGGGTCTGCCTCCTCCAGGGGCAGCGCTTGCAGGCTCACTACCTGGTCCCTGAAGGGCGTGGTAGGAACCTTGGGCACATAGCCGGGCCGGGGCCTCAGTGTTGCACTGGAGTCAGCCGGCCCAAACTCAAGGCACGATTCGTCGACCGAAAATGCCTGCAGGTCCCCCACCCTCTTGATTGAGGCCAATGCAGTCAGGAGTAGGGTTTTCATAGAAAGAACTTCAACTCGACTGACTGCAATGGCTCAAAGGGGGCAGTTTGTAGGGCTCTTAGCACCAAAGCCAAATCCCAAGAGGGAAGGGAGGGAGGCCTCGGAGGATTTAACCTCCTGGCCCCCCTAAGAAACCTGACGACCAGATCGTGCTTCCCCACCGACCTCCCCTCTATGGGGTCGTGGTGGGCAGAAATAGCAGCAACATATACCTTAAGGGTGGAGGGGGACAGCCTACGCTCCAACCCTTGTTGCAAAAAGGAAAGCACGGCTCTGATCGAACATCTCCGGGGGTCCTCCTGGTAAGAGGAACACCATTCGACGAACAGGTTCCACTTCAGCGCATAGGCCCGTCTTGTGGACGGTGCTCGTGCTGAAGCGATAGTGAGCGCTACCTCCTGGGGCAGGTCACCTAGAACCTCCGCGTCCCGTCCAGGGACCACACATGAAGTTTCCACAAGTCTGGACGCGGGTGCCAGAGGGTGCCCCGTCTCTGAGAAAGCAGATCCTTCCTCAGAGGAATCGGCCAGGGAGGGGCTGTCGCGAGGAGCATGAGTTCCGGGAACCAGGTCCTGTTGGGCCAATATGGAGCCACTAACAGGACCTGCTCCTCGTCCTCCCTGATCTTGCACAATGTCTGTGCTAGCAGGCTCACTGGGGGAAACGCATACTTGCGCAAGCCCTGGGGCCAGCTGTGTGCCAGTGCATCCGTGCCGAGCGTTGCCTCGGACAGGGAGTAGAACCACTGGCAGTGGGTGGTTTCTGGAGATGCAAACAGGTCTACCTGAGCAACTCCGAACCGACTCCAAATCAGCTGGACCGCCTGGGGATGGAGTCTCCACTCCCCAGGAAGTGCCGCTCGAGACAGCTCGTCGGCCGCCTGATTGAACACTCCTGGGATGTGGATGGCACGAAGGGACCTCAGATGCTTCTGACTCCAGAGGAGGAGGTGGCGGGCGAGTTGCGACATGCGACGGGAGCGCAAACCGCCTTGCCGGTTGATATAGGCAACGGTCGCAGTGTTGTCCGTACGGACCAGAACGTCCCTGCCCCAAAGGCGCCCTCTGAGGCGGCACAGGGCAAGGCGTACTGCCAGCAACTCGAGGCAATTGATATGCCAACGCAGAAGGGGGCCCGTCCAACCCCTGATACTGCGTGCCCGTTGTACGTGGCACCCCAGCCGGTGGCCGAGGCATCCGTGAATACCACAGCATGCCTGGATACCTGCTCCAGGGGCACTCCTGCCCGAAGGAACGAAGGATCTGACCACGGGCTGAAGGTCTTGCGGCAGGCCGGTGTAATCTGAACCCGGTGAGTACCGCGTTTCCACGCCCACCTCGGGATTCGATCATGGAGCCAGTGCTGAAGCGGTCTCATATGGAGCAGACCGAGCGGAACTATGGCCGCAGCTGCAGCCATATGCCCCAGGAGCCTCTGAAAGAGTTTCAGTGGGACCGCTGTCCTGCCTGATAAAGTCTTGAGGCAGTTCAGCACCGACTGAGCACGTTCCTGGGTGAGGCGTGCTGTCTGGTTGACCGAATCCAACTCCATGCCGAGAAAAGAGATCCTCTGCGTTGGCACGAGTTTGCTCTTTTCCCAATTGACCCGAAGGCCCAACTGGCTGAGGTGCCTGAGCACCAGGTCCCTGTGTGCGCACAACAGCTCTCGAGACTGTGCAAGTATGAGCCAGTCGTAGAGGTAGTTGAGAATGCGCACACCCCGTTGTCTCAGGGGAACAAGGGGCCGCCTCTGCGACTTTGGTGAAGACACGAGGCGAAAAGGGACAGCCGGAAGGGCAGGACCTTGTACTGATATGCCCGACCATCGAACGCGAATCGCAGGAATGGCCTGTCTCGCGGGAGAATCGAAACATGAAAGTACGCGTCCTTCAGGTCGATTGCTGCAAACCAATCTAGGGGACGGACGCATCCAAGAATGCGTTTCTGCGTCAACATCTTGAACGGCATCTTGTGAAGTGCACGGTTCAAAACTCGCAGATCCAAGATCGGTCGTAACCCACCGCTTTTCTTGGGCACAATGAAGTAAGGGCTGTAAAACCCCGACCTCATATCGGCTGGAGGGACCGGCTCTATTGCATCCTTCGCCAGTAGGACTGCAATCTCCGCGAGCAAGACAGGGGCGTCGACGGCTTTGACTGAACTGTACCGGATGCCCCTGAACTTGGGGGGGACGCCGGGCGAACTGAATCGCATAGCCGAGTCTGATGGTCCGCAGGAGCCACCGGGACGGGCTGGGGAGCGCTAACCAGGCTCCGAGAGACCGCACCAGCGGGGCCAACGGGCCCACCGACATGCCCGCGGTGGGGCAGCGAGGTGGAACACAGGGACCGGCCCCAGGGCCTGTGACGGCCTGGCCTGTGACGGCAGGGGGCGGGGTCTGGGTGTGTAGTGTAGCACTCACCTGATTTCTCCTCGCATGGGAGGAGACACAGGAACCCGGCTTGAGGCTTGTGACAGCCCGGCGTTTGACGACTTGAAGCGGGGACTGGAGTGCTACTGCCCTTACCTGGTTCCACGAATGGGCAGGAGGGGTGCTCTTGGGCAACCACCCGCTGCCTGCTGGCGAGAGAGGAGGAGGGAAGTGATCCTGTGATGCACGGATCACCACTCTCCTCCTCTTGAGACCCGGAGATTGAGGAGACCGCTCTTTACTGATGTTTTGGGTACCGCTGGCTGCTGGGCCAGCGGCGGAACAAAATGAACAAAAGATACTCCACCCGGCCCTCCTCCGGGGGAGGGAGTGGTGCAGTCACCATCTCCCGATGAGCAGTCTCCTCCATCTCTGGGTCGCCCGTCTCAGGGCCTCTTGCACTTGCGCTTGCCGCCAGGTTTGGCGGGGGCCTGGACGGGCTGGGCGTCCTGCCTGCGACCGGCTCCACGACGCTGCCTGGTGAAGGCTGCTGCGGCTGCGCGGGAGCGGGGACGGCCGCAGGGGGCGCCCACGGCGACGAGCAGGCTGAGTGGCTGCAGCCGGGGTGGAAGCAGCAGGTTTCCTCCGGCGCATGATGTGTTTGCCTCAGTCTGCTTCTGGGCTGCCGAGAACTGCTGGGCAAAGCTCTCGACAGCGTCGCCGAAAGGGCCGGTCTGTGACACGGGAGTACCTTCTCCTGCCCCGTCATGTCAGCGAGACACAGCCAGAGATGGCGCTCCTGGACATCGCACAACCCAGAGACTGTGCGGTCACCTTCGTCACTCATAGCGCGAGGTCCGTCGCAGCACGCAGCTCATGTAGAACCGCCAGGTCGTGACCACCCTCGTGCAGGTCTTTCAGTGCTTTGGCCTGGTGGACCTGCAGCAACGCCATAGCGTGGAGGGCGGAAGCCGCCTCCCCACAGGCTCTACAAGCACTGCCAGTTAGACCTGACGAATACTTAGAGGCCCGTGAGGGGAGACACGGATCACCCCGCAGGGTGGAAGCGGCTGTTGGACACAGTTGCATGGCCACAGACCGTTCCACCGAGGGGATGCCCGCATACCCCAAAGCGGCTCCACCATCGAGGGTGGTGAGAGCGGAAGAACTACAAGATGTGTTTCGGGCAGTGAAAGGTGCCCTCCACAATCTTGTCAGCTCCTCATGCACTTCCGGAAAGAATGGCACCGGAGGGGGGCGCTGAGAACCAGCGCCACCCCCACCGAGGAATCACTCGCCCAGCCTCGAAGGATCGGGACACGGTGGCTTTTTAGGATTCCACACGAGCCCGACATTCTCGGCGGCCCGGGAAAGCATAGCCGTCATCTCTGGGTCTGGCACGGACAACGCTACCACACCCGAAGGGGGCAACGCAGCCGGGTCGTCATCCCCGGAGAGAGAGGGCCCGCCCTCCGATGCGGTGATCGACATCTGGTCGTCAGAGGGGGCACCGAAGGAAACGCGTGGCCAGCGCGCTCCTTCGGCAGCTCCACCGGCTGCGGAGTGCTTGAGGGGTGAGGAGCTCCACTTGGGGAAGCCCTCACCGTAATCCTCAAATCACCTCTAACTCCACCGGATCCAGTGTGCACGCCGGATCACGGCAGGCAGAGGGACTCTGCCATGTTTGACATAGCAGAGTCGCACTCCGAGATGGTCATGTCCCCGCAAGAAGAACATGAACCATCCACGAAAGCCACCTCAGCGTGCTGAATGCCCAGACACGTGAGGAAGCGATCGTGACCGTCCTGAGGCGCCAGGAAACGACCACACCCAGAAACGCACGGGTGAAAAGACATCTTTAAAAAGACGCGATCACCCGTGTTGCTCTTTTAGAGAAATTGCTCTTTCAGAGAAATGCTCTTTTAGTGCTGAAGCACGCAGGGGAGCTGGCCACCGCACACTCCTAGTGTGGCTGTCAGCAGGAAGACGATCTTTCTCTCCCGGACACCGTGACCACCGCTGCCGCGCCGTAACGCCCGCACTCGCTCGCAGAACACTCTCTTGGAAGGGAGAGCAGTAGCTTTAACCACTACCGCTCGGCTCCGAAGCGAAAGGATAATTGATGCGGTGCATCAGCTGCCTCTTATGCTCACGCTGTGATCAGCGGCAGCTGGATGCAATAATCGCATGCCAATGTCCATTGGCTCGTTTAGTTACACTCGAAGTGGATTGGTCTCTCTGGCGAGATCCCAATTTCGTCGGTCATCCGACGTGACTCGGAGTGACCGACTGAAAGGGGAACTGAGTTGGGATTCATACTGATGTCATATGCGCTTGAAAACACCAATGTTTGGGACCAAACGCAGTATAAATCTTTTCATAAATGGACTTTTGCATTAAAAAAAACAATTAATTTAGAAAGCAATCAACCAGCAGGAACAAAACAATGCTGTAGTAAACACAAAAAATAAAAAATAAAAAGCAATTAATTTGTCAACTTTTAAATTTGAGGAGAGAAACTACTTCACATATCTTTTGTATTTGATGTCCAAACTCTGTTATTGTAATGCAAATATTTTTTTTCACTTGTGAATACTAATATAAAATATTATACAATATTACTTATATTTTATATAATATTTATTATATATAAAAGGTTACATATTATGAAATACTAATATAAAATATTTTATATATATATATCAAAACATTATATCATATTACAATATTGTATATAATATATAACATATAATTGGGGCTGCAAAATGATTAGTCGCAATTAATCTATTGAAAATAAAAGTTTATGTTTACATAATATATGTGTGTACTATGTATATTTATTATATATATATATATATATATATATATATATATATATATATAAATATATATATATATAAAAACACACTCATATATGTATTTATTTAAAAAATTATGTGTTTGTATTATATGTATTTGTATGTAAACACTTATATAAATATAAATATTTTACATATAAATCTAACATATTTTCCTTAATATATAAAAGTATGTGTGTGTATTAATATACACACATAATAAATATACACAGTACACACACATATAGTATGTAAACAAACTTTTATTTTGAATTGATTAATCGCGACTAATCGTTTTGCAGCCCTACATATACAGACATATATTTTGCATATTATTAAATATTAATGTAAAACATATTAAATATATTAAATTATATAGATAAAATGTCAAATACTAATATAAAATGATAAAATATATAATATTTATATATAATATTAATATTTATATATAATAAAAATTGAATATATTATATAATGTATTATATAACATGTTTTGTAAAAAAAAAAAATATTGTATACAACATATTATATAACATATGCGTTTCAGGACCCAGATTCCCGAAGAGTAATTTTCCCCTGCAAAAACATCCCAGATGTCAGTCAACTTGATATTTATTTTACTTTTAATTGCATCGTATCTGAATAGAAAAAATATCAGTGCAGCACTCTGTAACATATCCAGAAATATACTCGTTCCACATTTCATGAACTGAGGAAGGATCTTTGAATCGTAGAGACTGGTTTAGCAAAGTCGGAAAAAGAAAAGTGGCCCGAACGTCTATCGCATACCTTACTGAGAACTACGGCTAGATTACAGCAAAGATGAACCCATGTTAACATGCGTCAGCTGACCAAAAAAAAAATAAAAAATGACAGTGGTTTCGGAAGTCAACACATCATTAGCTATCAAACGTTCCTGTCGGAAAACACAGGGCCTTTTTTCTTCCCTCTACAAGACGTTTTCAGTCACAAGCTTCTACAAAGTCTTTCTCTGGGTTTACACTTAGTACAAAATAAGACATTTCTACCCGTTAGCGCTTCAGTTCCTTAGGTGACTATGACATATAATATATATAATAATTTATTTTCAGTGTTCAAACAGACAGATCCAGTGTGACTGGATAACTAACATACTCTACCAGGTTCCAGTTGGCATTTATACATCCTTGATTTGCACTGAGCTCCTGAAACACAACTCAACGAGTTCCTCCGTGGCGTTTTGAGATGAGTCCCACACTACGAATCCTGCAGTCCTTTAGCGCGAGTCAGTGCACGTACCTCCAGGCTCGTACCTACCGATAGAGTTTAGTATTTTAACTCTGTGTTAAAGCAAATATACATTCTGCTGTGCAAAACCACGCCACCGATTCATTTGCAGGTAAACACCTCCGTCCTCTCGCTACAGGTGTTGCATTTCACAAAACAGCACCACTGGAATTTACAGTTGCATTGCCACACTTTGGTGTACTGATGCGTGTTGTAGCCTCGCCCGCAGCACATCAGGTCGCAACCGTCTGTGTGCGGCGATGTCCGGTTGCAAAGGCGCCCCTGCGTCCCTACGCTGCCCGTTTTGGCATCCTCTTCGCAGTAATTGGGCGAGCGCTCGATGTAGACCAAGTCCGTTTCTAAGGGCTTCTGGTAGCCGTGCGTCTTCTTCACTTTGAGGAAGGTGGGCTGCCGCAGGCGTGAGGCTCGGACCACTTCCACATGCACCGCTTTGTTGTACTTGTCCTTCAGGACGTAGCCGATTTCGCGAAACTTGGGTAGCGTGGTCCAGCAGGTTTTGGTGGTGCAAGAGCCCGATACGCCGTGGCACTTGCATTCCAGCTTCATCCGCTCCTCCAGAACCTGCGGGAAACAATACGAGTTTCGGTTAGAGTGTCATTTATCAACGCCGATTGTGTCGGAAAAAAATACAGTCAAACCAAAATTTATTCAGACACCTTCAAAGTTTTTGTCACAATATCAGAAGTTTATTCGCTATAGTTTAGAAAATGGTAATAAAATACGACAAGAGTTAAACTGTGTCAGAACAAATTCATCTTGATAATGTCAGATAACTGATAGAAAGGTATGTAACAAAACATGGTCAAAGTGTCAAATCAAATTTTTGGTCCCAAATTTGATCAATTTTACTGGTAGTCCACTGTATGAAGAATTTTTGGGTATAATATGTCACAGTTTACTTTATTTTGCTATCTTCACTTACATGAATTAACTATAGTGTCCTGCACCCACCAGTAAAAAGCTGTATTCCTGGGTTTGAGAATCAGATGAACCATGACATAATTTCATTCAACTCGCTGAATAATTTGTTATGAGAAATTCAGTTGAGCTTGTTCTTAAGTTTTCATACTTCCAGTGTTTTGTACATCACCTTAAATAACCCAGAATAACTCAAAAAGAGTTTACTACCATATTTTGCCCTTCTTCACCCAAAGCTGTTTGTCAATATAAAATTGAACGTCCCTCATGGTTGCAAACATGACAAAAATACACATTATGAAACCAATTCACAGAAGAAAAAAGTCTTTATGAGCCCAGACAAGGGCTAGTTTGCTTGCTAATTTTCTTTCTTTAATTTTCACATTTCCGAAATGAAACAATAGCTTGCAGTCTATAGTTTACTACTTACTGTATAATGTTTTAAAAAGTATATATTCATAATATAAGTAATTTTAAGTAATTTATAGTTTAAGTAATATTATATTATAAAATATATTTCATAGTTTGTACAGTATTATATCATATTAAATATAATATAATATAATATTCCAGGTGTTCATCAGGACCATGTTTTTTTTTTTTTTTTGTTTACTTTTTTACTTTTTTAATAATAAAAAAATATATTAATATGTTAATGTTATATTATTTAATATAGCATATTAATTAAATTATTCATAGTTATAATAGTTATTTTTGATCAAATATTTTATACAATACTTATATATATAATATTTCAGTGATATTTTATTATAAAGTATAATATTTTATATTATAGTATATTATATAATATGTATTATTACATCAGATTTAATCTATGTGTTAATCAGTGTCATATTAATCAATGTTTTGTTTCGTTTTCTAAAATTACGATAGTATTGTACATCTTGTTAGTGTTGGTCACCACTTACAGTTTACTGAATACTGCTTTTTTAAAGTTATATACTATATAATGTTTATTACTTATATGTAATATTGAATATAATATATTAGCATATTAACGATTACATAATATTATAACTATTATATAATATTTAATATAATATCTAATAAATTAAATATTTATATTTAATATAGTATTTTATATAATGTAATATTTAAGTGATATTTTCTATTAACATATAATATATTATATTATGCATTATTAATATGATATTTAAAATATAATATATTTTCTCTGTGTTTATCAGTGTCATGTTTTTCATTTTTGTTAGTTTTCTACAATTACGGTACTATTGTACAATTATACAACTCTGGTGTGCTGTTTTGGTCACCACTTGATATCAATATAAAATTCTAGCTTACAGTTTCCTGAATATTCCCTAAAGTTTAAATAATAGTTCTGTAAATGAAACAGAATGCATATTGCAGTGGTAAATGTGTCAAACAGTAGCACACTGTTGTCATTTCACTATGCTGGTCACATGACCTCTTCACGCTGCATGCGAGTGACAAGTGCATCTCAAAAACAAACAATTCTTTTGCAGATTCAAGTCAAATAATAAAATGTTAAAAATCAAAGGGTTTAATTATTATTAGTTCACTCAATACAATGGAAAAGGAAGATCAAAGCAACCACATTGCATTTGTGGGACACAGTATCTGTCACGTATCCCATGCATACAGAAAATTCACAAATGTGCACATTCAACATACTTCAGAAATAGCATGAGAGTATGCTATTCTGAACACTAAAACACAGCACACGCTAATGGCTTTCGGAAATCAGCCTTTTTATGGTTTGCACTGGGCTGTTTGGAAGACAAGCAACGTACATGCAGTGGAAAAACCATATGCTGGCGTAGCGACGATCTAATGTGCTACATTAATACTGCCGGAGACTTCAGACGCTCGCTGCTGATCCGCTGCTGATCGAGCAGCTCTCTGCCAGTTACCCATCAAACCTACTGTCGTCCTCTACTCTGTAATTCTCTCTACCTTCCTGCACACCACATCTATGAGCAGGAAAAATAAATATAAATCTCCTATAACCAAACACCATGATACTCCCAGTTGGAAGTGGATTATTGAGCTATTTAATGCATTGCAGATCTTTCGCAGTGATGAAGCTACCGAACAACCGTCAGCAAATGGAAAGAAAGTGGAAGAAACCAGCATTGCAGATGGAGAAAGGGTTCAAATCATCAAGCAAATATGTACGGTGCACTGCAAAGAAAAGGAGATGTTTTATTTTTAGATTAACATTGGATATCAATACTGTATGAAATGCTGAAAGACTTTTTCCAGAACTTTTTCTCTGTCTGGCACGGCTCCTCACCAAAAGCAATTATCATTTCCCTGGAAAACACATGTAAACTAATTGATCAATCCCACAAAACCGTCTTGACCCACGCGAGGCCATTGACAGTTGAAGTCGGTTGGGAGATCTTGATTTCAACAGGCTCTGTGCAATAACAAAAGAGGTCAGAAGGATTGTTCTGGCAAGACAGTGAAGTCTACAGTGAAGTTTTGTACTTCCTGGCCTTTTCCTATGACTCATATGAAGGCTGCCAGTTTTCCATTTTAATAAAAAAAAGGTTCCTAATTGGCCTCTAATTGAATTATGCTAAAAATAAACAGGATAAATATATTATTGCATTACAATTTTACTGCGTGCATTATAAGGCATAATACATTTTTTCATAGACTGCATTGAGAGGCATAATGTCTATGAAAGTTTATGAAAAGTCTATGAAAAAATGCATTTTTAATATTCAATTTTACATTATATATGAAATAAAGTAAAAATAATAAAAAATAATTATATACAGTCTTTTTATACTGCTTTTTCATATTACTTTATTTATATAATATTTAATTTTATTTTTATAGTACTTTTAACATTATATATATGCATACATTATAATACAAAAGTATTTAAAAATGTATTGTCAAAATAAAATACAAAAAACATATTACAAACTATCTAAAGCAAGGCAGCTCTCTAGGTTTTGCTACCTTTATTAACAAGTGGAATGTTTTAATTCTGCCAAGCAGTAATTATATTTCATAAAATGTAAACTGGATTTTCAGCCACTACTTAACCAATTAACAAATTGTTCCCTTGTAAAACACTGATTACGTGAACACCCATACGCTTTTGAAATCAGTTCCACGTGGCTTCAATGCATCAGTGTTGATTCTGCAGATAAATACGTTCATGACTACCGTTGATTCAACATACAACGAGCCAGCGTATGCCCGCAGGCAACAGCGTTTTGAAATGAACGATGTGTTACTTCACAAGCCGTCCGAAGGCCCGCAGCGCTGTTTACATTTGCCTGGATACGCTTACATCCACAGCGCTAATGTGGACCAGTTTTGGCCCCGGCTCGCTCCAACCACATACACGTATGATAGCAATTGAAATTCCAGAGCGGCAACTTCCATTTTCCCCCCATCCAGAGTCATATGGTACGTCCCGTCCCCCCTTACCCTATGATGCTATGGCTCCACGATTGCCATTGTGGGTCCTCTATAAAAGACGAGAAAAAAGCCTGACTCAATGGAGCGAGGGCTGTGTTTTCAGTGCTGCAGAAAGACTCGCAATAATATCCTGTTACAGGCTTTAGACTTGATGATTCCATGCAGCGGACCGCGATGGGATTGGCCGGGCTCCAACTGGCAACCGCGATCCTGGGGCTCAGTCCCGGCTCGGCTCAGGCTCGCTCACACCATAAAGCCCTGTGTTATTAATTAGATCCATTTGTCACCAGAGTGCATGCGGTTCTGCTGTTTCAGTGCATGTTGTTTTGTGTTCTTGGATGACTAACAGCTATCAAACAAACAAACATGGCCAGAGCGGCGAGCGGCCAAACCGAGCTTGAACCGGGATCAAGGCGGGAACCAAGAAAACACGCAGTAATTGGCTGAAGCGAAACGAGTTGCTGAAAACGGCTGACTGTTGCAGAGCGATCAAGCTTGCTTTGGGTTGCTCGGTGGGCGAATCATTTTAGATGCCACCTGAAACACCTGTTTTAATTAGAAAGAACGAACAATATGGTGAACGGTTTTGGAGGACTGTCAAGATGAGCCACACCGCAGGTCTTCGCAGAGCCAAACTCTAAAACGCTCTTTAAGCTGGAAAAAAAAATGACAGCAAAGTCTAAACGCATTTGTCTTTTCAGCATGAATTAATGGATACATTTCTGAAGAATTCGTTATTTGTTTCTTCAGCTAAACGGCGGCCAAAAGGCGCTTCCAAGCTTCTATGTTTTTAAAGCCTCCGACATCTAAAACAGATTAAGCAGCATTGTCTGTAAGATTTTCCCAACCATGCAGTCAAACAAAACGGATAAATGTTTCTGCAAGGCGACCACGACCAATGTTGGTAAATTGTCAAATTAAAACACTCTTGAGAAATAACAAATGAACGCATAAGAACTTTTCCCCCGAAGATTTTATTTGTTTCTTCAAGGCGAAAACTCTTCCAAGCTTCAAAGTTCTTCGAAAAGCTTCTGAAGTCTAAACAGATTAAGAAGCATTGTCTGGATGCTTTTCCCAACCGTGCAGTCAAACAAAACATTTGGATGAATGGTCTGGCAGTCTTCCAGGAACAACATCGCTAAATGTCAAATCGCTAAATGTTTAAGCTCGTGCAGAAAAAAAGCCTCACCTTTCGGCCAGCTTCGTTGTTATGAAGGTTCATCAGCCGTCGGGCATTTTTTTTAATTTCCCGGGCGTCCACGAACTTCCGGGAGAACTCGATGCCGTATTTGATGTCTGCGGAGCATCCGCCCCATTTCCAGCCCTCCTCCTGGTTGTAGTAGCCCTGTTTCTCCCTGTCGCAGCCGCAGTGGCTCATGTTGCCCTGGCTGCATGCGGCCGTCACGGCGTGGGCGACCCCAGCGGCAGTGATGGCGTAGGTGAATGCCGCCTCCCTGCTGCCTGGGGGGAAGAGGGAACAGGCTGTGACATCTGCTCAACAGGTCTCAATCACCAACAAATTTGCATGCACAAACTAGCAAAATCAACATTTTGTGGTTGAGCTGGGTAATAACTGATTACATGTAATCTGGATTACGCAATCAGAATTAATTACTTGTTGTTAGATTATATTATGTTTTAAATGCTCATAATCAGATTACAGTTACTTGAATGGATTACATATTTATAGATTATTCACACAATGGCAGTACATTTTTCATAATTTATTGTTCATGTGATGCAGAGATTCCCAAACCTTTGGTCTGTCAAACCACTTTGTCCTCAAATATTTAACAAACCCATTTAAACATATAAACAAGTCAAAAGTAATCTAAAAGTAATCCAAAAGTAATCCCACTACATTACCTAAAATGAGTAACCTTGGTTACATTACTGACTACAATTTTCAACATATAATTTGTAATCGGTAACAGATCACAATTTGTCAGTAACTGTTTGTGGTATATACTGATAGTAATAAAGCTAGTATCACTCTTACTGTTGCTCACACGACAGGTTAGAGATTTAAGCAAACTCAAGTATCTGTCTATTAAACCATCAAATCTTGCTGAGGAAAGGGGTGATGTTACTTTACTAAGATGGATAAAAAACAGCATAGCAACACCCTAGCAACCACGTAACATTGGGTAAATACAAATAAGAACACCTTAGAAACTGCATAGCAACACCCGAGACACCAGCCAAAACTCCCTAGCAACCACATAATGAGTTAACCAGTTAGTGAACCCGCCAGAACATTCTAGCAAACACATTGTATGAAAACTAATTAGTACACCATAGCAACTGCATAGCAACAACCTAGCAACCAACTAAAACATCCTAGCAATCACACTGTGGTAAAAACTATTTGGAACACCTTAAAAACCAGTCAGAACACCCTGGAAACCACACAACAGCAACACTCTAGCAAGGACATTGTACTAAAACAAATTAAAATACCTTAGCATCCAGCCAGAAGACCCTGGCAAACACAACACTTTGTGGTAAAACAAATTAGAACACCTTAGCAACTGCATGGCAACACACTAACAACCAGCCAGTACACCCTAGCAACCATATAACATTTGTGTTAAAAGACACATTAGAACACCTTAGGAGCTGCATGGCAACAATCTCACATAACACTGTGCTAAAAACAAATGATCATTTTAGACAAATAAAAACTGCATGGCAACACCCTGGCAACCAGCCAGAAAACCTAATATAATGGCAGCGACATTTACATGTGAAAACAGTATTCATGTATTCTTAAAAAAGAAGCAATTTAGAAATTTTGAAATTCTAATTAATTAGTATGAGTGACAAAATCATTTGATGTGTTCAGATACTCAATACCTTCAGGAAAACATGATTCGGTATCTTTACATAATCATTAAAAATGAAAATGGAGGGCTATGGAATAATAGTAATATTTTAAAAATTTATGATTACTACAGATTTCTGTGTAGCTTCCAAATAAGCCGGCTGCTGAATAATGTTTCTGTACACCTTTGGTGAAACGGCTGCAGCTGTTAACCAGAGGCCACAGATGTTTCTCAGAGTGTGAGAAAGAAAAGCCAAGGTGCTGTCCAAAGTGCTGAATTCTCCTGCCAGAGCACCTTACAAACCCACCACAAGAAACACAGCGAGGTACATCTGGCCCTCCGCTGCTGCTGCTGCTGGGACAGCCGGCAGGTTCCACTCACACACATCTGGAGCTTCATTTAACATGACGTGGAGCAAACACAAGAGGACATTCACAGTACATGAGCTCAACAATCTCGAGAAATAAATGAACTGATAACAGTAATCTCTGATCATCTCAGAAGAACCAAACTCTCTTATCAAAAGCTGTCTTGCTAAAGAGCGGTGTGCTGTTACTTTAAGTGACCACATGTATGATTTTTACATCCTGGACAGAAAAAAAAAGCATCAACATAACATTGGGCAAAAACCAACCTGAATACCTAAGCAACTCCCTAGCAACCAGCTAAAACACCTTACCAATTACATTACATGCTAAAAAACAATTAGAACACCTTAGCAACTGCATAGAAACACCCTAGCAACCAGCCAGAACACACTAGCAACCACACTGTGCTAAAACATGCATGGTTTTTACATGCTGGACAAAAAAGAGAATAGCAACACCCAAGCAACCACATAACACTGGGCAAAATTCTGAACACTTTAGCAACGCCCTAGCAACCAACCCAAACACTCTAGCATCCAAAGGGTGCTAAAAATAAATTAGAACACCTTAGCAACCACATAGTAACACCTTAGCAACCATCCAGAACACTCTAACATCCAAAATGTGCTAAAAACAAATTAGAAAGCCTTACCAACCACCTTAGCAACCATCCAGAACACTGCAGCATCTAAAATGAGCTAAAAATAAATTAGAACACCTTGGCGACTACATAGCAACACCCTACAAACCACATTGCATTGGACAAAAAACAACCTGAACACTTAAGCAGCTCCCTAGCAACCAGCCAAAACACCCTAGCATCCAAAATGTGCTAAAACTAAATTAGAACACCTTGGCAACTGCATAACAACACCCTACAAACCACATACCATTGGACAAAAACAACCTAAACGCCCAAGGAACTCCCTAGCAACCAGCCAAAACACTCTAACATCCAAAATATGCTAAAAACAAATTAGAATATATGGTCAACTGCATAGCAACACCCTAGCAACAACATGGTGCTGAAAACAAATTAGAACACCTTAGTAACCTGAAAGCTCTGAGGAAATAAATTAATTCATAAAAGCAAACCTTGATCATCTCAGAAGAGCCAAACATTGGTCTCCACTGGTAACTGAAGAAGAAATATTAAATTGTCATGAAAATAAATGTTGCAATGAATGGTCTTAAAATTAATTTTCTGTAAGCAAAATATAATTGCATATTTTTTATCCATTAATGGACATTTAAGGCTTCATGAGATTTACCCTTCAAAATATGTTTGTCCAAAATGTCACAAGTAGAAATACTGAGACAATAATAATCAATCCCTTTTTCTTTCCAATTTTGATAATTAAATACAACCAACCATTGTGTCATTTTGGTGACCATAACCCAGCCAACTTTTGACAGCAGAGAAGACTTTCACTCCTCACACACGCTGGCAAGTCTTTGACTCAAACACACACATACACACAGTGCCAGTGTAATGGCAAAGCTGGAAAAAAAGATAATTGCCAAGAGGAAAAGAGGCTGCCACGGACCAGCGTTTGGCTCCCACACACACTTTAGGAAAATGAAGGGGTGTTGATGGACTGTTACCCCCTGTTGTGTCTGGATCTACGACGGCTGCTAATGACAGCAAATTATACAGAGAGAAACTGAGAGAGCAGATGCAAAGTCTCTCTTTAAGATCAGTCAGTTCTATGTTCAGAATAACATTAACATACTTCTCTTACTATTTATGAAGCATACAGTCTATATGCAGTATGTGTGCAGTAAACAACAATGGCACAGTGGATAAAATAATCTACTTTCTTTTCCAGTGTAATTACATATGCAGTGTTTTCATCTCTTTTTTTTTTACGTTGACTGGCCAAGAGTTAAGACAATTTTACTCAAAAATCAAATTGGACATGCAAAATATTTTCTTTATATATATATATATTTTTTTTTTTTTTTTTAATTTATTTATTTTGTTTAAGATTTATTTTTGGTGTTTTTTGCCTTTATTGCAATCGGACAGTTAGTTGACAGGAAGCGAAGTGGGAGAAAGACAAGGGGGATGGGATCGAGAAAGGTCCAAGAGCCAGGACTCGAATACATGCACTTTGATTGCGCTTAACGATTCCTGTGGTTTTAACTAAGCGCAGGAAGGGAAAGATCTTGCGGACTGTTTGCGTGCAACGCACACATCTGAAGCGCGAGCACAGAACATCGATCCTGTTCCGTGCACTTCCACTGCAGAAAAGGTTGTTCCGAGCCAGAACTGATTTCTCTTTCACATTTACCAACCAATATGCACAAAAATACATCAGTATATCCTCATAAACACAGCCTTTTTTTGTGTTCATTGAACATAAACAGATGAGAAAGAAAACGCATGTGTAACAGTATTTTAAGATCCATGTGCGTTCGGTGTTAAAGAGACAGGTGCCTAATAAACATGCTGCCTGTCATTAACGTTAATCAAAGAATAAAAGAAAATCATTAACTGGTCTTGACTGGATATCTTTCGTAACATTAATGAGGATTAGAGGATTAGATTAGATTATTTTATTTATGAAAAGACAACTATGCAGTGTTTTCAAACTTTTGATTTCAATTTCTGTATCTGAAATTTGTACAATTTTATTTATTTATGCTATTGCTAATTGATTGGTTTGTTCCGATTTTATTACTTACTGTTTACTTGTCTTTAACAATTTAATGCTTGAAATTGATCAGTCTAGTTGTTTTTTTTTTTTTTGTGGTAAAAGACAGAATAAATATGTTTGACATCTAAATGTTTGACTTAAAATTTTTTAATTTTTTAAATTTTTTTTTATCTTATTGGAATCGGAATTAGGAATTGATAAGAATTGGAATTGATAAAATTCAAACGATACCCAACCCTAATGATGACTGGACTAGAGACATAATGATGACTGAATGACTAGCTAACAAATCTGTCTTAAGGAAGCCCAGTATAGTTTTGGTATATAATATATAATAATGGTTCACCTGACCCCAATCGGACATGTTTCTTGGGGGCTGTTTACATCAAACATATAACGCA
>CM077265.1:2595299-2732799 GCA_039654775.1 Spinibarbus caldwelli
TATATATATATATATATATATATATATATATATATATATATATATATATATCTTTAATTAAATACAATTGTTTTATTTTGCTTCTTTTACATTTTGAATCTAGTGAAATGATCATTGCTCTAATTGAAAAACAATCACCTTTTCAAGCCTTTTTCAGAGTAAAAACTAAAAGTAAAAATAATATATAAAAGGTCTCTCCTATAACATCCTGTCTCTGTTTCACTTTCCAGTCAAAATAAAGGAAAGAATTCTGAAGAATTTTTTTTTTAAATTTCAACCTAAAATGTCCATTTGTCTACTACTCATATTAATTTTCAACAAAATTCAAGAGTTCAAAAGTTACAGCACAACAGATGTGACCTCTTATTTCTTGCTCATTTTCCTACTTTTCTTCCTCTCCATTTCATTTCTGTTCTGTTTCTGTTCTCAATCCCCGATGAGAACATCTAATCCCTGACCAGCACTAAACGGACACATTTCCATACGGATACACTGGACTCAGGGTCAGTGATTGATTGAACAGGAATACCTCCAGAGGAGATTCAGATCTGCTTCCTGTGGCTGCAGGGTGATTTGACTAATCTGCACTTTATCAGTGACAGATGGCCCAATGTCAAAGTGTCGGTACCTGCCGAGACAGCGCTCTGACCCTCTGCATGCAGGAAAATGCAAATGATTGACTGCAACTCAGACATGTTTGATGATTTAATCCAAACTTAGAATTCCAAGTAGCTCCTGACATTAAATTCCACGTAAGGAGTTGGATTTCACGCTTCAATGCATGCGCTTGAGATTTCCTCCTGGTAACTGCAACGTCACTTTGAAGAAAACTTCCTTCTCATTCTGTTACTTGCAGACTTGTCATGGAGCAAAGCATTTCTGTAAATTATGGAATGCGACAGGATGAAGCTTGTTTCTACTGTGACTCTCACAGTTCGGTCTTTGAGAGTTTATATCTCGCAACTGTTTTTTTCTCTGAATTCTTAGTTTATATCTCACAATTCTGTTTTTTTTTTTTTCCTTTCCGTAATTGAGATTTTTTATCTCACAATTCAGACTTTTCTTCCCAGAATTTCCAGTTTATATCTTGTGATTGTAAACACAACTGTAAGTTTATATCACACAATTCTGCATTTACATCTCATAATTCTGAGTTTATATCTCGCAATTGAGTTCTGAGTTTATCATAATTCTGCTTTTGTATCTTGCAATTCTGAGTTTGTATCTTGCAATTTTGTGTTTATATCTTGCAATTCTGAGTTTATATCTCACAATTCTGTTGATAGCAATTCTGAGTTTGTATCTTGCAATTCTGAGTTTGTATCTTGCAATTCTGAGTTTGTATCTTGCAATTTTGTGTTTATATCTTGCAATTCTGAGTTTATATCTCACAATTCTGTTGATAGCAATTCTGAGTTTGTATCTTGCAATTTTGTGTTTATATCTTGCAATTCTGAGTTTATATCTTGCAATTTTGAGTTTATATCTCACACTTCTGTTTATAGCAATTCTGAGTTTATATCAGAATTCTGAGTTTATATCAATTCTATATTTATATCTCATAATTCTGTTTATATCTCGCAATTCTGAGTTTATCGCAATTCTGCTTTTGTATCTTTCAATTCTGTTTATATCTCGCAATTCTGTTTATAGCAATTCTGAGTTTGTATCTTGCAATTTTGTGTTTATATCTTGCAATTCTGAGTTTATATCTTGCAATTCTGAGTTTATATCTCACACTTCTGTTTATAGCAATTCTGAGTTTATATCAGAATTCTGAGTTTATATCAATTCTGAATTTATATCTCATAATTCTGTTTATATCTCGCAATTCTGAGTTTATCGCAATTCTGCTTTTGTATCTTGCAATTCTGTTTATATCTCGCAATGCTGTTTATAGCAATTCTGTGTTTATATCTCACACTTGTGTGTTTATATCTTGCAATTGTGTTTATATCTCACAATTCTGTTTATATTTCGCAATCCTGAATTTATATCTCGCACTTCTGTGTTTATTTCTCGCAATTGTGTTTATATCTCACAATTCTGAGTTTATATCACGCAATTCTGAGTTGATATCTCGCAATTCTGTTTATATTTTGCAATGCTGAGTTTATATCTCGCAATTGTATGTTTATATCTCGCAATTCTGAGTTTATATCTCACAATTCAGCATTTGTTTATATCACGCAAATCTGTTTAGAATTTGCAATCCTGAGTTTTTATGTCACAATTCTAAGTTTATATCTCACAATTCTGTTTATCGCAATTCTGAGTTTATATCTCGCAATTCTGAGTTTATATCTCGCAAATCTGTGTTTATATTTCACAATTCTGTGTTTATATCTCTCAATTCAGCATTTGCTTTTCGCAATTCTGAGTCAGAATTGCAAGAAACAAAGTCTGATCTGTGAGTTATAAACTCAGAACTGCAAGGAAAAAAAGAGTCTGAATTGTGAGATAAAAAACTTTTTTTATTTTTTCATTCTGTGGCAGAAACAAGCTTCCATACAACAGTGACTCCTCAATGTCTACATTACAGTTTGTGCGCTGTTGCGTGAAATCAAATTGCATTCTACAGAATATTGCATTTGATTAACTTAGTTTGGTCAAAAATTAGACCTCAAGGTTTGCTTTTCTGTATATAAGACCGTCTCGGTATATTGTTAGGCTTCACTGGAGAGTAATTTGCAATTAGGTTCAGATTTTGCACAATTCTGCCTCGTGCGTTCCAGGAGGGTTTGATTTCACCACAAATGAAGAGAGAGAAAGACATCCGTTTATCTTAAACCAAAACTGGTCTTATGCAAAGAACAACAAGCAACCCGAGACACATCTACTATAGAGCTTTATACTCTAAACACGATGAGTGGAGTGATTCATGAAGGATCTCAGTAATGTGTCTTCATTACTTCATGAGTTTACTTTGGAAACACACACAGAGACCATCCAAAACAACATTGATTTCTTTTGCTGTGGTCTGATATTCGATACCAAAATTCAGGCAAAATTAAAAAAGAACGCTGATGCCTGAAATTTTTTAGATGAACCTTAACAAGCATATAAAATAGAGTAAAATAATTGCTCAATTCTACTTCATGAGACAGAGATGGATGGCCATATAATCCAATTCGGCCTCAACTCATGGACGTTTGTAATGTTTGCAAACATTTACGCCACAATCATTTGTTGTTTAGTAAAATATCTAAACATCTTTTCAAGAAGATAAATTTTCTCAACAAAGTCTCAAACTGTGCTCAAGATGCCAAAGTCAAAAGTCTAACATCTCAATATGAACTCAAATATTTCTCATCAAATGATCTGAACTGCTCCACATTAATTTTATAGGTATATAGTCTTGATTTTTTTTTTTTTGTTTGTTTATTGATTATTTATTTTAGTTATTTTATTATTATATGCTTGATTTTTTTAATTTTATTTTAAATATAAAAATATTTAGAAATATAATATAGTATATACAGGGCCAGATTTACCTCTTTTTGTGACATAGGCAAAACAAATTTTTGGGCCTCTCTGCCCTATTAATATAATAGGCCTAATATTACCACCTAAGCAAACACAAATATTTCTTAATCAGTGGAAACCATTACAGTGTTTTCTATCGCATTAAGCGCTTGCGTTAAGTCAATAAAAATCGAATGTAGTTCTTAATTTGTTTGAGAACTGAGAAAGACCAATCCATTAATAGGCTCCAGCGACATGGCCACATTACCACTTCGGGAGTGCATTATTTCTCTAATAATTTTAACAGTCTGGAGTCACAATCAGACATCAATTGTTCAGATGATTTATTTCAAGACATTTGACATGTTTCTGTCCTGAAATCTTGTGTGTTGAACTAGCTAATTTTTTATGCACCTCATCCCAAACCTTACGTTGCAAATTCCAAAACGTCATTTTAGAGCTAATAACAGGCTTGAGCCATTGATATGCAGGCTAACGCAGTTATTAATGCAGTCTAATGTAGTTATTAGAGAGAGAGAGAAAGAGATTAAGCGCGTGTGAATACCTGCGTCTGTGCGTCTCTCAGCAGTGTTCAGCAGCAACGTCTAGCGAATCTTTAAGTTGAACTGCTTCAAGAACCTCGCTACTAAGAAATGTCATGTAGCTTTTCAGCTGCAAAACTATTTTATTGATAAATTCATGGGGTAGCGGCAGTGCTGACAACAAGTTTCTGTCCGCGTCTCCGCGTGTGTGCGCGAGTGCGTGTCTGTACTGTGTGTGCGTCTGTGAGAGAGAACGGGAGAAAGAAAGCGTGATTTCCATTCATAAAAAAGGTGGAAAACATGGAAATAGTTTGTCATTTGTACCCTATTGTTTGTTATATTTATTTGCTCAATATCTTCTGGGGTTTTGGTTCTTTTACTGTTGTAGATATCCCATAGCATAACAAAAATATTATATATCTCTTCATTGTGTTTGGGCCCCCCCCTGGACGAGCAAGCATAAGCACGTGCCTAGATAATCATAAATAAGAATTTATATATATGTATGTATGTATGTATGTATGTATATATATATATATATATATATATATATATATATATATATATATATACACACAAACACACATAAACATATATAAACATAGTGAGCACTTCTCCTTTGCCGAGATAATCCATCCACCTCACAGGTGTGGCATATCAAGATGCTGATTAGACAGCATGATTATTGCACAGGTGTGCCTTAGGCTGGCCACAATAAAAGGCCACTCTATAATGTGCAGTTTTATCACACAGCACAATGCCACAGATTGCAACAGATGTCGCAAGTTTTGAGGGAGCGTGCAATTGGCATACTGACTGCAGGAATGTCCACCAGAGCTGTTGCCCATGAATTGAATGTTCATTTCTCTACCATAAGCCGTCTCCAAAGGCGTTTCAGAGAATTTGGCAGTACAACCGGCCTCACAACCGCAGACCACGTGTAACCACACCAGCCCAGGAACTCCACATCCAGCATCTTCACCTCCAAGATCGTCTGAGACCAGCCACCCGGACAGCTGCTGCAACAATCGGTTTGCATAACCAAAGAATTTCTGCACAAACTGTCAGAAACCATCTCAGGGAAGCTCATCTGCATGCTCGTCGTCCTCATCGGGGTCTTGACCTGCCTGCAGTTTGTCGTCGTAACCGACTTGAGTGGGCAAATGCTCACATTCGATGGCGTCTGGCACTTTGGAGAGGTGTTCTCTTCACAGATGAACCCCAGTTTTCACTGTACAGGGCAGATGGCAGACAGCGTGTATGCCGTCGTGTGGGTGAGCGGTTTGCTGATGTCAACGCTGTGGATCGAGTGGCCCATGGTGGCGGTGGGGTTATGGTATGGGCAGGCGTATGTTATGGATAACGAAGACAGGTGCATTTTATTGATGGCATTTTGAATGCACAGAAATACCGTGACGAGATCCTGAGGCCCATTGTTGTGCCATTCATCCACGACCATCACCTCATGTTGCAGCATGATAATGCACAGCCCCATGTTGCAAGGATCTGTACACAATTTCTGGAAGCTGAAAACATCCCAGTTCTTGCATGGCCAGCATACTCACCGGACATGTCACCCATTGAGCATGTTTGGGATGCTCTGGATTGGCGTATACGACAGCGTGTTCCAGTTCCTGCCAATATCCAGCAACTTCACACAGCCATTGAAGAGGAGTGGAACAACATTCCACAGGCCACAATCAACAACCTGATCAACTCTATGCGAAGGAGATGTGTTGCACTGCGTGAGGCAAATGGTGGTCACACCAGATACTGACTGGTTTTCGGACCCCCCTGGACCCCCCCAATACAGTAACACTGCACATTTTAGAGTGGTCTTTTATTGTGGCCAGCCTAAGGCACACCTGTGCAATAATCATGCTGTCTAATCAGCATCTTGATATCCCACACCTGTGAGGTGGATGGATTATCTTGGCAAAGGAGAAGTGCTCACTAACACAGATTTAGACAGATTTGTGAACAATATCTGAGAGAAATAGGCCTTTTGTGTACACAGAAAAAGTCTTAGACCTTTGAGTTCAGCTCATGAAAAATGGGGGCAAAAACAAAAGTGTTGCGTTTATAATTTTGTTCAGTGTATATAGGTGCATCTCAATAAATTAGAATGTCATGGAAAAGTTCATTTATTTCAGTAATTCAACTCAAATTGTGAAACTCGTGTACTAAATAAATTCAATGCACACAGACTGAAATAGTTTAAGTCTTTGGTTCTTTTAATTGTGATGATTTTGGCTCACATTTAACAAAAACCCACCAATCTCAACAAATTAGAATATGGTGACATGCCAATCAGCTAATCAACTCAAAACACCTGCAAAGGTATCCTGAGCCTTCAAAATGGTCTCTCAGTTTGGTTCACTAGGCTACACAATCATGGGGAAGACTGCTGATCTGACAGTTGTCCAGAAGACAATCATTGACACCCTTCACAAGGAGGGTAAGCCACAAACATTCATTGCCAAAGAAGCTGGCTGTTCACAGAGTGCTGTATCCAAGCATGTTAACAGAAAGTTGAGTGGAAGGAAAAAGTGTGGAAGAAAAAGATACACAACCAACCGAGAGAACCGCAGCCTTATGAGGATTGTCAAGCAAAGTCGATTCAAGAATTTGGGTGAACTTTACAAGAAATGGACTGAGGCTGGGGTCAAGGCATCAAGAGCCACCACACACAGACGTGTCAAGGAATTTGGCTACAGTTGTCGTATTCCTCTTGTTAAGCCACTCCTGAACCACAGACAACGTCAGAGGCATCTTACCTGGGCTAAGCAGAAGAAGAACTGGACTGTTGCCCAGTGGTCCAAAGTCCTTTTTTCAGATGAGAGCAAGTTTTGTATTTCATTTGGAACCAAGGTCCTAGAGTCTGGAGGAAGGGTGGAGAAGCTCATAGCCCAAGTTGAAGTCCAGTGTTAAGTTTCCACAGTCTGTGATGATTTGGGGTGCAATGCTATCTGCTGGTGTTGGTCCATTGTGTTTTTTGAAAAGTCACTGCACCCGTTTACCAAGAAATTTTGGAGGACTTCATGCTTCCTTCCACTGACCAGCTTTTTAAAGATGCTGATTTCATTTTCCAGCAGGATTTGGCACCTGCCCACACTGCCAAAAGCACCAAAAGTTGGTTAAATGACCATGGTGTTGGTGTGCTTGACTGGCCAGCAAACTCACCAGACCTGAACCTCATAGAGAATCTATGGGGTATTGTCAAGAGGAAAATGAGAAACAAGAGACCAAAAAATGCAGATGAGCTGAAGGCCACTGTCAAAGAAGCTTCCATACCACCTCAGCAGTGCCACAAACCGATCACCTCCATGCCACGCCGAATTGAGGTAGCAATTAAAGCAAAAGGAGCCCCTACCAAGTATTGAGTACATATACAGTAAATGAACATACTTTCCAGAAGGCCAACAATTCACTAAAAATGTTTTTTTTTATTGGTCTTATGAAGTATTCTAATTTGTTGAGATAGTGAATTGGTGGGTTTTTGTTAAATGTGAGCCAAAATCATCACAATTAAAACAACCATAGACTTTTAACTAAAAGTCTTTGGTAACCAAAAACTACTTCAGTCTGTGTGCATTGAATTTATTTAATACATGAGTTTCACAATTTGAGTTGAATTACTGAAATAAATGAACTTTTCCACGACATTCTAATTTATTGAGATGCACCTGTATGTATGTATATATATGTATATATATATATATATATATATATATATATATATATATACACACATATTAGTGCTGTCAATCGATTAAAAAAAAGAAGAACTAATCACATTTTTCTGAAATTAATCGCGATTAATCCTACCTAACATTAAAGTTTTTAAATATACTTTTATATTGCAATAATTTCACATTCAATCTTCAAATTAATGTACAAACAACATAAAGACAGTATATTTTTAATATTTGTTTAATGGCATCTTTATTTTTCTGACTGAAGGCCAGTATCACTGATACCAATTAATACTGATTTCCCTGTAAAAATGTTTCCCCCCTAATTTAACCATTGACTATAGCCATTCAACTTTACATTATAATTAAGAGCTATCAATTTTAATATTTATTAGACTTTAAAAATAACTTCTAATTTAAGTTAACTTAAAACAATCTTCACATAAACCCATTATAATAAATGTCATATTTATCTACCTGTGCCCCTCAGCAGAAATATACAGAAATTGAATAAAGTTATCAAACACTAAATTCTAAACTAAATACAGATGAATCCTTAAAACTATAAAAGTTATTGATTTCCTCTTTTTTCTTTTATTCTTGATGAACAGACATCACAGCAGCTGGTTATTAGGTTGTTTTGGCTGCTATTTCTTTAAGAGCTACCGCTACCGAAAGTGACGCGGATCTGACACGCATCGTACTTTCTCTCGTACTTTCTCCTTTTCTGACCCATTTCAGTCTCTTCTAATGAGCTGACGAGTTGAATCGAGTGTGTTAGATGAGGGAGATACTGCTAGGATGCTCCAGGACTGTTTTGAAAACCATTTCAGAGACATCTTAATGTAACTCTTATATAACATATTACATGCATGCACAGTTTATGGCAGCTTTAATTGCCTTTTTGGTAACTTCATGACTTAACTGATCATGACATTGCATGCTCGTAGTTTCTTTCGCGATTTGATATGAAATGATACAGGCTATGCGCGCGCCGGCACCTTTGTGCTTGTATTGAAGAGCACGTGCTGCGAGCACAGTACTGTTTCTGCGCTAGTTTGAGTCGCGCCTGACGCTGAAGTGAAGTTGAAGCGCGCGTCTGAAACGTCTCCTGTTTGATGTGGTCATAAACACATTCTGCGACTGAATAAATGCACTTCTTTTCAAGAAAAAAGAGACAGAATTAGCAGTTATGAGTGGGGTGGCCAACCCTAGGCCCCGCCCCTGCGTTAACGGCATTAAATAATTTTAACGCGTTAAACTGAAAAAAATTATCGCCTGCGTTAACGCGCTAATTTTGACAGCACTAATACATATATATACATATACATACATACATATATATATATATATATATATATATAAAATTAAAGACAAATTAATTTAGCCAAGAGAACAGAAAAGAATAAATAGTACAAATTAAAATATAAATGTAAAATAAAAATGTAATTAATTAATTAAAAAATGTAAAATTCTAATAATTAAAATAGCTTAACTACTATACATACATTACAATTTACATTGACTAAATAAAAATATATTAAAAATTAAATGAAATAGAAATGATAATAATTAAAATTATATAAAAGCATATATAAATATATATAAAATGTAAATAAATATTAATAATTTAAATATAGATAATAATTTATAGCATAAATAGTATAGTTTAAAGGGGTGGTCTAATGGATTTTTTTGAAGGCTTGATTGTGTTTATGGGGTGCACAGCACGTGTTCATGCTTCGTTTTTAAAAAAAATCTCATTATTTTTCACATATTTTACCTGTACTGTACACTGCTTTTCAGCTAGCATAAAAACGGCCGGTTGACTTCCTGGTTCTGTGAAAGCCCTCCCTCAGAAATTCGTAATGGGCTCTGATTGGTTAGCTGGCCGAGTGTGTTGTGATTGGCTAAACCGCCTCTTGTGCGTGTCTGAACGTCCCGTTCCTCAGCTCAGCGGCATGTGCTCCGATTGTATTGTAAACAATGACGTCGTCTATATTGCTTATCAGTTTAAGCCCGATTGAGACGCAGAGGATATTAGTGAAGAGGATCACGCAGAACCTGTGCAAGCACGGCTTTAAATGGTAAGCCTATGTTTTTTGTTTGTTGTGGTCTCATACTTTTAGATATGCTGTTATTATGCTACTGCTTATGTTAGCTTTTAATATACGGTTTTATCATGATTAAAGCTTTAATACAGTACGGCAATCGCATGCGCGTCCATATATAACGCTTCTCATAGCTATGTGAAAATAAGTGTATAAATGGAGCAGTTCATTGTTGGTACTTGTGAACCCATTAGAATCATTAGAAGACAGAATCATGATTCATATAGTATATGAATAGATTTTTACGTGCACCCCTAGTTTTCTTCCTCTTCTCCAAAGTAGCCCAGAATGGCCTCGCCCCCTTCGTTGCATGTTCCCGGGGTTTATCTGGGTTTATGATGTAACAAACCCGGAAGTATTTTGTTGTAGTCCCTTACCAGCCGTTCACTGTAGGCGATGCTATGCTAATTCTATAAAAGAAAATTTCTCCCTTTGCATTGAACTTTGAGCTTCGTAACTTTGCAGATGTTGTTTATGCACACACAGCTACATTACACACTAACAAAAGTTAAAAAGGTGAAATCGTATTATATGACCCCTTTAAAATAAATAATAAAATAAATCAAATATATTCAACCTAATATATCAATTTCAACCTACAAAGTCCACTTGATGAAAATGATTGACTCATTTGAGTCTGTTTATACAGAAACATCTAAGACAACATTAATACTTCAACGAAACGTAACTGAGAACTCCATAAAGAGCGACTTCTGAGTCATAAAAGTTTCCTGTAGGTTCAGTCTGTGACTGGCAGCGGCTTGAATGCAGAAGAAGAAATCGTCTGTATAAATCGTCTGCTGCCATCGGCACGCACTCCGGCAGCCGTATTAATCTTCTGCGGGGCTTTTAGTGCGGTTTGGGGAACGATTGGGAATTCTTCATGCGGTTAAGAGGCTCACCTGCCCCTCAGAAAAGTGTCTTGTGAAACAAGGAAGGGCAGGAGAGGTTGAACTCTGCTAATATTTCTCTGAAACTGGTGACAAACTCCTTTCACACCAGTGTCATGAATCACCTGGATGACACACAAGCCTTGAGAAGACGCATAAGGTGTGTGAGCGACGAGCACTTCATTCTGTCAACACCTTCACACATACACACACACACACACTCAACAGACCCTTAATCCCACTCAAAACTAACAGATAGTATCAGTTTTTCCATTGAAAACAACTGTCGTGATCTTAGATTAGATAAGATTCAGACAATTAAAGAAACAGTTCGTTACTCCCCCTCACATCACAAACAGCTGTAACTTTCTGAACAAAATCATAATCATCTAAATAGGATGTTTAATTCAATGGCTCTTCTAAAACCTAGTGAGCTGCCTTGCTGTCTATTGTCTACTTAGGCAACATGCAAATAGTGCTCCACATGTGAAGTACACTGGAAATATGTCTTTGATAGTCTCAGCCTCAGTCGTCCGCTCACGGGCCGCTGGCTGAACATCTGATGCATATGGCATACAAAAGTGGAAACACTTCAGGAGTTTCGAAGTCGTCGTCAGATTAGTTGAATGATACAGGATTTCCGGGAGACGTGTGTGTCACATTCTTTAATGTTCCGCCTGGAAACAAAGATGCCGTCTCACGAAAGAAGAAAGCCGTCGTGTTTACAATTGTGATGACAAACACTTATCAGGATCAACTAAACTCTGGATTTTCAAAAGTATGTGAAATATTTGCATTTCGCGGCATAGTATCTTTAAAATACGTTGGAGAGTTTTACACACCGGTCTGTTATTGTGGTGACATTTCCACGCCCTGAAACGTGATGCTGAACAAAACGAACTGTGATTGGTTGTTTGACATGTCAGTCAAACGGCCTCATGGGCAGGCCTTGGCCAATGAAAGCTACCATAGATTCCAGACCTTCAGCCGACAGTCTGAAGGTCTGGCTACGCAAGACTATGTCTTTGATATCAAGCTGCTAATGACAGAATAGTCTAATAAAAACAAAAATGCAAATAACAGGCAAAATATTCTCATTTTAATAAGATTAAAAACAGTTATTGAGACATTTTGGTACTGAATGAAGTATTCATATTATATATGTTCATATTCAAATTAAATCAATTAAATTATGATAAAATAATTGTAAAATATATATAATAATATAATTATTATTTATATTTTTGGTATTGAATGAAATTATTTATATTTTAAAAACTAAAAATTATTAGAATAATAATAATAAAATTATACAATATATAATAATATAATTATTGACACTTTTTGGTATTGAATTAAATATATATAAATATATATATATATATATATATATATATATATATATATATATATATATATACACACTCACACACAGACATACATACAATCTATATCTATACATAAATCTATACAAACATCATTAAAATAATAATAATTATTATTATTATAAAATTATAAAATATATAACATAATTACCAATATTTTGGTATTAATTGAAATATAAAATCTATACAAAATTATTACAGAAATAAATAAATAAATAAATAAATACATACATACATACATAAATAAATAATAAAATACAACAACATAATTCTTGCTATTTGTTGTATTGAATGCAATTTATTTAAAAATATTAAAATGAAAATGCATATATATATATCTGTGTGTGTGTGTGTGTGTGTGTGTGTGTGTATATATATATATATATATATATATATATACAGACACACACACACACATTTCTGTTAATAAAGAATAACTATTGAATTTATACATTATTTTTATTATTATTTTTGACATTTTATAATATTACTATCAATTATATAATTATATCTAATTATTGATACTTTTTGAAAGCATTACATTAAATATAAACACTATGAAAATAAATTACAAAAATATAAATTATAAAAATAAATAACAATAAAATTATATTTTCTAAAGTATAATACTGAGCATGTTGTAATGTATTCTGGAATTGTCATCTCTGTTAATACTGCATTAGAATTTGTTTAAATTTGTCATCTACTTCTGGAACAGTCTTTACTTTGATGCCTTACAATGATGTCTATGTAGCTGGCTCACTATGTTTTGGACCAGAGCTCATTTCTGTCGTTTTCAGTATCCAGTGCACTGGCAGATTTAAGACCAGCCCTTTCGATGGATATTTATTTACAGACCGTTTCTGAAATTGAGAATCCACTTTGGCCCTTTTCTTCAGACTGAAACCGAATGCTTCCTCGAATCAATTCTTCAGGGACTCAGAAATACTCAATAACCCAGCTATTAATGTGCGCCGCAGAGAACAGCCGAACGCATCCAAACTGACCAGAGAGAGAGAGAAAGAGAATTAACTCTGCGGTCTGTTGATCATCATCTCTTCGAAAACAACGGAGTCTAGCGGCCGCCCCGATCGCTTGTAGACGGGCTCCTTACGAGCAGGAACAATTTAGTGGTTACAATCTGGAGGATTTACAATTAGAAAAAATCCTGGAGTCTGGGTGCATGAGGCGTTTCATACAGTCCATTATGAATGGATTGAGATATTCCTGGAATAGACTTCATCCTCAGACGCGGCTTCTAATGAGCGTCTAAAACAACGGTTTTAACATCAAGACCACACAAAATCAACTCTCAAACAGATTTTAATCGCCAAACGCTCTGTATCAATATCGAAAAACCGTCCAAGAGCACGGTCAACGTCAAGATAGCCACCGAAACAGTTTTCCGTTTAATTTTTGGCTGAATTATTCCTTTGACGGCAACACAAAAGGACATTTCGCAGGCTTCACGTACAGAACAACATGTTTTGCAGGGAATGAGTCAGTGAATGCGTCTCAGATCTGTGCGTATCTGCTGGTTTTTGGTGACTTCTGCAGTTACTTCAACGTCTGCCACCATCGTCAAAGTGACATGTTCACTTATCATCAACCATACTGAAACGGAGCCAGATATGAATAATGTTACTAGCGTTTCGAAAACTTCTGTTAGTTCAGAGATGCTCTAAACGCTTAAAAAAAAAAAAATCAAGATTTTTGCAGCACTTGAGCTTTCTGTACAGGGTTTTGCTGTATGGTTATTTGAGGATAAAAAAGTTATTAATGTTTATTATAGGTTCATCAGATCAGGATATTGGTTTCCCGGTTCATTAAAACACTAGAACGAAGATGGTTTTATAGAGAAGAGGTTTTCAAACTGGGCTCCATGGAAAATTTTAGAGAGAAACGGTGTGGAAAAAAATTATAAAAATAAGATTAAACTAAATAAAGACACTGATTAAAATAAAAGATAAAAAACTTTTAAATAAAAAATATAAAATAAATAAAAATGATCAAATATATGTATTTTTTTAAATAAATAAATTGAATGCCATTAAAATTATCAAATGAACAAAAATATATCTTTAAATAAATAAAATAAATAAATTGATTGCCATAAAAAATAAAAAAACATTAAAATAAAATAAATAACTGAAATGATTAAAAATATTTTTAAATAAATAAATTGATTATCATAAAAATAAAACAAATATTATACTAATATTGAGTTGTGCTCAAAATTATTCATACCCTTGGTAAATACGATCAAAGAAGGCTGTGAAAATAAATCTGCATTATTAATCCTTTTGATCTTTTATTTAAAAAATTCACAAAAATCTAACCTTTCATTTAACTAAAACAATTGAAAATGGGGGAAAATTGGATCTCTTATCAGGTGTTCTCCAAACTCTTCAGGCATTATAGGAGAAAACTCTGTTATCTTGGCAAATAGAGGTTGCAAAAAGTTTTGAAAAAAAGGGTATGATTAATTGTCGCCAATGTGTATTCGAGAAAAAAAATTTATTTCATAATGAGATTTCCCTCCCATTTTAAATTCTTATTCTCCAATGAAAAGGTTAGATTTTTGTAAATTTTTAAAATAAAAGATCAGAAGGATTAATGATACAGATTTATTTTCAAAGCCTTTTTGATCGTATTTACCAAGGGTATGAATAATTTTGAGCACAACTGTACTAATGCTAATAAACTGTAATACTACTACTACTACTACTACTACTACTATAATAATAATAATAATAATAATAATAGTATTGAAATATATAAAAAAAAATAAATTGATTACCATAAAAGTTAAAATAAATAAATATACATAATAATAATAATAATAATAATAATAATAATAATAATAATAATAATAAAAAAGATAACATATTTTTAAATAAGTAAATTGATTACCATAAAAATAAAATCATCACAATAAAATAACAACATACAAATTATAAAAACATATTTGTAAATAAATAAATTGATTACCATAAAAATAAAAACATTAAAACAACTTATATGATGATAATACTAATAATAATAATAATAATAATTTTAAATCAATAAATGCACCTAAGAGTACAGAATTATAGTGAGTAGAGAAAAAAGTAATAATGTAGCATAATAGAAACTAAATATTTGCCAAATAATGTTTTATATTATAATGTTTTCACATATTTATAATAATTCTACACAGTATAAAATTGGGGTCCGTGGTGTCTAAAATTTTAATTAAAAAATCGATTTAATTAAGGTTTAGGAAAATGAAAACAACATAATTTAACGTTTTCCTACATGCATAACTGCTTTAGACTACAGGACACAGTGTGAAATCCAAAACTGCAAAATGAGAATTCCATCAGTCCGTATTTTAGACGACAGTAAACAAAGTTCAAAGATTCACCGCAGGAGTGTAAAATTTCAAAGGAACCGCGATGCGTTTTGTGGGGCTGAAGTGATGGGAGTTTACAGAGCGTTTGACCGCAGTTTAACAGCGACAAAACACTTCTAAATGAGGGGAAATGTATAAATGACAGCGTGAAAGAGCAAAGCACCCTGCAACCCGCTCAGGAATGCCTCTTCACACAAAAGCCATGAAAATGTAAATGTTTGCCCGCTTGTAGCTCATTTCGACTATATAAATAGCATGGAGAGAGAGAGAGAGCATGAAAAAGACAGAACAGAGCGATTGTGGCAGGCTCTTCAATATGCTTTAGTGGTGTTTCCCAAGTAAAGCATCAAAATGATTATTGCTGAGTATTAAACTCATTCTGCAGTGTTTAATTCTTTAAAATCATGTGTTGTTAAGGAGAGTGTGCTGATTCTTTACTAAGTGATCAGATGCACCATTTTCACCTGCTGGACCAGAAAACAGGTGAAAAAAAAAAAATCTGAAGACTTTTCATGCCAGACAGGAAGAAATCACCTAGCAACCACTAAAAAAATACCCTAGCAACCACACAGCAACATTCTAACATCCACTAAGAACACATACCAACACCCTGTCAACCAACAATGCAAAAAATGCTTTCAAGTCATCTTCTTGAAAAAAAAAAAAAAATCTAAATTAAGTGAGTTTTTGATGAAAACAAGGAAAATATCTGCCAATGGGGTCAGAAAAATAAAAACGTTTTCCCTTTGAATTAAGTTTTATTTTTTTCTTAAAACATTGGCAGATAGTTTTTTTTTTTGTTTTAAGCACAACTCAATTCATTTTGGTGTTTTGTTTTTTAGAAAACAAGGTGTGTTAACTTTGTCTTGTCTTGTAGAAATATAAAAAAAAATTAAATCAAAATACATTTAATTAAGAAACAAAATTAAGATATGAGACTTGTTTTCTGAATAAAAACAATCAATATTAAGTGAGTTTTTGATGAAAATAAGAAAATATATATATATATGCTAAAGGGGAAAGAATAAACTAGTTTTCCATTTGAATTAATTTTGTTTTTCTGACCCCAAAAACAGATTTTTTTCAGCATAAACTCACTTAATTTTTATTTATTTTTCAGAAAATAAAAACTAATGTCTTTTTTTTTGTCTTGTTTTCCAGTACTAATCTAAAACATTCTTAAATCAAGATACACAGATGCTAAGTGACATAAGATATTAAGTCTTGTTTTCTAAATAAATAAATAAATAAAGCCACTGTCACTGGGGTAAGAAAAATAAACTTGTTTTCCCTTTGAATTAAGTTTATTTTTTAAAACATTGTTTTCAGCGAAAACTCACTTAATTTGATTGATTTGAGTCTTGTTTTCTGAAAAATTAATCAAAATTAAGTGAATTTGTTGAAAATATTTTTTTTAATATTTTAGAAAAAATATCTGCCAGTGAAAATGTATTTTCACTTTGAATTAAGATATATCTTTCTATTTTTTTTTTTTATTTTTTTTTGTTAGGTCATTTAGCATCTTGAATATATGTATGTTGATTTAAGACTGTAATATGGCTATTTTTATATATTTTTAACCAAATTTTGTTTAAAAATATGTAACTTTTAGCCTTCTGATCATGTAATAGGTCAAATTAGAGATTGTTAAACTCATGGGTGATTTTACCTGCGATTCATTCATCACACAGGGAACAGAAGGTCAAGTTGAGCTCATTGCATTGTGAGATAAAGCACTCTTTGCTAGCCTGTGCATGCACAGAATTCAGTAAAAACTGCACATTATACATACTATATATACTATATATACTGAAGAAATAGCTAGTATGCTGTTCAAAACATAACTTTAGCACAGTAAGCCGTAGCTGATAGCATCTTTTTAACTTGGTGTGTATGTGTACGGTCAATGTGTAATCAAACGAACAGAGGTGAATCCAGTTCCACTTAATCAGCACTATATTAATCACACCAACACAAACATGCTTTTGCAAGCCTTTGAGGGTCAAGTGTGTGCACGTACAGCGTGGTGTGTGTAACCAGGGTTTGCCCACAGCACAAAGACTGCCTTCTTTCATAACACCACATTTGCCCGTTTCTGAAAAGAGTTCAGAGCTTTTGTCACAGTAAACGACTGGATCCCGTCTAATCAAAGCAGCATTTATGCGCTTATCTTCACAGCATTGTTTCTAGTTGTGCTCGTGCAGAACTCAAGTCACAAAACACGCTTGCATCATTGCTACAGGCTTCCCAAAAGACCTGAACAACAACCACATAGACATCAATTAGATTAAAACACCCTTTCAATATTCAACCCAAAATCAAAGGAAAGACAAGTTATGCATAAAGAAAATAAAGCCTGTTTTTAGACCATTACTTTTTTTCTTTTTTTTTTTTGCATTCACAATTAAGCACATTTTCCCAACTGGAAAATTTTTCATAATTTCATTATTCATAATTATTTAAGATTTAAATTTTAATGTCTTTTCCAACACATTACTATAATAATAAAAAGGGATATATTATTTAAATTGTTAGTTATTTGTTCTATTGATATTTAATTTATACTGAAAAGAAAAGAAAAAGAAGAGAAAAGAAAAAATATTAAAATATTATTTAAATGTGTAAATAAAAATAAAATATAAAAATAAAAAATATATAAAAATATTATATAATCAAAAGAGTCCTGTAGGATAAATACACATTTTAATAAAATGTTCATTTTTTATTTTAATTTTAGAAATACAGTGTATTTTTAATCAGTGTAAATGAATAAGTCACTAGAACAATAAAATATATAAAAATATTGGTAACAATTGGTAAGGTGCCAGTAGTTAGCGTTATTTAATCCATTAACTAAAATTAGCTAACAATTAGCAATTAATTTGTTACAGTATTTATTAATCATTGTTAACAGTTAATAAAAATACAACTATGTTAACAGATGAAACTTGTCATTTAAGTAATAGTAAATGCTAAAAATAAACAAATTAACCAAAATATTATTATATTACAAAAAAATATTCTATATTAATAGTATTACAGATCACCATTTAGTTTTATGTGAATTTAAAAAAAAGTATTATGAGTATTAAAATACAATAGAGAAAACATATGGACATGTAATTAATGAGAATTTGAAAAGGAAAAGAATGTAAAAAAGCAAAAGATCTTAATGGTCCATAATACAGGCTTAATATTTATTATTTTCCTCTTGATTTTAGATTAATTATCCAGACATATTTTGACAGATTCAAAAACTGCCATTGAGATGAATGGGAATGCTTTTTTGATCAACAACCCAGTGGTAATATTGTTTGAATCCAATTCTTGTTGCACAACACCCCGAAAACAAATCAAGCACGCTAAAGACCTGTGACAAGCACTGACCTACTCGCAGCTCCTGTCCGAAGACAGTGCGTTCACCCAGCGCCGAGCAGTTCCAGCGCCCGTATCTGAACTGGTACTGGCATTCGTTGATGCCCAGCTGTGCCCCCTCTCCGATCACAATGATGGCGTCCGGCCGGCTCTGGCAGATGGCGCGCTGGCGGGGTGCGAGACCGGGGATCTTATTGCAGATGATGTTCGCACCAAGGGCCACCACAGAGGAAAGAGCCCTGTGGCACAGAAGAGACAAACACAACTAGTAAAGATGAACATAACTTGCATCATAGCATACGGTGGATAATTTATGACCTTAAACACACACCAGAATTAAGCAGAAAAGTGTTTGAAGTGTTTTTTTTTAATTTAAGTTTCATTACTTTTAACAATAACACCTGCACCAAAGAGCTATCATAAATGAGATCTCTATAACATCTCATAAGCACTAATTGAAATGGGTGAACCTTTCTACCTCTCAGATTAAAACTCACACATTTCCCAATGCATTTTATTGCTTGACAAATGTAATTCATCCACAGTAGTGCAAAATGTAGAAGTAAAAAGAGATATGAAAGATCTGACCAATACAGAGGATAGAATATATTAGAATAAAACAGAACACCAGAGTATAATAGAATGAGAATTAATAAAATAGACTTTAAAAACATAACTGAAGAGTAAGGCATAAAAAGAATAAAACTGAATAGACCAGAACAGCTAATTTAACTAATTGACACAGAATAAAAGTGAGCAGAATGTAACTGAACAAAACAGAACAGAATTGAACAGAGGCCATTGCATAACTGCAATAAACAAAAGAACAAAACAGAACAGAACAGAACAGAATAGAATAGAATAGAATAGAATAGAATAGAATAGAATAGAACAGAATAGAATAACTGTAATAGCCAATTACAGAATAACTGTAATAACCAAGACATAACTGTAGAGCAGAACAGAACAAAAACAAAGAGTAGAAAAGAAAAACATAACTGAATGTAAATGAACAGAATAGAAATGAATAAACCAGAACAGCATAACTCAAAATGATATAGAATAAAGGTGATTAGAATATAAATGAAATGAAATGAAAACAGAACAGGATTGAATATACGTAAATATGCCAACACATACCTGTAATAAAAATAGAATCAATAAGATAGAATAGACCAAGACATAAATGTAGATCAGAATAAGGCAAAAACAAATATAATAGAAAAGAAAAACATAACTGAACATGAAAAAATAAAATAGAATAGAACTGAACAGACCAGAACAACATACCTAAACATGTCATAGAATAAAAAGTAAGCGAATAGAACTGAACAAAATAGAATAGAATTTAACATAGACCAAGACATATCTATAGAGCAGAATAGGGCAAAAACTAATAGGGTAGAAAAGAAAAACATTACTGAACAAAAATGAATAAAATAGAATAGCACTGGATAGACCAGAACATTATTACTGAACATGACATAATGGAACAAAACAGAACAGAATAGGGGTGCTCCGATCAGGATTTTTGAGGCCGATCACAGAAAGCAGTATCTGCCGATCCGATCACCGATACCAATCTGATTAAAGCCTTCTTTTTATTATGTAGAATGTTTTATAATGATGATCCAATCAAGATTTTCGACATTTATTCAAGGCCTGAATTTAATTTTTGAAAATGAATTCCCCTCTTAGGTGACTTGTGAGGGGGATTTTTTAATTTGAGGGGTGGACATATATTTTTTAGACATTTTTCAAAAATATATATTTGTCTCTCCTAAATGTTTGATCATGCACTGCATTACTTACACACAGCTTACACACAGCACAAGCCTTATTTCATGAGCTGTATGTGAAGTGGCCTACGCCAGGTTCACACATACTCCATTTGCAGTGCGTATGCAATCCATGTAAGTTTGTATGTAAGCGATGCAGAAGCAGCTTTCACACAGGAGTCTGCAACTGATCCGTGGCTGTTTTCTACAGACACAACATTTATCCATTATTTTGATTTCAAATCTAAACATTGCTACTTAAACAACTTTTTCAGCATTGTGATTCTTTTTTAGACAGTCTAGTAATACAACCTTTTATATACATGTTTAAACAATAAATATAAGAAACACATTATTCAATGCTTTTTACTTTTGCATTTAATTCTAGATTTATAAATTAAGTTGTTCAAGCAATTGGCAAAACATTTAAACTACTTTTCTTACATTATCACAAACATTCTAAATTAAAACTTACCACTGACAGAAAGAGTCAGCTCTACTGCCTTTTCTTTAGCATTTAAATCTTTATTACAAGCAATCCTGCGGTTCATAAAGAACTTTGTTTTCCTATACCTCCGCGAGTGCCATCTATTATTGCCTTGTTTATCTAAAAGTGCACTTTTCCTTTAAACCTAGCCAAAACGCCATAGCCTATGTGTTGACTGTGAAGAATTTATGGTGTAATTACTACATTTTCGTGTCAATCCATGTTCATATTTACCACAAACAATGCGCTCTCACTTTAATTCAGCGCAGCAAAAATAGACTCGGTGCGGAAACGATCTCTGCACTGCTGCAGACACACCGCTCCTGGAACACACTGCCGAACCGCAACCGTGTGCAGTGTGAACGCTCAATCTAGTAACATGAGCGCGGAAAAAATACGCACCGCATACGCACTGCAAACGGAGTAACGTGAACCTGGCATTATATGTGTGCGCTTCGAGTGTGCATGAGCGCAGGGTCTCCAGGACAGTGCGTGAGCACTGAATGGTTTAAACACTGGCAAGAATTAAAAAGAAAAGAAATGCAATTTATAAACTTAGTGACGATGCGACATTGCCTTGATTGTGCAAGTGACAATTCCTGTGTCAACTGTGCAGCTGGCTTTAGACAATGCAGACGATTTGATTTGAAGCCATTTGCGCATTTTGAGAGAGAAAGAGAGAGCACGCGCGGTGATTCACTCACGCTGTTTGTGAAATTATGTCTAACAGAAAGTTTTCAAATTACTTTATAAGTTATCGGCCGATAGTGATCGGTAGCCGATCAATCGGAGCACCCCTAGAACAGAATATAACTAATCAACACAGAATAGAATTTAACAGGAGTGAACAGGCCAACTCATAGCTGTAATATGGAATATAGTGAACAGAACACAACAGAATAGAACTGAATAGAATAGACCAAGTTGTAAATGTAGAGAAGAAAACAATAAAACCTAATAGGAATGTGAAACATTACTACACACTTGAATGAATAGAACAGAATTGAATTGAACAGACCAGAACAGCATAACTGAACAGGACATAGAATAAAAGTAAGCAGAATGTAACTGAACAAAACAGAATATAATTGAACACATGTGAATAGGCCAACACATAAGTGTAATATAGAACAGAATTAACTGGACAGAATAGATCAAGATATAACTGTAGAGCAGAATAAAATAAAAACAAAAAGAGCAGAAAAGACAAACATAACTGAACGTGAATTAATATAATAGAATAGAATTGAATGGAACAAAACAGCACAACTGAACACGACAGAATAAAAGTGAGTAGAATATAAATGAATAAAACAGAATAGAACTGAACAGTGAATAGGCCAACAAAAAAAAAACTTTAATATAGAATAAAATCAACAGGATAGAACAGAATAGACCAATACATTAATTTACACCATAACAGAACAAAAACAAATAGAACAGAAAAAGAAAATTATAACTGAATGTAAATTATTAAAAGAGTATAGAACTGCATAGACCAGAACAGCATAACTGAAGAAGACATAGAATAAAAGTGACCAGAATATAACTGAACAAAATAGAATAGAATTTAACAAAAGTGAATAGGCCAAAGTGTAATATAGAATAGAATAATTCAAGACATAACTGTAGAGCAGAATAGGATGAATAGAATAGAAAAGAAAAACAATGACTGAGTAAAAACAGAATAGAACTGAAAGGACCAGAACAACATAACTGAACCTGAAATAAAAGACCAAAACTGAACAGAATAGAACCGAACAGGCCAATGCATAACTGTAAAACAGAAATGAATACAACCAAAAGAACAGAAAATAAAACACCACCAATGAACATGATATAGCAGAATAAAGAAAAATAGAATAAAATAAAATAGAACACCACCACTGAACATTACTGAACAGACTTAGAACTAAATAGAAAACAAGTACAATATACACGACAGAACAGAACAATGTGTTACTGGTTATAAAGATCATATTTTTCATGCCCCTTTTTTGATTCAACTCATATTTTCATGCAACTGTGACCACACAAAGTGGGTCATGTTCCAAACGCACACATCTCTGTCATCATACGGCTTCTCGTGTTGATACAGCCCTCGACAGCGCTCTTAATATGCACGCTGAGTATTTTCGGCACTCTGTGTTTGCACAAACCCGTGCGGCTAAACAAGCGGGCTTCTATGTTTATGAGCATTGAACCCGTTCAGATATGTGCCTTTCAAACATGTCAGAGACCAGGGCTGTAAAAACTTGGCAAGACGGATGCCAACTTTGAAGAGTGACGTCACCGGCTGCTGAGGACTGCACCGCAAGTGGGGCGAGTTGCAACAAGCAATGCATGTGTCAGCAGAAATGGCACGCAGGCCGGTGTCGCTGCTGGGAGAATAGCTGCGACTTATGGATTCCCCGTCCAAATGGATCAAACGGCGTGGAACAAAGACGCGGAATGTTCATTGGAAATCGGATACAGCTGGTTTGCTTCTTTTCTGGTCGTGTTTCCATGTCCACAAAGGCTTAAGAATTACTCTTAAATACAAAACCACATGTGGGATGCAGTCGAGGGACCCCTCTCTCACTCTGTGTTTAAGAAACATCTCCTGTTTCTGCATATAATGGAGTTGCGAGGGGCGAGCAGCTAAAAGTGTGTGTTTATTTAAACCCTTCAGTGAACACAAACTAACACTCGACCACACGTTAATATAGCGGCGCGATGCAGCGCCTATGAAGCCCTCCAAACCAATGTGTTTGGGCATTAGGTGAGCCGCTATGAGGACTATGAAGTTTTGCTGGCAAATCCGTAGATCTGTTCCAAACCTAGTGTGCTGCCTACCTAGAGAGCATCATAGGCACCTTTAAAAATTAATGTGGCCAAATTCTATAAGCAGCATCCCATGTAGCCCATCCTTGGTAATCCTGGTAATCCTAGAGTGCAATGCAAAGTGAGATAAATACTGTTTGTAAATATGCTTATTTATAGTAATGAATATCTTTATTCAGCAAGGGTGCATTGAATTGATCAAAGCGACAGTAAAGACATTTGTAATGTTGCAAAAGATTTCTATTTCAAGTTCAGTGCAGTTCTTTTGAACTTTCTGTTCATCAAAGAATCCTGAAAAAAAATGTATCATGGTTTCCACAAAAATATGAAGCAGCACAACTGTTTTCAACATTGATAATAATCAGAAATGTTTCTTGAGCAGCAAATCAGCATATTGATATGATTTCTGAAGGATCGTGTGACTCTGAAGACTGGAGTAAATTCAGCTTTGCATCACAGGAATAAATTACATTTTAACATATTCAAAGAGAAAGCAGTGATTTTGAATTGTAAAAATATTTTGCTGTTTTTACTGTATTTTTGATGACATAAATGCAGCTTTGGTTTAACAACCTTAAACTTAATATCTGATCTCAATCTTTAGTTATTAAATATCAAAAGGTATCATTAAAAATGGTTCAACCACATAATGAGCTACAAAACATATTAGTAACTGCACAGCAACACCCTGAAAACCACACAACAAGCTACCAACATTAAAAAACTTGTCAACTGCATAGCAACAAACTGGCAACCACACAACGAGCAACAAAACTTAAAAAACTCCTTAGTAACTGCATAGCAACAACCTGCTATAAAACATTCAAAACACCTCAACAACTGCATAGCAACACCCTGGCAACCACATAACAAGCTACAAAACAATCAAAAACACTTTAGTAACTGTATATCCACACCCTGACAACCACATAACAAGCTACAAAACATTAAAAAACACCTTAGTAACTGCATAGCAACACCCTGGCAACCATATAGAGACTTATAAAACATTCAAAAACACCTTAGTAACTGCATAGCAACACCCTGGCAACCACATAGCGACTTATAAAACATTCAAAAACACCTCAGTAACTGCATAGCAACACCCTGCTACAAAGCATTCAAAACACCTCAGCACCTGCATAGCAACACCCTGGCAACCACATAATGAGCTACAAAACATTCAAACACACCTTAGTAACTGCATAGCAACACCCTGGCAACCACATAACGAGCTGTAAAACATTCAAAAAACCTTAGAAACTGCATAGCAACACCCTGGCAACCACATAACGAGCTGTAAAACATTCAAAAACCTTAGAAACTGCATAGCAACACCCTGCCAAACACATAACGAGCTATAAAACATTATAAAAACCTTGGCAACTGCATAACAACACCTTGGCAACCACATTAAGAGGAACAAAACATTTGAAACACCTTAGTAACTGCATAACAACACCTTGGAAACTACATAAGATTACACACACACTCTATATATATATATATATATATGTGTGTGTGTGTTTGCGTGTGTGTTTTGCATGACAAGACTACAGGATTTGCAAAACTAATCATATGATATAGTCATTACATAGTTTCATCTGCAAATGTTTTTTCCCATAGCTACATAAATCAGATTGTGGGCCACAGAACATGCTGCTCTAGAAACAAATGAAACACTCCACCCTCTTTTCTTTAATTTATTTGGCTTTCATTTAAAACCTCTTATTATGGCTGTCCTGCTCATCCACAGTCATAAAGTACCGACTGACGTTGTTTCTGGTTAAACAAGTGATGTCTTCGGTTAAACAAGTTGAATATAGACTGGATCCTTCAGAGCAGGTTACCGTGATGTAAAACGCGAAGCAGTGAGCCTCAGGAATATGCGCGTCACACACTGAATTTTAATATCTCAATTTTATTCTCCTAGACATCAATAAGAGAGTGTTTTTGTTTAAATATTATGTTTCTCCAATATTTCACAGAAAAGATGAGAAAGAAAAGAATCAAGGTCTGAAAAATCTGAGATCTTAATATGAACTCATCGAACTCTTCTTAAAAACCAAATGATATGAGTTTTTACACATTTATTTTGACACTATTTTCCTATTTAATACTGTAAAGTGCTTTGACAATCTGTATTGTTAAAAGCGCTATATAAATAAAGGTGACTTGACTTGACATTTTCACATTAACTTTGTACACTACAGTTTGACTCATTTTTGACTAAGTTTGATATCTGAGACAAAGACAGTTAAAGAAAATCAATAAGATCCACATCAACTTCAGGCTGTTCTAAAATACAAACTGTTACCTACTAGCTGCTTGTTTAAAGGCTACTTATCTAGTCCTAAAGTTTACAGGTAACGCAGAATACCTACAAAACAACGCACAGTATTTTCCTATCTGAAAATAACCACGTTTTTACCAACCGACCATACATTTAAATGGCCCCGAGTGTAAATTTAATTGTGGTCCATATAAAATATGACTAAATAAATCAGTTCTGTCTCACGAGGAAGATTTCAAACATGAGTAGGATTTCCTGGTAAATGAGGAATAAATAATCCACAGGATGAGTAAATGCACTCTACTTTTAAACACAAGAAAATAAATGTTCCCTGTGCGCTTGGCTCCAGCTATCACCCAGTCCATTCTACTTAAAACAAATCCTACTAAAACAAACTCTAAACTACCAACATGGACGAAGTGGCACCAGAAAACTTTCAAACCTCAGACTGTACATCTCTAAGCATTGAGAAAAAGAGCAAATGTGACTTTTATGGGCCTATTTATATGTCTAAAACTGCAATTTATTAAGACTATGTCTCTTACAGAAAAGCAGAGCATGCTTCATATAATGGGACATAGTGAATTGATATTTTTCTCAAAATAAGTTGTTTTATCATCTGGGATTAAATAGTTATGATGCTATGTTGGCGGGAGTTTTCAATGAAAACACATTGTGATAACATTAGCCGATGTTTTATTTTACATTTTATTTTAAGTATGCAACAATTTATGTAGAATCGGAGGGAACCAAATGTAAACGTTTGAGAAGTTTTTATTGGAAATCAACATCTATGGTGTTAGAAACCTTATAAAACCTGTCTGAAATAGACAAACAGATGAAGTAGATTCACTCTGTGAGAGATTCCCTAAAGACTTCCTAAAAAACTCTTACATTTCCATAAATATTAGCGAGAAAAAAGCACAAACCACATACTTCCTTTCAACCTTCCTTTAAAAGCCATTAATTACACAAAATGTATCAAATTTGCAATGTGCCGAATAAAGATGGTTTAAAATGTAAAAGCAAACATCGGTGTCATTTTTGTGATGTGCAATCCAATGCTATACATAGATTTACTCACTTTAATGCCAACAAAAACCCACATCTATTTTGAAAATTGAGTTTGGGGTCTCCAGCTGCTAAATTAGGACCATGGTCTGGAGGTCATTCGACAGAGACACAACAAGGGTTTGGGAAGAAATTATAGGAAAAAAGAATTTACAGACCAGCTTGGAGACCAAATGCATCGCTGTCAGTCAAACATGCTGTTCAGAAGTTCACATGAACAAGATGCAAATACAATGTACTTGAACTTGTAAACATAAATGTATGTATGAATGTGAATCTAGGGGAGACTGGGCCTAGTTATCACAGAGAGTAGTTGTCATAAGAGCTTAAACTCAATAAAGCTTTAAGTCAAAAGTCTTTTTTTTTTTTTTTAATTCACATTTTCATAAGATGTACAATTCTTAAAAGTCAGGTCGGGGCAAGTCGGCACACACCGTTTATTCAGTTTCATTTAATTTCAATCTATGTAGCCCAGATGCACGTATGTTAACTTTGATATTTTTGTGGTCTCATTGTCACTGTTTACATTATGCCTTAAAATGTCTTAAAATGACCTGTATATATCGTGACAACTTGCCCCACTATAGGGATCAATTTCTTGAGCAATAACAGTGGTAAAGTTTAATTGCTTTAAGCTTTGTATCTGTGCAGAAATAAACATTAAATGAGAAATATTCTGTGTGACAACTAGCCCCACTGTCCCCTACTTCATTAGTATTATTGTAATCAAATGCATTTACATGCAAAACGTGTTTGTGTCTGTGTTTAGAGCAGGTGAAGTTTGAACCAAGGAACCGTCTGTCTGTAAAACCAAAGTAACTCATAATTGAACACACACACACTTTATATATGAATCTTACTGAACTTCTCTGCCACTCAGTGGCCAAATTAAATTCTCTTCTATTCAGCTTCAACATTGAACACTTACGTTTACCAACCCAAACCAACCAGATTTGCACTTTAAAACCCTTTCTACACTGTAACAAGTAAATCTTCAGTTGTTTTTACATTAAGGAGGTATTTCTATCTATCCTGACCCCAAAGATGATTCATTCGTATTAAATAATCAGAATAAAACCACCACATGACACATTTTTCATGGTCACCTGACAAAACATTCCTTACATTGCAAATTCATGGACTTCCCTTTAAAGTTTCAGATTACATGAGAATAAAAAAAAATCTTGTGAAGTTAGATTAAACTGAATCTTGCATTTTAAACACAAGTTCCTACGTGTCTCATTAACACCATCAAAACAGCATCATTCATTAAGCTTATCTAAATCAAATATTAACTACTGCATTTACTCAACGCGTCAGGTTCATTCAGAAAAACCAGTCCAGATGCAGGAATCTCCCTGGATCAATGCTAAACGTTAATGTTTTATTAATCCATCCTCGAACACAATCAGTCAGAGGTTTAGATATATCTACTCACTCTTCATTCTGACCGTTTTCAATATTTTAGAGTAATAGTAAAACTCTGAATATGGAAGTCTAGGAATGATGTAGCGATCAACATATGTCACGCAAATGAAATCTATCCTATATTTGAGCTTCTTCTTTGTCTAGATTCCAGCTCTACTTTTTGGACATTCACCAACCAAATTTGTAGTAAAAAAATAAAATCAGAAGAATTCATACTGGAATCTGTCATAGTAAGCAATTCTAAAGGATCCAAGCATAAATTTTCTTGAAGGTTGCAAACATAAAACAAAAACTAGATCTTTTAAAACATAATTCCCAACAGAGCTATGACAATTCCTAGTAAAACCGTACATCAAAAACTATTTTATCTGTCCAGTATTCCATAAACATAAGAAGTAATAAGAAATAAGAAGTAAAAAAAAAAAAAAAAAAAAGGGTTCATCCCAATAGAGTCTTAAATTAGTTCCATATTATGATAGAAATTCCACAAGGAATCCTGTACATGTTCCTTTGGGATAACTGTGAAGGATGTGGGATGTTTCTCAAACAGTATCAAAGCAGATCCCCGCATGCTAGACACTTGTTAGGTGGGTTTCCATCACCTGTCCAACTAATACAGTTAAAACGTGCATTTAAAAGTTGGTTTTGTAAAGCAATTCATCTGTAGGCTCACTTCACTTTAAAACATTTAAACCATCGTGAGAAAGAAATCTAGTCAAGTGCGTCCAAACTTTAGACTTGCATCGCACGAACACGAAATCAACAGATTTAGACGTTTATAAACTTACAGGTAGCTCCCGCTGGTGAGGATGAGGAAGATCTGCGGATAATAGACAGACAGCAGCACACTGCGCGAGGAGAAGAGGATCATGGTGACATGCGGACGCTTTTCTGACGGACTGAGAGAAAGAAACGCGTTTAGTTCCAATTGCGCGTCTTGATGTTCGCGAACGGAGCTTCTTTTAGGCTGCGCGTAACTCCCAGACGCGTGTGAGAGAGAAGGAGACGCGCTGTGTCATCGCGCGGTTCGTTCAGTCGGTGCGGGCTGATGGGTTTTTGGGGGATTTGGGGATGGAAACAGAAGTGGCTCTCTCCTCTCGGGAGACTCCGGGCTGCCATTGGGCAGAGGCGTACGCCCACTTTTGGATAAAGGGGCCACTAGGGGCCACACTGACAGCGTGCCTGTGCCCGCTGGAGAGGTAACTGAAGATCCCTACAGCTTCACATATTGTCATAGAAGTCCCACATATATGTATTCCACCGAAAATATTAATTTGGTTTAGCTACTTTTAATCAGCGTGAGAGTCGTACAGTCGCTTCCTGGGACACATTTTATTACGGAGTTTTCTGTGGCTAACGTTAGCTAACTTTCGGCGCGAATCTCTTGGGGTTCAAAACTGTATTTTAGCGCCAAAAGTAATTTAAAAGACTTTAAAAACAAAACATTACCTTGTTGGGTTATGAAAATCTATAGTAGTCTGATAAACGATGACACAAACATGTTTTATCAATAATTCATCCAATAATATGCTAACCCTGACAGAGATCATGCTAGCGGTTCACGTGGCGGTAAATAGACGCTAGCGAACATCGCTGTGGAAGTCACCATAACAATAGACTTCAGCGCTTTCTAATTTTAAATCTTTGAATTGACAGGACATAAATACTAATTACTACATACCCTGCTGAAAAAAACAGCATATGGTGGTTAGGTATGTTTTGACGCTGGGATGCTGGTTTATGCTGGTCTTTTGCTGGTTTATGCTGGTCCTTTGCTGGTTTATGCTGGTCCTTTGCTGGTTTATGCTGGTCATATGCTGGTTTATGCTGGTCCTTTGCTGGTTTATGCTGGTCATATGCTGGTTTATGCTGGTTCTTTGCTGGTTTATGCTGGTCCTTTGCTGGTTTATGCTGGTCATATGCTGGTTTATGCTGGTCCTTTGCTGGTTTATGCTGGTCATATGCTGGTTTATGCTGGTCCTTTGCTGGTTTATGCTAGTTCTTTGCTGGTCCTTTGCTGGTTTATGCTGGTCATATGCTGGCAAAGAACCAGCATAATCCAGCAAAGGACCATCTTAAACCAGCAAAAGGACCAGCATAATCCAGCAAAGTACCAGCATAAACCAGCAAAAGACCAGCATAAACCAGCAAAGAACCAGCATAACCCAGCAAAGAACCATCATAAACCAGCAAAAGACCAGCATAAACCAGCAAAGGACCAGCATCCCAGTGTCAAAACATACCTAACCAGCATATGTTGTTTTTTTCAGCAGGGTATTTCATCAATATTTCATCCTGACGGAGATCGTGGCAGTGGTTGCTATGGTTACCTAATCAGCGACTTGCATATGTGAACATTTATTTGCAGCTATGTGAAAATACACGTCCTGACTAACTTTTTTGTGGTCAGTCAGCCATTATAAAACTGTTAAATGGCATTACTTTTATGCCAAAATATGTATTTTCACGTGGCGGTAAATAGACGTTAGCGAACATCGCTGCAGAAGTCACCATTACAACAGTAGACTCTAAGTGCTTTCTAATTTTAAATCTTTGAATTGACAGGACATAAATACTAATTATTATATGTTTCATCAATATTTCATCCAATAATGATCCTGATGGAAAGCATGCGAGCAGTTGCTATGGCTACCTATTCAGCGACTTGTGTTTGTGAGCATTTATTTACTGCAAAGTGAAAATACACTTTCTTAGGCCCAATCCCAATTCTATTTTATACCCCTTCCCAATTCTATTTTATACCCCTTCCCTTACCCCTACCCCTCCGCCTGCCCCTTCCCTTTGTCCCTTGAAACAGCGTGTCAATATTCCCCTAAGGATTGGGATACCACTACTATACCATCACACGTCATCATACGTCATCTAGCTCCTACAATACACACACCTATACTGGTGTGAATTAGAGCCTTACTGTTCTATATTAATGCGCTGCTTACTGACACACACACACACACACACACACACACACCAGAGATCGCGCTGCTCACACATCCAGGAGCAAAGAAAATTGTCAACGCTGCCCCACGACTTTTAGCCTCAGGGGTGACAAAACAGGTTTGACCTGATGAGACCCCACATTATCTAGAGATCTCAAAGCATGCTTTCAGTCATATGAAGTCTTGTGAGCCACCTTATGTCTTCTCGAGATTGCACGATTAATCTCAGAGCTTTGACATAATGACAAATGTGCTTCCAAAATGAGAAAAAAAGTGACTCATGAGGTGCTTTTCTATTTTATAAGTTGCTCTAAGCTGTATAATCACCTGTTTCGGAAAAATAACAGCGGCATGAATGGATTTCCACTTCAAAAGATGGATAAACTATGATCTGTTTGCGCATGCAAAGGCATAAGCAGATCTAGATATGATATCCTAATTCCATTTTGCATTGCTGAGAGTGTAATTTCTCAAGTGGCAGTGCATATGCGCAGAATAAAAACAAATAAACGAGAGCAAAGAGTTAAATACATCAAGTAAATCATGTATAGACTAGATGACAGGCGACCCTCTCTTGGAATACAAACAAATCCCTCAAGAATTCAGGTGAGGTCTTGCAAAACTGGAGGGTGAAGGAATGTGGAAATACAACTCGGCATGCTGTTATTACTGAGGGTATAGAGAGGTGAAAGTGAGAGAAAACCACATCATGGATCTTCCTTTAAACTAGTTAACTGAGAAAAACATGAACCAAATGCAGTTTTGAAATAGCTGTAAAGATCCAATTCATTCACGTGAAGACCTTAAACTCTCAGTGAGCAGGTGTACAAATCTGAATATCACTTTTAGTACATACTGATCAGTTGCATGTATTTATAATCGCAATAAATGCAATGCAAACTTTTAGATTAGAAAGTTGCCAACCTAAGCTAGGTACAAATGCAGGACAAAATGCCACAAAAAAAAAGCTATTTAATTCAACAAATCTGGCGTTTCAACCTCCAAAATGAATCAAAATGTTACATTTAGGGTTAGTGTTTTGATGTAATAACCTTAGAGTACAGATATTTACTTTTTTTCCATTAGTAAACAGGTAGCTGACATGAAATACTTGTGGAAAGCTGACAAGTTCTGTGGTGTGAAATGCCATAATCCATCAAAAACTATTTTAAACAGAATTTTGCTAATGCATCTTTTAGGATCTTATACTAATCGGAAACTATATGGAATATAAAAACACTGCAGGACCATTTAATAAGAACTACTGAAGGCAAAATTGATTAAAAATGGTGCAATCACCTAATATATATAAATATAAATTTTCACTTAAAATGATGATGATAAAAAAGCAGCTAAAGGACAGTGTTATTTTAGTATCATTGAGTTTTTATTAATATTTTGAATATTTTATGATTTTTATATTTTCTGTTTTAAATTTAAATTAAAATGTTTAATCATTTTTTGTGTTTTTACAATTTTAGTAGTTTTATGTAGTTTGTCATTAATTTTTATTTCAGTTTTTGTTTTTTTAGTACATAAAGTTAATTAGTAAAAAAACATTATATATATTTTTTTTATTTTATTTCAGTTAATGTTTATTTCAAGTAAAGAATGTTTTAATGGTTTTAGTTTGTTAACTATAATAAGTCTGCATTGACGAGCTTAGGTGTCAACTACCCAAACGTAAACATCAAATGCATTGCATTTAAAGCACATAATACATAGCATAAAGTAGATCCTCCGCTTACCCGAGTCGAGAATAAATGATGCCGAAACACAGGAGCACATTAAAGATCCACGAGCGTAGGGGTCTGACCATGGTGTCCAATCAGTGCAGAAATACAGCTCACATCGGCCACTCTGTTCCACCTGCGCAGGTAAACACGCTGTTTCTGTCTCTTCGACGTGTCTTTCTGATTCCCTGTAAAGTTAGAAACCTGAGAGCCATAGTCAGGGTTCAGCTCACGCTCTGGGATGCTTTGCCGTCTCGTTCTCGGGTCTGAAAGTGAGATTGAGGCTTACAAATGCTGCATTTTCAAGGAGGAGCGAGTCGAATGTTTTCAGGTGAACCTGCCGTGCACGTCGAGTTCCTCCTCCTCTCTCTCTGGTGGAATGCAGACGGTTTTATGTTCCAGGCTCATCGACTTGCCGCTGCTGCTGGTGGTTTGTTAAATTCTTTCCATTTCTCCGCAGGTGAAAGTCTAGAGCAGGTAACACAAGCCTTTATCCACGCCCCTTCAGCTTTACGCTCACAGATGAGAGCATTTTACAGGCATGAAGCACGTGCTTTGGCTGCACGGACCACAAATGAAAGGCATCGAGGCTCAGCCCTCCCTTTTCATAATGAAATTGGCTGTAAGTCCATTGCACAATCATGCAACAAAGTGATTGTTCCATGCATACATGTCTCATAGCTGATATTTCATGAATTGGGCTGCAGAGGGAGAGACGAGAGAGAGTTTCTTGCACATTCTTGTGCCTTTACACATCAAAATTGTTTTCTGGGGTCCAAACAATACATTAAGCAATGCTTTTGATTCTGTACCATTATAAAAACATGTTTTTTGGTCTAAAACAATATATTAGGCAATGCATTTGAATCAGTGGTTGGTTTTATAACAGATTCGGATGCAATGCACCACCATAAAACATGTTTTGTGGATGCAAACATTATATTTATCAATGCAGTACACATTCAGAATACTTATTTTGGGTCCAAACAATATATTAAGCAATGCATTTGAATCAGTGGTTGGTTTTTTCTAACAGATTTGCATGCAATGTACCACCATAAACATGTTTTTTGGGTCTAAAACAATATATTAAGCAATGCATTTGAACCAGTGGTTGGTTTTCTAACAGATTCAGATTCAATGCACCACCATAAAACATGTTTTGTGGATGAAAACATTATATTTAGCAATGCAGTACACATTCAGAATAGTTATTATGGATCCAAACAATATAATAATCAATGCATTTCAATCAGTGGTTGGTTTACTAACAGATTAGGATGCAATGCATCACCATAAAAACATGTTTTGTGGGTTTAAATGTTATATTAAGGAATGCATTTGATTCAGTGCTTGGTTTTTAGGATGCATTTCCATAAGATGTTTAATATCGCAATCGTTTCTATTTCAGAATAAATGAGGAGCAACTTGGAAACTTGGATGTTTCTTCTCAGAAAACCCCAGTAATCTCATATATTTCTCCTCTAGAGCTTTAAAAGAGTTCTCAACAATCTTCTTAGATTTCCCAAAATCAAAAAGTCTTCAAAACTCAAAATGAACCCAAACATGTCTCATCAAATTTGGTGGAAACACATATATTTGAGCTATTTCATCAGCATAGACTTTATAGCTCTGCATGTCAACAACTGACTTCATTCAATTGATGTGTCTATTTTTATATCCTCTAAGAAAGTTCAGGTGACTCAGGTCAAGATGCATATTTGCATAAAACTATTTAAAACTGTGAACATTTCAAATAAGTGAACTGTAAAAAAAGCTAAATAAGTTTTATTTAATTTTAAAGCCTAATTTTCTGCCTAATTCAGTGCTGTACACATCTGTAAAGTCTTTACATTGCCTTTATTTGAGAGCTTTTACACAGACAATTGCAATTAATTGGATTGAAATTTTACATTTTTAAAAAAGTAATGTTCTTTAAAAAAAATAAAAATAAATAAAAAAATTTGGGTCCAAACAATATATTAAGGTTCAGAAAGAGACCTTACATATCTATGTACTGAGAAAACAACACTCCCCCTTGTGGTGAAAAGCAAACACCTCACTGCAACCGCCCAGGATTACACATATGATTTCACTGGATTATATGGAGTACATTTAATAAGCATATTCTGAGAAGCTAATACTTTAAAGCTTAGAATTAATACTCAGCATTCTTAGAAGAAAAACGTTGTCGTGGCAACACAAGAAATATACTATTGTACATGCATGCAAACTGGTTTTGGGTGGTACATTGTGTGTGTTTGTGGTATGGCAGTGCCTGTCAGTGGTTAATAGAAGCTGGCATGCCTACAACTCCTGATAACCAACAATTCAATAAATTGACAGGAGTTTTTAGATTTATGACTTAGTTTAATTTTAGGGACTAGCGGTAATGCAGTAATTCAAGCAATGCAGTAAATGCCTAGTCATGCAGAGTTTTCTTTGAGGTCGCCATCTTAAAATGACTTAAAAATACCCAGCCTGTAAATACCCTAAATAATATCAACAATATGCAAAACATGTAAATTTAAAAAAAAAAAATATATATATATATATTTATATATATATATAAAGTTTAAAAAAAAGTAAAAATGCAATCAAATTAATAGAAATTGTCTATATAAAAGCCTTCAAATAAAGACATTACATATGTGTACAGCTTTGAATAAGACAAAAAACTGCTTTAAAATAAAAATTTAGAATAGAATATATTAGTAAATATTAGTAATTAATATTAGTATATATTAGTAGTTAATAAAATAAAAAGAAAAAAGAAAAGTATAAATTTAATCAAATTAATTGCATTTGTATGTATAAATTGTCCACATAAAAGCCAATTACAAATGTGTACAGCAGTGAATTAGACAAAAAACAGCTTTAAAATTAAAATAAAATTAATAAAAAATAAATAAAAACATGCAATCAAATTAATTGCAATTGTCTATATAAAAGCCCACAAATTAAGGAAATAAAAAGACATTACAGATGTGTAAAGCATTGAATTAGACGACAAAAAAAGCAGCTTTAAAATTAAATTTAAAATTAAAATAAAAATTTAAAATGCAATTAAATTAATTGCAATTGTCTATATAAAAACCCTCAAAGAAAGATAATTCAAAGACACTGCAGATGTGCACAGCATTTAAAAAGGCATTAAAATTAAATCAAAATAAATAAAACTAAAAAACTAAAAGATAAAAAATGCAATCAAATTAATTGCAATTGTCCATATAAAAGACCTCAGATAAAGGCAATTGAAAGATATTACAGATGTGTACAGCATTAAATTATACAAAAAAAAGTGGCTTTAAAATTAAAATAAAAAATAAATTAAAATCAAATTAATTACAATTGTCTATATTATATTATATCATATTATTTTCAAAAGAAAATCATCTGACTTCAGCAAAAGTCTCCATTTGCTCCCCATTTAATCTGCCTAGGAGAAACAACTGAAATATTAAGAGATCATCTGTGATTTTTCTTTCCAGCAGGCCAAAAAATGAGGCCTTCAGTAGGGATTTTTTACCAGATGTAAACGTGGCGGCCCACAAATGGACGCACACACACTTATGAAGTAATGATTCTTCAGTACTTCCTGTTAATGGCACTAGTATGTCACTCATCTGTTCAGATGGTTCATTTTTGTTGACAGAGAAACCCAACAAACCACAGAAATGCTTTGTTCCTTGACATCCCTTCTTTTACAGTTTTAAGAGCGCACTTCAAAACAAGCTCACTGTTACACCAGATGGGCCCTTGACGGATTGAGCCTCAATATAAAGTTGCTCAGGGGGTGATTGTTGCGGCGTGGCGGTGTTTGAAGCGTCCGCATAAAACGATGGGCTTGTTTGTCACCATGGCCGTAATTTTTTGATTTAGCTTCATTAAAATCTTTAAAGGACTACCAATCTGCTGCTTTTATGGAGTCCAATTGTCAGGACGGCATGTGTCACTGCGTTTTCACGCCACATGAAAAACGCGTCACACATGTTGGTGTGCGTGCAGACGGTTTTGCGCTTTATTCGAGGCAAATGTGTTTCCAAGAGGACTTCAAAAAAGACAAAAGGATGATGTCATATAAAGACAAACAGGTCGAATGCACACAGATTGCTTCTCCATGAGGTATAAAAACAATGGCTAGTTTAGTTTAGCATAACTGAGACAAATATACTTTGTTTGACATTTTACATGTATATCTATTATCTATCTATATTTCTATAAATATCTATATACACACACACACACACACACACACACATATATATATAAATATATATATTATAGATTAATATTTACTATAATTTATTTGTTCACTTGCATCAAGACAGTAAATACGTTATAATTCATTAATAATCATATATATTATATAGTATTTTATTACTATAATTTATTTAATGAATTTTAGCTTACATTATGATTAAATTAATAAATGAATAGGTCTAGTAATAGTAAATATTAATAATAAATTCTATATATAATTTATTTTATTGATGAATTGATGAATTATTTTATATTTTGATTATATTTAAATATTTATTTCTGTTTTTAACTGAATATATATAATTTTGGATTAATATTTCCTATAATTTCTTTGTTTACTTGTATTTTAGGATAGTAGACCCATTCATTTATTATATACATAGAAGATATAATTCATCAAAATATTACAGATATTGTATCATAAACTGAACCACAGTAGGTTCTAAACTCTTGTTGCTAGATATGAAATTCCCTTAAGCAACATAAACAGCTATTAAAAACACAAACACTCTGACTGTTAACTAGAGGTTAGTGCAAATGCACTCATACATTGGCTGTGTTCCAAAACCGAGTGCCATTTTAAAGTACGCTCTAATTTGTTCAGTTTTTCCAGTGTTGCAATTGTATGCTAATTAGAATATGCATCATAAACCTTGCAGCATGCTAATACCAAACGTAGGTTGTAAATAACTCTAGTTATCAGACCTGAAATTGGAAATAGTTCACCCAAAACTGATAATTTGCTGAAAATTGACTCACTCCCATCCAAGATGACAATGAGTTTGTTTCTTCATCAGATTTGGAGAAATGTAGCATTCCATCCCTTGCTCACCAATGGATGTGAATGGGTGCCGTCAGAATGAGTCCAAACAGCTGATAAAAACATCACAATAATCTACAAGAAATCCACATCACTCCAGTCCATCAGTTAATGTCTTGTGAAGCAAAAAAAAACTTTATGTTTGTAAGAAACAATTCATTTATTAAGATTTTAAATTAAAACCATAATCCATAATATTTTGTGAAAAAAGTCATCTGGTCTGAATCAGGAGAGAAATCTGCACAGATCAAGCACTGTTTATAAGTCAAAACAGTTCAAAACAAATATGTTGGTGGATTTTAATGTGAGAGCACAACAGGAGATGGACTTTTTCACTGCAAGGAGCATTATTATGGATTATGGACTCGTATTTTAGCCAGAAGCTGTGGTTTAAAGTTAAAACCATGAACAAAACCATGTCTCGTCGTGAACAAACTAGCAAACATGAAAATTGCAGTGCAGTTAGAGCTTCAACGCATTAAAAAAGTAACAGAATGCACAATCTGAGGAATCATTCATGTTTCTAACATAAACAGTGCTGAACCAATTATGCACTAAAGTTACTTAATGTTAGAGTAATAAACGACAAGGTGAATAAAAACTGTCCTGAATACCAAACCGTGCGAGTCAGTGAAATGATCAACCTCTATTTACTGTAAACGCTAATAGCTGAGTTTACACAAATGTCCTGTGGAAAACCACACTTTGACTCATTTCATTTGTCTGAGTTAATTTATGCGCTGTGCTAGTGCTTCACAGGCAGATGACACAACTGAATTGTGTAAACCAGAGGAGTAAAGATGGTGATTTGCCCCAGACTGTGATTTGGTCAGGGTTTGGCTGGTTAACATGTTCCCGTTAGCCTCAGCATGTATATGCGGTTATTTTGCAATTACACAGATGCTTCACCAGTGACCCAACAACTGCCATTAGGATGAATGGGAACGCTAACGGATACTTTCTCCAGAACTCCTTGAGTTAAATGTACTTCTATAATGGGGTTTGTCATCATAATCCAATGCAGGCCTGAAAATAACATACACTGCTGTTCAAAAGTTTGGGATCAGTAAGATTTTTAATGTGTTTAAAGAAGTTTCTTATGCTCATTAAAGCTGCATTTATTTGATCAAAAATACAGAAAAAAACTGTAAACTTGTGAAATATTATTGCAATTTAAAATAACAGTTTTCTGTTTTAATCTACTTTAAAATCTACTTTATTCCTGCGGGTCAAAGCTGAATTTCCAGCATCATTACTCCAGTCTTCAGTGTCACATGATCCTTCAGGAATCATTCTAATATGTTGATTTATTATCAGTGTTGGAAACAGTTGTGATGCTTAATATTTTTTGGGAACTGTGATACTTTTTTCAGGATTCTTTAATGAATAAAAAGTTAAAAAGAACAGTGTTTATTCAAAACAGAAGTTTAGTGTTACAATATACACTATGATTCAAAAGTTTAGGGTCAGTAAAGTTTTTTTTTTAAAGAAATTAATACTTTTATTCAGCAAGGATGTGTTAAATGGATAAAAATTGATAATAAAGACTTATATTGTTAGAAAAGATTTCTATTTTGAATAAATGCTGTTCTTTTTAACTTTTTATTCATCAAAGAATCAAGGAAAAAAGTACCATAAGTTCCAAAAAAAAAAAACAGTTTCAATGCTGATAAATCAGCATATTAGAATGATTTCTGAAGGATCATGTGACACTGAAGACTGAAGTAATGGCTGATGAAAATTCAGCGCTGCGTCACAGAAATAAATTATATTTTGAAGTTTATTCAAATAGGAAACCAATATTAGAAATTGCAATAATATCTCACAATATTACTGTTTTTTTTTTTTTTCTGTATTTTTGATCAAATATAAACAGCCTTTGATGAGCATAAGAGACTCCATTAAACAACATTAAAAATCTCACTGATCCCAAACTTTTGAATGGCAGTGTATATGTATGTCATTCTGTCATTGCCAGTAACTAGACTCGCCGGTTTTTGACCATAAGATGGCCATCTAGTCGTAATTCTCATCCTCCTTCTGAGCTTGTCATGACCACCTGAAAGATCCCAACAGAATCTGTTTCCTTGCATTGCACTCATTCTCTACTGGAGGATGAAGAAGCAACCTAACCTTTTTCTGTTTTGGCGAAGCAACGTCTTTCTGTCTCTTTAAATACTATTAAGTACTCTTGACCAATGGCTAAATAAAATCAGCCAGTGGGCAAGGTTCTGTTTGTGTAGGAGCTGGTTCAGCTGGAAGCCCCTTTCCCGGCCAGGGAAATAGATTTATCCGGCTTGCCAAACCCGAGAGAGGCGTCTAGGTTTGCCACATCTGCATTCACACACAGCCTCTGGTTGTCCGCGGCTCAAGCCCCTACAGGCCTCCAACAGCAGGACACACGCAGTTACTGACGGAGGTACTGCGAACAACCACACCAAATACTGATTCATTTGGTTAAATCGTCACATATTAACACTGGTATTTGCTGAGTCAAGCGTCACTATTGATCATTTTCATATTTAGGGCTAGAGATCTGAATAAAACCCACTTACTTTTATCATCTAGCAATTTCCAGTCAACTACTTAGAACACCCTAGCAACCATTTAGAAATTCCTTAGCAACTACCTATAAAATTTTTAAAAAATCATCTATCAGTTTTTTTTAATTTACAATATAACACCCCAGCAACCAGAGCAATTCCCTAGCAACCAACCAGCAACCATCTAGCAGCACCCTAGTAACCACATAGAATGCCCTAGCAATATTCCCTAGCAACTACCTAGAAAACCCTAGCAACCATCTAGAAATTCCTTAGCAACTACCTATCAAATTTTAAAAATCATCTATCAGTTTTCTAGAATTTATCTATAACACCCCAGCAGCCAGAGCAATTCTCTAGCAACCATCTAGTAATGCTCTAGCAGCTACCTAGAACACCCCAGCAACCATCTAGCAAGACATTAGAAACTGCCTAGAAACCATCTAGCAATACCATAGCAACTACATAGAACACCCTAGCAACTATTTAGAAATTTTCTAGCAACTACCTATAAAGACTCTGACAACTACCCTTAACGACCTAACAACCATCTAGAACACCCTAGAACCATCCAGTAAGACCTTAGAAACCACCTAGAACGCCCTAGAAACCATCTAGCAATACCATAGCAACTACATAGAATACCCTAGCAACTATCTAGAATTTTCCTAGCAACCATCTAGCAACACCCTAGTAACCACATGGAATGCCCGAGCAATATTCCCTAGCAACTACTTAGAACACCCCAGCAACCATCTAGCAAGAGCTAAAAAAACCACCTAGAATGCCCTAGAAACCATCTACCAATACTTTCGCAACTACATAGAACACCCTAGCAACCATCTAGCAATTCCCTATAGACTATCCATAACGCCCTCACAACACTGAATAATTCCCTAGCAACTGCCTAGAACACCATAGCAACCATCTAGCAATTCCCTATCAGCCACATAGAATGCCCTAGCAATGATCTAGTAATTCCCTAGCAACTACCTACGATACTCCAGCAACCACCTATCAAGACCTTAGAAACCACCTAGAATGACCTATAAACCATGTAGCAATTCCCAGGCAACTACATAGAACACCCTAGCAACTAGAAATTCTCTAGCAGCTACCTATAACACTAGTGATCAGCAAGCAGTTTCCAAGCAACTACCTATAAGACCCTAGCAACCATCAAGTAATTTCCTAGCAGCCATCTAGAAAGCCCCCAGCAACCATCTAGCAAATCCATAGCAAGCACCTAGAATGCCCTAGCAACAATGTAGCAATGCCCTAACTAACACAAAAACGTCCTAGCAACCATCTAGAAATTTCCTAGCAACCACCTAGAATACCCTTGAAACAATCTAGCACTTTCATAGCAACTACCCATAACAACCTAGCAACCATCTAGCAATGCCCTTAAAACCACATAGAACACACCAGCAACCATGTAGGGTTGCTAGGGAATTGCTAGATGGTTGCTAGGCTAGGTTCAGCTAGAGTGTTTTAGATGGTTGCTAAGGTATTGCTAGATGGTTGCTAAGGTGAACTTGGTGGTTTCTAAGGACTTGCCAAGTGGTTGCTAGGTTATTGCTAGATGGTTGCTAAGGTTTTTTAGGTGATTGCTAAGGAATTGCTAGATGTTTATTAGGGTGTTCTAAGTGGTTGCTAGGAACTGCGAGATGGTTTTCTAAGGCATTCTAGGTGGTTGCTAGGTGGATGCTAGCATATGAGGTTGCTAGGGTATTGCTAGATGGTTGCTAGGTTATTGCTAGATAGTTGCTAGGGAATTGCTAGATGGTTGCTAGGGTGTTCTAGGTAGTTGCTAGGCAATTCCCTAGCAACCACTGAGAACGCATTTGTAACCAGCCAGAGCACCTTAGCAATCAAATTTTCTTCAGAAAATATAGAAATCTGGTTGTGACAATCTCTAGTTGTACTCTAGTTGTGCCTGTTGTGCCGCAGGGTCACCTTTGACAATGAAGGCTACTGTAATGGAAACCGTTCGACCTCAAATTGGACCATCCAGACGACCTTTACCAGAGCCGCCGATTTACATGACATAAAATGGCAACCTGGACTGACATAAATCCCCAACACTCCACCATTCAGGCACAGCTTGGAATGGATAATGAATGCCGAGTCATGAGTGTTTTCGATCCCGGACTCGTGGGGCAGGAGCGTATGCAGATACACTGGGCCGAACCCACCGTCTGGCTTCTGTTCTCAGCGTGATTACTGAGAATCTGAATGCTGGGACATGTCTGGAGTGGAAAGCAGGGCTTTTTTGAGGTTGTGCTGCTGGATGCCAAAACCTGAATGCCACATTTTGAGAGCTTGGATAAGAATCCGAGAGAAGTCAATAAGAAGTTATGTTCCCCTCATGTACAAACCTTTAAAAGCTAATTTTCTGTTTGCAGATGAAGTTCACTTTGCATCAAGGACTGACTCCAAAAGCCTAAATGGCCTCATTTCTTTTCTTTTTTTTAAGTTATATTTATGGGCTTTTTTAATGCGATAGGACAGTAGAGAAGTGACAGGAAAGCATTGGGAGGAAAGAGGTGAACGGGATCAGCAAAGGACCATTAGACGGGAATCGAACTCGGGTCGCCGCACTAAGCACAAGCCTGTCATTTCTGATCAGGGACTACAATAGCTGTTTCCATCCATTTTTATGCAAATTTTGGGATATCGCATAAAAAAAGAAGTTGCGCAAAAATTCTGAAAATGCGCATAAAAAAACGTATGCACTCAACTGAATCGGATATATTTTTTATCCTATAAAACATGCACATAACTGCGATGGAAGCACATTTGCTGAATAAATTCCTCATTGTGCATCAACAAGTCAACTAGCAACTATCTAACAATACCATTTTGGGATATAACTGAAAAAAGCTAAATGGAAATGCCAAGATGTGTATAAATTCTAAAAACGCGCATTAAAAACTTATGCCCTCAACTGAGTCAGATACATTTTTTTATCTGATAAAACATGCACATAAACTATGATGGAAACACATTTACCGAATAAATTCATTGATGCGCATCAAAAAAGTAATGTGACTTTGTGTGCTGGGACAGCATAACTGGACTAACTAGCAGACCGATCTCCCCTAGCAATTATCTAACAATGCCATTTTGGGATATCGCATTAAGAAAAATGCTGAATTGAAAAGCCAAGTTGCGCATAAATTCTAAAAATGTGCATAAAAAATGTATGCGCACAACTGAGTCGGATATATTTTTTTATCTGATAAAACATGCACATAACTATGATGGAAACACATTTACCAAACAAATTCCTCGATGCGCATCAAAAAAGTCATGTGACCTTGTGTGAGGGGACAGCATAACTGGACTAACCAGCAGACGGATCTCCCCAAGAAACTATCTAACAATGCCATTTTGGGATATCGCATTAAAAAAAACACTAAATGGAAATGCCAAGTTGCGCATAAATTCTAAAAATGTGCATAAAAAAAACGTATGAACTCAACTGAGTCGGATATATTTTTTTATCCAATAAAACATGAACATGTTCTACAATGGAAACACATTTACCAAATAAATTCCTCAATGCGCGTCAAAAAAGTCATGGAACTTTGTGTGATGGGCCGGCATAAGTGGACTAACCAGCAGACCGATCTCCCCTAGCAACTAACAATGCCACTATGGAATATTGCATTAAAAATAGCTAAATGGAAACGCCAAAATGCGCATAAATCCTAAAAATGCGTATAAAAAAACATATGCACTCAACTGAGTCAGATATATTTTTTAGCCGATAAAACATTTGCAAAACTATGATGGAAACACATTTACCAAATAAATTCCTTTATGCACATCAAAAAAGTCATGTGACGATGGGATGGCATAACTGGACTAACAAGTGGACTGATCTCGTTGCACAGCATCTGAAATATTTTGGTCATTTTGAAATGCCTGAGCCAAAGTCTGTCGTCAAAGTGGTTTGGTGTAATTACCAGCAAACCCTAGCAACCATCTAACAATGCCATTTTGGGATATAGCATATAAAAGCTAAATGGAAACACCAAGCAGCGCATAAAGTAAAAAAATGTGCATGAAGAACTTGCGCGCTTAATTGAGTGGGATACATTTTTTATCCGATAAGAAAACATGCTCATAAATATTGATGGAAAAACTTTTACTGAATAAATTCCTCAATGCGCATCAAAAAAGACATGTGATGGTGCATGATGGGACGACATAACTGGACTAACCAGCAGACTGATCTCCCCTAGCATCTAACAATGGCATTTTGGGATATTGCATAAATCAATTCTGCACATACGTTGCAACTTTGAATGGAAACATAACTAATGTCTGTATCAATTAATGGCCCTCATGCAGGATTGGCAGTGTCTAGCCAAAGCTCTCTCAGAACGGTACTTTGAACTTTACTTTACATTTTTATCTCAGAACAAGAGGGGATCTTGATCATTGCGATTGGGCCAACATTGTGGTGATGAGCTCAGATCAAGAGCCAAATTGCACTGCAAAATATGACATTCCTTCTCAGTATTTCTGTCATTTTCCAGTACAAATATCTAAACATTTTTAAATCAAGATAAATTTTCTTAAGGAGCCAAATTACTTAAGATATCAAGTCTTGTTTTCAGAAAAATTCATCAGTTTTTGCTGAAAACAAGAAAAATATCTGCCAGTGGGGTCAGAAAAATAAACTTTTTTTTTTCCCTTTTCTCATTTAAGCATCAAGTCAATTCATTTTGAAGACTTAATATATTTCTTCTCTTTTTTTTCCAGCACAAATCTAAAAAAATTCTTAGATCATGATACATTTATTTGAGAAGCAAAACTAGGGATTTGCTAGAATCTAGACAGTTGCTAAAGAATTGCTAGATGGTTGCTAAGGTGTTGTAAGTGGTTGCTAAGGACTTCCTAGATGGTTGCTAGACTATTCTAGGAATTTGCTAGGCTATTGGAAGATGGTTTTTAGGGTGTTATATGAGGTTGCAAGGGAATTTCAAATTGTTGCTAGGGTGTTCTAAGTGGTTGCTAAGGGCATGCTAGATGGTTGCTAGGGTGTTCTAGGAAGTTGTGAGGGTGTCATATGAAGTTGCTAGTTTATTTCTAGATGGTTGCTGAGGTGTTCTTGGTGGTTTCTAAGGACCTGACAGAGGGTTGCTAGGTTATTGCTAGATAATTGCTAGGGAATTGCTTAATGGTTGATTGGGTGTTCTAGGTAGTTGCTAGGCTAAGTATAGCTAGGGTGTTCTAGGTAGTTGCTAGGGCGTTCTAAATGGTTTCTAGGGAATTGCTAGATGGATGCTAGGGTGTTATATGAGATTGCTAGGGCATTCTAAGTGGCTGCTAAGGACTTGCTAGATAATTGATAGGGTGTTTTAGGAAGTTGCAAGGGCATTGGAAGATGGTTGCTAGGGAATTTCTAGATGGTTGTTAGGTTGTTCTAGGTAGCTGCTAGGGAATTGCTAGATAGTTGCTAGGGTGTTATATGAGGTTGCTAGGGTATTACTAGAAGGTTGCTAAGGTGTACTTGGTGATTTCTAAGGACTAGCCAGATGGTTGCTAGGGAATTGCTTGATGGTTGCTAGGGTGTTATATGAGGTTGCTAGGGTATTGCTAGAAGGTTGCTGTTTTTGCTGAAAACAAGAAAAAATACATGTGTTTTCCCTTTAAATTAAGTTTACATTTTCTTTCAACATAATGGCAGATATGTTTTCTGGTTTTAAGCATAAAGTCAATTGATTTTACTTAATAATTCAGAACACAAGATAATTTTTTTAGAAAACAGGACTTAATATCTTGAGTCATTTTGCTTCTCCAGTAAATGTCTCTTGATTTAGGAATATTCAGACATTTGTACTGGAAAACAACAGAAATACCAATTAAGAAAGTAATTTTCTGCAGTGTGTCAGGAGGTCGAACAGAGGAAGTGGAGATAAGATCCGTTGAGTTTCAGCCTCTGACACTGATGAAATCACATTGACAATGACATCTGCATCCGAAGAATGATTACTGCAAAGGAAAAGCAAACTCTCGATTACACATCGCATGCAGCCGGACCCAACAATGCAGCTGCCAAACAGGCCATAATGGAAATGCGGTCTGAACTCCTGCTTGAAATACGATGTGGAGTGTAGAGTAGTTTTACATACTGCTGCTGTCGGTGTAAGTGAATATTGATTTATCACCTCTCCCGTAATTCCCCATTATCTAGTGTATAATTACAGTGTGGTGTCACGCACCTGTTTATGAAATCATTTGTCTTGGTACACTTCGGTAAAACCCTAGTTAAAGCTGTCGGATCAAATCAACGCAATTTATTTGAGTTAGGGATTTGCTGCACACTGCAAAAAAATGCTTAGTATTTTTGTCTTATTTTTCAGTAGAAATAGCTTAACATTCATAAATAAAGACATATTTACTGAAGTAGGAAAATTACTTAAGATATTAAGTCTTGTTTTTAACTAAGTTTATGCTTAAAACAAGAAGAAAATATCTGCCAATGGGTAAGAAGAATTAAAACTTAATTAACAGGAAAACAAGTTTATTTTTCTGACCCCATTGGCAGATATTTGTCTTGTTTTCAGCACAAACTCTCTTAATTTTTTTCATAAAATCTCGCTTTTTATTTTAATATAATTTAGAATATTTTTTAATTGTAGTTTAATTGTTAATTAATTTAAATTTTGTGTGTGTGTGTTACGCGCAACTTGGCAAACTTATTTTATTTATATTAAGCTAGTTGCCAAAGTTTATCATTTTCGTTTAGTTTCACTTAGTGAGGTACTAAAATAACTAAAACACAAAAAGCGACCATTTTGCAGAATGATCCTGCTATTTTTTTTGTGCATTGCTTCACAACCAAGTGCATGTTAAACTATACTTCTCTTTCAAACATGATAAAAATCAAGCCTGTTCCCACTCCTGAGCCGTCCAGTATTGAAGAGATCCTGCGTGTCTGGTAACCCTACAGGCCCAATATTTGACAAGTTAAGAGTGAGAATGTGTTGAAAAATCAATAAATGTATGCGTGAGATCGTAAAATAAGAAAAGTACTTAACAGAACTGAAGTTATGAGGGCCAGTTAAATCTGGTTGAATATGTAATGCATAGCTGAATTACATCAGGCAAAAATAAAATTCAATAAATCTTCTGAATGTTTTATGCATGCTGTCTACTGTCAGCAGATGTTTAATAAGACAGTGGATTTAATAAACGCAGGGTGTGGTGTGCATTTACAAATGCAAAACACGCGTACACACTACACGCTCCTTCTCTTTTTCTAAAGCTTAAACAGACAACAGTTTTATGTCCCAGTTCACCAAAAGATTGTGTATTAATGTGTGTTAAAGCTAAAGTTGACATGAAGTGAAAACTCATGGCATTCAAATGGAAATAGCACCCCTGGTGGCAATAATGAGAATGCAATACGCATTAATGATCTGACAATTCGCAAAATTTACATTTTAATATAGTTTCATTTACAGGGGCTAGTCTGTGATTTTTTTGACATTCAAATCAAGAATGTCTTGTTTTTTCCCCACCACCGTGATCAAAAAATCCCTGTTTTTTGACAAACACCAAGGCTGTGTGGTAATTTAATTGACGTCCGTACCATTAATTGCCGTCAGAAACGTCATTTTGTAAATCTTTTTTGACCACTGCCAAGCACCGTACAGTAACGATAACACCAGTCACACTTCGTGGTAATATTAATGCATTTTAAATATGGAAAATTTTATTACTGAAATGCTGGAAACAGTTTACAAAAATAATCACCGCTTCACAACAGTCAGTGAAAATTTTAAATTTTTAAAAATACTTATGAAATTATTCATTAAAATATTAGCAAAAAACGTTCACATTTATTAATGGTTTACCTTACGTAAATATAAGTTAGCATTAACTTATTTCTGCCAATTATCACATTCTTAAATTGACATCTATCATTTCGAAATATAAAATGCAAGTCAGAAAACAAACCATACAACCAAGAAAATCATTTTTATGAGAATTTTCGTCTTGTTTTCCAGTATATCTAAACATCAAGATGCATTTGCTTACGAAGCAGAATGATTTAAGATATGAAGTCTTGTTTTCTGAAGAATGTTTTTGTTGAAAACAAGAAAAAATATCTGTCAATAGGGTTAGGAAAATAATCTTGTTTTCCCTTTGAATTAAGTTTTATTATTAATTATTTTCTGACCCTATGGCGGATATTTTTTCATTTTAAGCACAAACTCATTTAATTTTTATATATTTTTCAGAAAACAATCTTAAGTCATTATGCTTCTCAAGTTAATGTATCTTGATTTAATAACGTCTAGATATATGTACTCAAAAACAAGACAAAAATACAGAGTAAGAAAATTTTGTAGTATAGTGCGCCAATTTTCCTAGGATATTTAAATAATCAAATAAATAATATAATATTATTTTCCTATTATTAAATATGAATGCATTAATTGTCAAAATAATGACACATTTAGTTGACTTTTTTATTGAAACTGATAATCATGTTCCCAGTTTCGTAAGATCACATTGGTAAATCTACATTGGTCAAATTAATTAAATATTTTTTTCCTTCATAAATTGAATAAAAACAAAGCAAAAACACTCCTGATGCACATTAATAATTAATCATTTTGCAGAACTTTTGCAGATTTTTTTTTAGAATATGTACACCACCACCTTACTTAAACTAAAGTGACTTGAACACAACTGATGTCGTAATTACGAACTCCCAACTTGTAAATACAAACTTGATTTGGACTTGAATGCTCCAACAGAACTCGTTCCTTCATTGTGAATGAACTGCCATCTGTAACAAATCCATAATGTATTTGTTTCAGATATCCTAAAGAGAAACAATTACCATCCGAATAGGGCTTTATAGTGACTCCGAACTTCAAACTGGCATACGAGAAAGTATTTTAACACAAAAATGATGACATACTTCACCAGAACTGCTCTCACGAATGCCATTGTTTTCTCAGATGTCCATCCACGTTACTGAAATCAGTCCTACAACACACGCACACTTCATTACTCATTATTGTTTATACAATATTAGATTTTCACTTTACATTCAGCAGAAAATCTGCTGTAAACTTAGACGTGTGTATTAAATTGTGGCTTGGAGTTCTTGGCGATCACACAGATTTCTTTCACACTGAATCAAAGCACGGTACAACCGTTGGTCAGCCTTCGGCCTGGCAGCTAATGCGATACGTGTGGATGTTTCTGAAGATTGATACGCCGCGAAGAACCCGAAACTCCATCGTTCACCTTAGGTCGTTCATCATTACGGGCGAGAAAAACGACGATGCAACGTTTTCAGCAGCCTTGTGGGACTATTCGCACCCCTGGGTTTGGGTTAGCTTGGCATGAGGCTTTAAATTGAAGCTAGTGCTCCTTGTCAAAGAAAATATAATCACTTGTGACTTTTCCATTATCACACGAAGGACTCACGCAATCAATCAAGTTGTTCGCATTAAACTGGCTACCGTGTGGCATCTTAATAACACGATCGCTCTTCAGATAATGACAGCTTACCTGGCCAATCCCTGCCTCAGTTAGCCTAGCCTGTAGCGTTAGCCTCATTTCTGTGTGTGTTACTATAAACTCTTTTTTTCCAAGAAAAAGCATGTTCATTTATACACCAGAGCTAGTGAAATTGCATTTAACCTGCTAAATAAACTTTTTAAAGATAGTTTGGTTTCCTAGCGGTTCAAATCAGTCTAGGCAGGTCTGTTTTGATGGTGTTAGAGTGGTTTTGTGGCTCTTGTCACACAGTCAGGCTCGGAGGCCAGCCAGCTAACTAGCTAAACACCAGCTTGGCCTCAAAAGGAGACCATTTTAAACCAGCAAACCATCTTAGTCTGATTTAAGATGGATTTTAATAAATCTAAAGCGCTAAAGTGTTTTCCATAAACACTTTAGCGCTGTTTTAAAACTACTCCCTACCCAGGAAGCTAACTTCTAGGACTACATCTTAATTCCCTGTCTCGGTTAGCCTAGCATGTGGTGTTAGCCTCGTTTCTGTGTGAGCTAATACAATCTCTCTTTTTTTCCAAGAAAAAAAAAAAATCATCTTTATTTATCCACCAGAGCTGGTGAAATTGAATTTAGCCTACTAAATAAAGGTAGTTTGTTAGTTTTCTAGCTTTTCAAAGCAGGCTAGGCTAATGGTTTTAGAGAAGTTTTGTGACTAACTAGCTAAACACCAGCTTTACCACAAAAGGAGACCAAGACCTGGGGACTGTTTCATAAAACAAGTTTACCAAATAAGTCAGGCTTATTTCAGTTAGTCTGACTTATTTTGAACCAAATCAACTGACAGTAAGTCAGACTAACTGAAATAAACCTGGCTTATTTGGTAAACTTGTTTTATGAAACAGCACCCTAAAAACAACTTTAGTCTGGTTTTTAGATTGTTTTTGATGCAGGACTGACTTCCACAAACCAATTAGCGCCGTTTGAAAACATACTACTTTGCTGTTTACTTACTAACTAGGAAGCTAACTTCTACGACAGCATCTTAATTGTCATGAAACCTCAGAAGTGACTGATCTGTAATCTACTAAATAGAGAACAACTACCCTAAATTAGTTTGACAGTTTTCTAGCAGTTCAAATCAGGCTATTTTGTTGGTTTTAGAGAGGTTTTGTGGCTCATGTCACGTGGCTGACTAGCTAAACACCAGCTTGACTACAAAACAAGACCAATTTAAACCAGTTTAGACCAGTTAAGCAGTGTTTGAACTAACTAGGAAGCTAACAGATACTAAGCATCTTAAATTTCATGAAACCGCAGAACTGACTGATCGAGCCTAGGGTAGTTTGTTGGTATCCTATTCATTCAAATAATGCTAGGCTGATCTGTTTTGATGGTTTTAGAGAGGTTTTGTGGCTCTTGTCACATAGCTAACTAGCTAAACACCAGCTTCACCACAAAAGGAGACCAATCTGAACCGATTAAGACCTGAAAAGCACTGTAGTCTGGTTTAAGATTGTCTTTAATGTAGGACTCACTTCCACAAACACATTAACACTGTTTTATAACATGCTACTTTGCTGTCTACTTACTAACTAGCAAGCTAATTTCTAAGACAGCATCTTAAATGTCATGAAACCACAGAAGTGACTGATCTGGAATCCACTAAATAGGGAACAACTAGCATAGTTTGGTTTGTCAGTTTCCTAGCAGTTCAAATCAGGCTATTTTGGTTTGTTTTGGTGGTTTAAGAGAGGTTTTTTTTTATGGCCCAACACATGGCTGACTAGCTAAACCAGCTAATCACCAGCTTTACCACAAAACAAGACCCATTTAAACCAGTTAAGCACCGTTTACCCACCAACTAGGAAGCTAAGACAGCATCTTAAATGTCATGAAACCTCAGAAGTGACTGATGTGGAATCCACTAGACAGACAACAACTAGCCTAAGGTAGTTTATTGGTTTCCTATCCATTCAAATAAGGCTAGGCTGGTCTGGTTTGATGGATTTAGAGAGGTTTTGTGGATCTTGTCACATGGCCAACTAGTTAAACCAGCTAAACACCAGCTTGACCACAAAACGAGACAAATTTAACACATTAGCGCTGTTTTACACGCTACATGCTGTTTACTCACTATCTAGAAAGCTAACTTCTAAGACAGCATCTTAAATGTCATAAAACACTGATCTGTACTCGACTAGATAAATAAGGAACAACTCTGTAAACAACATGAGGGACACAGAATACTCAACTCACAACTTATGCTAACAATTTGGTGTTAGCATGATGCTAAACCAAGACAATATTTTTTTGAATCAAGGAGTGATTTGTTTGTTTGTATGTTTGGTCTATGATTTTGTGGTCTACAGAAGAAGATCTACAGGTTCATCTATGCACTTCTGTCTGATGTCTACTGACTGCAAGATGGAAAAGACAACCGTTAGCATTGTACAAGTGTGTGTGTGTGTGTGTGTGTGTGTGTGTGTGTGTGTGTGTGTGTGTGTGCATTCTGGGACTCATCTTCAAGCAGACGCTGTGTAAACATGACCTCATCGTCAACGTGGATGTCAATGGCATTCTCAGACCTGTTAATAAAGTTGTGTTTTTCAAATGCTAGTGTTTCATTTTCCACATTAGGCTGGTTTTAAAGTCGCCATATGCAAAATGAGCTCAGCTCTCAATTTGAACTCAAACAGGCCTGGCTGATGAATTATAAACAATTATTCCACGCTGACTTGTGAAAGCCATTAGGTGCTGTTTTCTGGGCCGATGAGTGACAGATGACTGTTACGGGCCACCAGGAGCGTCTGGAAAAGCTGGTGTGGAGACAGAAATCCACATTTACTAAAGCTACTAAAACTGTGGGTACGTGGCATGAGACTGAGGAAGATTTAGCCATATTACTTTGATTGAATGAGACAATAAATAGTGCAAGTGAACAACTGCTATGTGTATAAACATGGTCAAATACCTTGAGATTTCAAATCAGTCATCTTTGCTCTCAGAGACTTTCTGAGCCAATCACCTGAGCCGCAAACGTCATGTGACTAATCACTATTGAAACACAAGAAATGACATCATGACAAAATTACATCACGTAACATTAGATGTGTTACTTGCAAACTTTTTTATTCTGAGAATGAATGCCATCGATGGAGAATCAATGACTTGCTAATTAGCCTTAGCGTAAACAAACGGTTAATGAAGTTCATAATAATAAAACATAATGTGGTCAATCTGACATCCACATTGTGCCGTATATAGCTCTAGTGACAATAACTCTTCTAATAGTGTGCAGTCTTGCTAATATGTCTTTATTTGCTAAAAGTGAACATGTTGCTAAGCTAATCATATTTGACTCAAGCAAACCACAAAATAGACACTAAATGAAACCAGTTTAAACCAACTAAATTTAGTGATCTTACTGGTTGATCTTCTTGGATAATGATGCCAAACTATGACAACTGGTTTCTTTTATTTTAAGATTTCCTGACATTTAAATACAACTTTATAATTTTGTTAACAGAGTGGACTTTAACACACTGTATATTTTTTGTTCTGCTCTAATGTTCTCACTCATTTTCACTAAATTTATTTGCTTTTGGTCAAAATCTGTCAATGGGATGCGGCTGAAGACTGCAGAAAGTTTTCTGTTGACCAGAGGCCCACAGCGGCCTGACCATTGAGTGCTTTCCCGTCAACGAAAGTAAAAAATGATCGGTTTTACTTACGGGAACTTGATTGAATCCTGCTATAAATTGTCAGACAGTAAGAAAGGAGGAGAGTTTGGTTAATAATTGAGATGTGCAGTTCTCCCTGGATGCAAAAGACAATAAACTTCAAATGCATTTAACATAATTAGGCCTGAAAACCATATGCTATTACAGACACATCTCCAGGGCTAAATCACAGAGAAACGTTACATTCAAGACTATTAAGTGGAGCGATGCTAGGAAAATATAATTCAGCATCAACCTACATCAAGTTAATTGTAGTTTTACAGACCACAGCGAGAGATAATTATTTAATTTCTCTCAGAAATATATTATGTTGTATCACAAGAATGTTTTGGAAGTTAATGTGGAAAAGCAAGATTGTTTGAGTAACAAAATAAAGATGTATTTATATTGCTTCACTTCAGTTCACACTGGAGCAATGCAGTACGCAGCGCCGCCGTTAGAGGTCGCTGGAGCGATTCAAAGTGTGAAGAACTGCCGCTGGGGATCTTCCACTAAGAAAGTTATGTTGTTTTTCATATTATCACGTTTTTGTTTGGATAATTGAAACATCAGGCTGTGAATGAGCAGCTGCAGTTGTCAGGCTGCTCATCTTCAGTATATTAGATACCAAACACACATAAGACACACAGCTACTAATATTCCAGTGAGTACAGAAGAGCTAGATCATCTCAGAAGAAAACGCAAAGAAATGTAATATTTTGTAGAAATAAAAAATAATAGGCATTTATCTTGATAATAAAAATCAATTCTTCCAGAAAAAAAAAAAAAAAAAAAAACTTTAGACAACCTGGGGCCAGTTGCATAAACTGCTTAGACTATAGTCTTAAAAAGTTAGTCATCTAATTTGTTTTCATAAAGACTGGTCATAACTTCTTAAAGTCCATTACAAAAATATAGATTGGCCCAATTTGAGTCAGAAAAGAAAGACTGATTACCTCTTGGCTAACTACTAGTTGATCAAACTAAGACACAGTCTTAACACAGTGGCTATGTTTATGCACCTGGCCCCAGGTGTACATTAGCTATCACTTATATATCACTGTTTTCATAAATCAGTTCAGTTTAACATTTTTATGCTTGTAAAGAATGACCATATCAACATCTCAAATATTAGCACCAATTACTCTCATAAACGTGTCTTCACTTACAAAACTTGTAAACTAAACAATACAATGATAGCTACTAAATGCTAAACAATAGGCTACTTACAAAACTACACAATAACATGGTACCAGGATATTTGCAGATGGTAATGTGGTACTTTGATATATCACAAAATAATCGTGCCATAGATAAAATAAATAGGCTATATATATATAAATATATATATATATATATATATATATATATATATATATATAGCCTATTTATTGTTTTAATATATTTAATATTTGTTTTAGCCGTTTTTTTATTTATTTATATATATATATATATATATATTTTTTTTTTTTTTTTTTTTTTGGTAGTAATCAGTATAGGGCAAAGGATGTGCAGAGGTCAATATTTTACAATACTGCCTGGCACAAAACTGAATTTAAGTCTAATTTAGCTGAAATTTGTATTCACTTGTATACTCATAAACAAATGTGCATGCTAAGCAGTGCACCGTTTTAAAACAAAAAGGAAACTGTACTGGTAATTTTCTGCCCGGACATTATCCAGTAATTTTACGCACATTTCTGTTAACCCTAAAACACAATGCAATTAAGTGCAAAATTAAAAAATACAGGTGAAACACCTGTAAAAAATATTCCTTCGTTTTCCTTCATGTTAATACAACACATTGTGCCCTCTTTTTACTGATTTTTTTATTTATTTTATTTTTTTAGTGTGCACATACACTACAACGCAATTAAGCAAACAACACAACGGTCACATTTATCACATATACTATGTACCATAGTAAGAAAATACCATGAAAAGTTAATTTGTGATGAATTTATGTGAGATTTATCAGTTTTAATGATTGATTCCTTAAAACTGATTTATCTCCAATGCATCATGTATAGACTTGCTAGAAACTAGAAAAATATTACAAAAGTCTATTTTGCAGTTAAAGAAACTGCTGAAAAAAAAAAAGTCACTGGAGAAATATAGTAGCAAACATTTAAAGTGGACCAAAACCTTTCATCAAAGTTGTCCTAAAACAAAAACAATACCTGTTCTTGTCTTAGGACAACTTTGATGGACTTTTTTGATCCACTTCAAATGCTGACTATTGTATATTATGAATTTTATTTTTAAATTTGATGGTGTTGATCAGTAAATTAGTGAAATCACTGACAGTTTCATTGTCCACCAGCAGGTGGCGCGATATCCTCAGTAACCTGCCAGAGATCTTCATGCACATTGTTTGTAGTGCTGTATGGAGCGGCCTTTTTTTTCTCTCAGATTACGTCCGTCTCTCTCGTGTCAGGTTTTAGCGGGGCCCCTCGTCCCCAGAGACAGATTACATTCAAACGCACCATTCAGCGCAAACATACTGAATCACGACCAGCTTTCCCAAGCGCTCGCCAACTGCTGCACCGCAAAATGAAACGCAGTTACAGCGGCCTGATCGGTGGCAAACACCTGCACATCATTAGTCTTTAGATTTGTTAGCGCTTTCGGCTCGGTTTGCACGCACGGATGAAGGTGCACGCGAGAACTCGAGGAACCCGCTGATTGCGCGTGCAAGCGCGCACATCTCCTCCAATTGTGCCGACGAGAACAACGCCACGCTTTACACGCTCGGGGTTCAAAGTGCTGGTAATTAAAGCAGGCCTTTGCGTGTCGCCGTGCCGAGAAATCTTTTGTTTTAATTCGCTTTTAATCAGATAGGACAAGCTGCCGTGATGAGCCGCTGAAAAGACACTCGAGAGAGCTAATGAAAGAAACCGAGAGCAAAGGAAAGGGCGAATTAGGAAAACAAAGAGCTGATTATCATAAGAAAATAAGCTTTGTGCACTTAAAGGAACAGTTCAACCAAAAATGAAAAAAAAACCTGCCATCATTTACTCACCCTCATGCCGTTCCAACCCTGTGAAACACAACATTTCATACAATAAAAGGGCTTTTGGAGTCCAAAAGACCATAAAAGCACTCGTGCACTATATTCCAAGTTTTCTAAAGTCATACGATAGCTTTGTGCACGAAGCAGACCGAGTTATTATTTGAAAGTTGACCGTTGAAGCTCTGAAATCTGATTTATGCATATTCCTATTCATTGTACTTAAGTTATGATCAATTACAAAACATAAAAAAATGGCTTTGAGATGTCAAACCATTTTGAATATCATGTGCACAGACATTCAAACTCCAATATGGTGCATCAAGACCAAAATTTAATTTACTATTTGTTGAAAACCTTCTTTTTTGGTGTAGTTCTCAAATTTTAATCGTTCAGTTGCGTCATAATATGAAAGTTGCTATGGAGCCCCATATAGGGACACTGAGAGGAAAAAATTACAATTCAGTGCTTTCGTGTTCTCTTGCAAAAGTTGTACGTTACGTATGCTTGCAAAACTAGCATCTGTTCCAAGCAAGTGCCATGTTTCTCAAGGTATGTGTACATTTTGTGAGCAAACGCAATGTTTCTTTGCATGGGAAACTCAAAAGATTTGGCAGCAAATGCAACGTTTTTCAGGGGAACGTGAAAGTTCTGGGAAATGCACGTTTCTCAGATAAACGCAAAAGTTTTGCCAGCAGACGCAAAGTTTCTCGGGGGAATCATAAAAATTTGTCAACAAATGTAAAATTTCTCAAAAAAAAAACTTTTTTGCTAGCCAACGCAATCTTTCTTAGGAGAATGTAAAAGTTTTGCGGGCAAAAGCAATCTTTCTCGAGGGACTTTAAAGTTCTGTAAATGTGCGTTGTTTCTTGGGGGAACGTAAAAGTTTTGCCAACAAATGCAAAGTTTCTAGGGGGAAGACAAAATTTTTGCAAGCAAATATAAAGTTTCTTGTGGGAATTCAAAAGTTTTGCATGTGAACGCAACATTTCTCTGGAATTGCAAAATTTTTGCCAGCAAATGTAGATTTTCAGGGGAATATGAAACGTTTTGCGAGCAAATGCAGCGTTTCTCGGGGCAATACAAATTTTTTTAGCTAGTGAACACAGTGTTTCTCGGGAGAATGTTAAAGTTTTGTGAGTGAACACGTTTCTGTGGGGACACAAAAATTTTGCCAGCAAATGCAAGGTTTCTCAGGGGAACGTAAAAACACTTTGCGAGCGAACACAATGTTTCTCGTGGGGATGTAAAATTTTGAGAACAAATGCAGTGTTTCTTGGAGGAACACAAAATTTTGCCAGCAAATGCGAAGTTTTTCCAAAGGAATTCAAAAGTTTTGTAAGTGAACGCAACATTTCTCTGGAGATGCAAAAGTTTTGCAGCTTATGCAAAGTTTTTCAGGGGAACGCAGAAGCTCTAAGAAATGTAAAGTTTCTGGATGAACGCAAACATTTTGCCAGCAAATGCATAATTTCTCCAGGGAATGCAAAAATTTTGTGAGCGAACGCATAAGTTTTGCCAGTAAATACAAAGTTTTTCAAGAGAAATTAAAAGTTTTTCTAGCAAACAAATTTTTCCTGGAGGAATGCAAACGTTTTACTAGCAAATACGAAGTTTCTTAAGGGAATTTTATAGTTTTGTGAACTCAGTGTTTCTTGATGAAACTAAAGTTTTGCCAGCAAATACAAAGTGTCGTGACAGTTTTGTTTGTGAAAGCTAAATTGTGAAATGCGAATGCAAAATTTTGCAAGCAAAACTTGCCAGCAAATGCAAAGTTTTTCAGGAGAACATGAAAGCTTTGTGGGCGAAAACAACGCATGTCAGGGACTGCAAAATTTTTTATGGGGGAACATGCAAATTTTCCAAGTGAACGCAAACGCGATTGAAATATAATTTTTCCTCCCATCTCATATTTTTTCCCATCACCATGTCGTAATGTAGCACGTCATATTTGAACTGAACATCTGTGTGAATGCGATTTGACAGCTGCAGTGGAAAACATCAGTAAATAATGCCTTAAATTTGGATCTCTTCCTCAAACAAAGCATCTCATGACTTCAGAAGATGTAGAGAGTCACATGGACTACTTGGTTCTGACCAGTCAGGATGGAAAAGAGGATTCTTCTGTTCATCCAACACAACTTAACCCTATGTGACTTCGGACAGATCTAGTGAAGTTTCATTTGCCGAGTCTCTGCAAGCCTGCACATTTCATCTGATTGCGTAGGACGAGGCAGCCTTGAAAATCCTCCCATAATCCCGCAGAGCGAGTCGAGGGCCGGCCTCTCCGGGGAAGCAGGGCCTGAAGAAATAAATTCAAAGGTGTTTTAACAGTAATATATCCAGCACTCACCTCCATCCGTGCGATGTGGGTTTTGGATCAGCTGTGAGAGTGTGTTTATCATTACTCCGGCGGCAATGAAATACAGATGTTGCATCTATACTGGGATGACCGGTCGTGTGATAAAAGGAGAAACTTGACAGCCTAACGTTTAGAGAAGAAATAAAGAAATAAAGAGTGAGAGACCATAGTGAGAAAGATCGGTTTCCCAGATCGGTTGTAAGAAGACCACAAGGAGAATAAATATAAAATCAGAAAACATCAATTTAAGTGTTAAAAATAAACAAAAAATATTTACATTATAAAATATAATATGAAATAAGTTTAAAATAATGTTAAAAATGCAGCCAAAGAGAATGATGCAAAATTGCTGTGCAAACCTTATAAACTGGCTAAATGAGTGATATTTTGTGCCACCAGTAAGGGGAGATCTAACACTGCATATTGTATAACTAAGTAAACACTGTTATTAATAATCTGCATTTTACAAATGGCTTCTAACATGGCTCATCCAATCATAATTTAGTGAAAAAAAATCACTTTATAGCATATAATTTACCATGGTCCTCCTATGAAGTTTCTGATTAAGTAACACTTCAGTATGTCATCTGATCCCAGATCAGAGCACAAACACAATTTAACCATTAACCTCCGACAGTTTTATCCAGTCACATGACCGGGGCAGCAGAGCCATGACGTCATCTCCCGTTCGTCACACTGGGCTAATCTAATTAGGCCCATCCGTGAGCGTCTTTCTGGGTCATCAGGGCTGATCCTCCCTCTTTGTCTCCAAACACAAGAGCCACGCGAGACACGAGCAGGTAAAAGCTCCCAGAGGCACGTGAGAGTTCACAGCGGGACAGACGCCCTCCGTGAACTCGAGCCGGGCAGCATGTTTGTTTATGAGTGACACCTGTGACTGCGGCGTTTCTGAAGTACCTCTGACTGATCACATTACCTGGTGCGCAACCAAAGAGCAGAGCCGTCAGAGAGACAGGACACATCACCTGATCCGCTGGAAACACAGCTGTGCTGTCAGGTCAACGCGATACTGAAATGATCATTAACACATCCAGATGGAATAAATACATGCATGAAAAGAAAAATGAAAAAAAAAAGGAGTTTGGTTCAGTTAGTTCTTAAAGCTGGAACAAAATAAAAATATAAACTCCAAGGAAAAGGAAGTGTTTTTTCCCCCCCTGTATATTTCAAGTTTCTATATTTATTCAAATTCCTAGATATTTTATACACTTGTGTTATGTGTGTGTGTACACACATTATTTAATATTTCATGTGACTACATTAGTTTATGCCATTGTAAAATAATAATGATAACCATTGTTTGCACATTTTATTTCATTACATTTATAACAGTATTTGTATGTATTAACGTACAAATACTTGCATAAAACATCACTGCATTAGGTAATTTATCTTTTTTGACAAATTATGTTCATTAACGTTTCCATATGTTTGTGTACACACACACATATTATATATGTTTTAACAGTAATATATATATATATATATATATATATATACACACACACACTCTCTCTTATAATTTAATAAATTAAATCAATATTTGTAATACATTATATCTACACATCTACTGTTCCAGAATTCATTCTTAAATTCATACAGAACATAAAAGATAAACCTGTAACACATGTCAGCGTTTAAAAACTTAAATACTTGTGTGATGTATGTATGTATGTATGTATATGTGTGTGTGTGTGTGTGTGTGTGTGTGTGTATATATATATATATATATATATATATATATCATTGGATAATTTACTTTGTTCATGTATTTTTACAGAATTGCAAATGTCATTACACTTTAACATGTTCATATACCGTCATAAATATATTTGAATCTACCTTACTTTTGATCTGTAAAGCTTCAATTAACGTTTCCAAATCAATGTTATTTCTGAAGTGTTACCCAGTATTCACTGCGGTAATCATTGTCGAGCTTTTAGTCGGAGAGATGCAGGGGAGTCTGAAATCATCTGTGAGCTCAAAGTTTCTATAAAGTTCTTTATACTCACTTCCAGCTGCAAAATACAAATTTCCTCTCAACTGATACACATGCTGAGCGAAATAAGGCTTAAACGTGTTTTACACGGTAATTCTCCCTCAGCAGGCACGTGGAAATGGGCGTTGATGGAACAAACAGACTCGAAAGTCCCCATCCAAACGTCCCTCGTTCCAAATCGCTGTTATATCGTTCCGCATACAAACTTAATTTACATTCCGAAATTCCAGTCGGTTATTTTGACACTTCTCAAGTTGCTTTCCCACTTTACATGTGTAAATAAAATGGTGGAAAGCAGAGCGTCTAGTGCGTAATCGAGCGAAATCAAAGAAGCGGCGCGACGCGCAAAGACGCACAACACAGATGCGATCAAATGAGTTCATGGAGTTTACCGTGGGATTCGGCTCTCTCTTTGTCCCACAAAACAATAATCCTTCACCAGGACGTCCTGAAGTTTACTGGAACTGGTTTAGAGACCGTGGACGGATCTCAAAGTCTCAAACACTGAACAGAACTACTGCAAATGATCTGATGTTTTTAAGGTGAGTATACCTGTTATACTTTAATACTGCATTCAAAATTCTGTAGGATTCCTTCTGGTATTCCTATAATTTAGAACCAATCCTAATTTAAGCCTCTTTTTAGATTTTAGAACACATTCAGTAGTTCACAATGAGAATATAATGATTCTCATAGAATAAAATGCCAGTGTGGAACATCAGCACATTTTTTAATTATTTTAAAAACATATGCATCTCCAGATGGTATCTTAATCAATCCCATTAGGATTTTTCTATATTATGATACCTTTAGACAGTCTTATAGGATTTTTTTGACTGTTTAGTATGAAAATACACACTAGCAGCCTTATGGCTTTAGATTGGAAAATTATTTTAACATATTAAGTGTAAATATGCTATAATAAGCTTTAATAGAAATTTTACATTTTATGTAAATATTATACAGGTCTAAAGTAAATCTATAATGCCGTCAGTGAATTGAGCAAACTGCAATTTTTACACCAGTACTCTGACAGATTGCTTTTTGCGGCTGTATTGACAATACTGTATTCACCATAGGCCTGTTTACATTTTACAGTTTTTATGTAATGCATATGCAATTGTGAATATAATAAATTAAAATAAGAATAACATTGCATATTGTAAATAGTAATTTGGTAATGCAATCAGTGTGTTTTAGAAGAGCAGAATCCCTAGACACTCGTCAGCAGATAACTTTGCACTACAGAATGGCAAAATAATTTCATATATGTTGTTTATCATTTTTACTCAGTACATGTGTAAATAAACAGTAATATCAACACTGTTAAGTCTAATTTTCTAAAAATGCAACTTTTCTGTAAAATAACTTAATCTGTTGAAAATGATCACATTTTGGGTGGATATTGTACAGTTTGGTATTTATGATGACAGTAATCACCATAGAGTTCTTTTATTGGAGATTTACAGAATTTTCTTTCAAGGAAAAAGTAACATCTAATGCTTAATATGCACATTTAATTACTATAATAACTCAAAAAGTTACTAATATTTGCGTCAGAAATCATGTCATATTAAATACCATAATGTTTTTTGTTTTTTTAAAATAAGAAGTGCAGTGGTCACATTTCATTATTTTACAGTTGCTCTATATTGTAATAAGTGTAAACTAAAGAACTGTAATTGGTGTAGCCCCACTTTATAACATTAAAATTATACAATGATTTATGCAACTTGTGCAGTATGGTTTTAAGTGCATGTGGAATGTGCTTTCTCGTGTAGTTTGATGAATCTGAGTATCTGCTGTGCTCTGCCAGATGCTACAGCTTCTGCTCGCAAGAGTTATTGAAAGTGACTCAAGCAAAAGTGATAGTTTTGTGGTTTTTGACTGTGGTTTGGTGGTTTTTGGCAGCATGCTTGACTCATCTATATCGTCTTAGTCACTGTGGTTTCAATGTGGTGCCATATCGCTGCTGTAAAAGCTCCTATTAGTGCATCACTAAAGCATTCTGGGTAACTGGTTTTGGTCCTTGTGGCTGTAGAAAACTCAGCGATCGTGCATTGGTGGTGGAGTATTATTTGTAATAATCAGAATTTGCCATTTCATCAATTTCGAAAAATCATAAATGCCTTTAAATCTTTGGGACACTTTTTTTTTTTTAAATTTAGAGAAGGCATAGAAGACAAACTAAAACTAATGATGCTCCAAAGTCACAAAATCACAGCTGCATTGACTAAATGCAAAATGCAAGCTTGTGCATTGCTTATGCATTGCTTTTCACAATATATGTCGTCATCTTTCCAGAAAATAGTGATACACTGAGCGATCTGGCATTTCCCTTGCATCAAAAACATTTCAATTGAATTCCTCTGTAATCAGTAGAGCGACCTCAGGACAGTTGGAAGGAACTTGAAGCCGCTGCGAGAGCGCGATCTGTTGAAAACTGTGGTGTCACGCGCAGCTGCAGCGAGTCTGGATAGTCACGAGAGCTGAGGAGAAAAGCTTCTCTTTCATTGACCCTGAGTGTCTGTACGTGTGAGTTTTGGTCGGTTTGTTTACCTCTCTCGCTTCTTTTGAGTCGTCTGCAGTTGACCCAGTTCTGCGAGCGCGCAAAAATGCAGCGTGCACGCGCGTCCCCTCCCCCAGCACTTCCTTGTAAGAGTCGCAGAGCGCGGCGAGAGTTCATTTGAGGACAGGGAAGTGCTTTCTTTTCCAGCGTGAATCATGAAGGAAAAATGAACCCCTGGAACTAGTTGCCCCCTTCATTTTGGCATGTTCCTCCCCTTTGCTTTATTGTCTATTTTGGCTGAACTTGCAGTTCTTCCCTGAGCTGCCAAGAAAACTTCAAGTCCTTTAAAGATACAGCAAGCGAAAGCTAGTTCCTGCCTCCGCCGCGTCTTGAAAGCAAATGAAAATAAATCTTGTTAGGATTCGGCCATTTCTTCCTGTTTGGTTGTGAATTGGGTCAGAACTATGTCCCTAAGTGTCCCGTGCGGGATTTAGACCTCATTGACGCCTCTAACAGTTTGAAGAGGTCCTTTCTCTCTGCTTTATGCCCCCTACAAAGTGAATTTAAGACATGATCTCATTAGTATTCGTAGCTAGATGCGTACAGTGGGCTACTTTTGGACAGAGACTTAAAGTAAAATATCAGCATAAACTTTTTTCACTTATGAACAAGTTCAGAGACATAATGTTGTTATTGTTAAGTAAAATGAGTAGAAATCATTTTCATTCAATGAAATAAGACAGGTTGCCTTAACTGATATTAAGTACTTGAAGTATTAAAAAAATCTTGAAGTACTGGAAATTTGTTAAAAAAAAAAAAAAGTAAAATTTACAAGCACATAAAACTTAAAATACAAATTAAAGCTAATTCAAAATTTTAATGAATTCTATACGAGTTTATAATTAATACTTAAAATAATACTGAGACATACAATTGTTTATGAATTCTTTGAGGTTCGTATGGATTTCATTGGTTGATTTCTTTGTTTTTATAATAAATGATGTAATGGTATAGATATGTATCTTAATGTTTTATTTAAAAAAATCGCACATCAACATCATTGTTGCCAAAATTGCATCCATTCTTGCAGGTTTAGTAACCAAACACATTTGAGATTTCAAGCATTTTGCTTATATTTCGTACTCGTGGAGCTTTGACTTTTATTATAAATATAAATGCATTTGCTATTAAAAAGGTCTTATTCCATTATTTACTGATGAGAGTCCTGGTTTGAGATCGTATTAAATTATTGTGTATTTTGAGTAATTATTGAAATGTTATGTTTCTAAGTTGTTCATAACTCAAAATGTTACTGTTTTAGACAATATCAGTATGTAGATATTGTATTTTTGATTGTCTACCCAACATATGTATACATTTTACATATGAATTCCAATAGAGAACCAATGTGTTTGCTATACAAATTGTGGATAGTACAGTCCGGTACAGAGCTCTCCAGAAAATATGCAAAATTATAAACACATATCTCTGTATACTCAACGTGTGATTTGTGTGTTTGGATACAATGTGTCAAATTCAGATTCAAACACCTGATGAAGCTTGAAAGATCTTAATATATTCATTGGTGCTGCCTTGTGCCATGTTGTTACAGCTCTAAAGCATGAAACTTTAGCCATTATTCGAAAAAGAAGCAAGCCAGACGGCCAAAGACAACAGTTAAGCACCTTCGGTTGAGTCATGCTTGGCCATTTTAAACATCCGCTGTGCTGTTTTGAGCCGAACATGAGTCGAGCTCTTCCCCGTTGCCCTGATGGTTTCCCCAGCGGTGAAAGCCAAGAGTCGGCCACTGGTTTTGATTGAAGAGCAACATTCTCAGGTAGCAGCTGGCCGAGTTTGGACAGACTCGGGAATGGCAAACGGCCTAATTAGAATGAATTACCTTGCTGTTGGCGTTCCTGGAGCCTGTGATCAGCTCCGGCAAGGACGTGGACCTGTCGGGCAGACTTCCTATTGGCTGGCATTTGAGCGGGTGCGGATGGTAACGGATATTTTGATTGGTGTGCTAGTGATGCATCTCTGACTGCAGTGCTTAGTAATAAGCACCATTGCGGTTGCATCCATTTCAGACAGAATATAGGCATTTTTGTCTGTGCCAGTGGTGGAAAAAAGCAACAACAGTCCTTTTATTCTTTTTGATTCCCAGCATGCGTTTGGTTGCTCCAACAGCAGAGCATTGCATGAACTGATAACATATAATGCAATGCAGTGTTAGTCATTTTGAATAAAAGTATCTGCCAAATGCATAAATGTAAATGTAGTGCAAAATGTACCACCTGACTCTAGGCTGGCGAGATTATTTGGAATAAAACCGGAAGTGCAATATGATTTTGTGCAGTTAGCAAATCATTGCGATTATCTGTGATTTAATATAATTAATACATGCACTCTGTGTTTCAGAGTGAAATGCGGCACTGTGTTCATTTACACATGAGCTGCTTATGATCCGCCAGTGTTTGCAGTATTTCATAGCGACTTCGCAGTAAATGCTGCAAAATAATGCAAAATAAAATTATTATTATTATTACAAAATATTAGATTTTTTTTACAGTGAAATATTGCAGTAGTAATATTTCTTATTGTTTTTATTTAGTTGTTTTTACATTTTTATTGAATCAATAATAATAATAATAATAATAATAATAATAATAAATAATGCAAAATAAAATTATACATTTTTACATTTTTATTAAATAAGAATAATAACTCTAATTATTATTATTATTAATAATAATCATCATTATCACTTATGTATTTTATTTATTAATTATTAAATATTATTAATTATTCTTATTTGAAATCACAATTTTGGCCAAATTGTGCAGCACTACAATCAAGCACAGCAAAACAGCAATGGATTTTGCATAACAAAAATAATTTAATAATTTTTATTTAGTAATTTTATAGTTTAATAATAATAATAATTATTATTATTATTATTATTATTATTATTATTATTACTTTGAAGCCATATTGATTTATTATTACAATTTTGGCCAAATTGTGCATGCCTATACAAGCACTGCAAACATGGCTTGTTAATTTTTTAAATATAATTAATTAATTAATTTTTATTTTAGTATTATTTATTTACTTATTTATTTTTTAAAATGTAAATTTTAATTAAAAAATGCTTTTGAAATTGTAATTTCTTTACATTCTAATCATAAAAACCACAATTTGATTTTAGCCCCAAGTCGTACAGCCGTAGCTGACTCATAGCTTTTGATCATCATAAGTTATGAATTTGTTGCATTGGCTTCATTGCCAGTCTTTTTGATTTGTATGTGAAACCAGGTTTCATTTCTTCAGTAAACATTCATTTTGTGCGTTTTGAGCAAATTGCACCCTTCAGATTTGTCTTTCAAGATTTAACTATACTTTTAATTTGACACTTCAGCTTAATATCACATGGATCAGAGCTCTAAAAACCGTTAGCTGTGTCGTGTCTGTATGAGTGACTAAACGTTTTTAGATAGAAGCATGAATTATCTTGGGATAAGAACTTAAGAAGTGTCCATTTTGGTTTCATTTTGCAGATATAGGCTCAATTGTCTGCCCATCTCACTCCACTTGCTGAGAACTGTGTATCTGTTCATGCACATGCATGCAACTGCGAATGACAAATGAGAACCGTCTGCTAGCTGCTAAAAATGCCATGTAACCTCAGAGGCCCGATGCAGAACACATTAATGCCCTCTCTGCTAAAATAGAGTGGCTAATTTCATGCTACACTCTCTGCTTTATGTCATTTTAATCACCATCGATGTTTTATTTTTCTCCGGGATCATTTAGAGACTGTCTACTTCTCCCATAGTGTCACATTATTAGTGGTTAGCTTCAATCCCAAACCCGTCCAGCAGTTCAGATTTCTATTTATAAGCTAACTGCTAATGGCAAAAACACTTGCTAACCTAATTTTATGAACACTTTTAATGGGCCAGAAGAAAGTTAAATCAGGAAAAAGCCACTAAAAACAGGGCTTTGAAATGAAAGCTGAGCTATTCTCCAGTAGGCTTTTGGCTGAGGACTTTTCTCTGTGCCGCTTCCATAAGCTAAATGCCAGAGGGAATTTGTATGGATCGCGGCCCAGAATCAACTGTTACGGCCCGGTTTCGTCGGAGGTGTGTTTCTGAGCGATTGGCTTCAATTTGGACAGTTGCTGAATTCAGCATTTTTTCAAACGAGTTCAACGTTTATGTTTCTGCATCGCTTAGTGAATCGGTTCGTGTGATTGATGCGTGTAGTTTCATAAAACGATTCATAGATTCATTTGAGTCATGCATTTGATGTGTGTGATAAATCTTGTTGTTTGGCTGTTGTAGTAAGTTTCTACTACACTTAGTGAATCGGTTTGTTCAGATGGTGCATCTACTGTAAATGAAGTGACTCGAAAACGATTCACGGATGAATTCATCCATGTTCCATTTTTTTCTTGTTAATTGTCAATACGTTTTAACTCAAATATATTTTTGATAGGATAATTTATTAGTTCTATTATGTGTAAATTAAGCACTTTTTCAAATGAATTGAACTTTTCTAGTAAGTTTCTACATTGCTTAGTAAATTGGTTGTTCCGTTGGTGCATGTACAGTGCTCTCCAAAAGTATTGGAACAGTAAAGACAAAATTGCTCTGTTGGCTGTGGAGCCAAGACATTTGCAAATGTGATTAAAATATGAATATGAGACAAAACTACAGAATGTCACATTTTATTATTAGCCGTTTCAACACATACATGTTTTACCAAATAAAAAGAACAGCACTTTTAGAGTTCATCCCACTCATTGATGTGAGCATAAGTATTGGGACAGTTGAACATAAGGCAGATATAAAAGATTAAAAGCTATTATTTAGTTGCAGATCCCTTGCGCACAATCACAGCAGTGAGTCTGTGACCCATAGACATCACCAGACTCTTGGTCTCATCCTTTGAAATACTTTTCCCAGCCTTTAATGCAGCCAATTCAAATTGTTGCTTGTTTTGGGGAGTTTCTGCCATTACTCTCCTCTTCAGCTGGTGAAATTCATGTTCAATCGGATTTAAATCTGGAGATTGACTTGGGCAATCTAAGACTTTCCATTTCTTTGCCCTTATAAATTCCTTGACTGAACTGGCAGGGTGTTTTGGGTCATTGCCCTGATGTAATATGAAGCACTTCCCAATGAATCTGGTGGCATTTTCTTGAATATTGGTAGGTAAGATGGTTTTGTACCCTTCCAAATTCATTCTGTTACTGTCATCATACATTAAGTCATCAGTAAAGTTGAGAGGGCCTGTTCCAGAGACAGCCATGCATGCCCATGCCAAGACACCACCTCCACCATGCTTTACAGATGAGGCTGTATGCTTGGGATCATTGCAGTTCCCTTTTTTTTTCTCCACATTTTTGCTTTCCCATCACTTAGATAAAGGTTCATCTTTGTCTCATCGGTCCATAAACACAGTTCCAAAACTCTTCTGACTCACCTTTGCTTTTTTGCAAACTCTAATCTTGCCTTTCTATTTTTGGTGCTGGTCAGAGGTTTGCATCTTGCTGTGTAGCATCTGTAATTCTGTGTCAAAGTCTCCTGAGGACAGTAGATTGTCAGAGCATCACCCCAGCTTTCTGGAAGTTGTTGGTGATTTTACAGACATGTCTTTTAGGGTTCATTTCACAAGTTTTATGATTTGTCTGTCATCAACTACTGTTGTTTTCTCAGCCGATCAGGTAGTTGTTGGTTGCTGGTGTCACTGGTGGTTTCCAAACTCTTGATTTCTCCATGCCCTTTGTTTTTGCTATAGCTCTAATTGACTTCCTCTTTTCTTTTAGCATCCAAATTGCTTGCTTTTCTCTCAAAGTCAGCTCCCTCATCTTCATCCTGGTTTGTGTGTGTCATCATCGAATGCAAGATTCAGAAAGCAGAAGTAATGGATATAACTGATAAGACACATTCCCTGCTTTTAATATCTGAAGAATGAATGCAACAGGACACAGCTGATCACTTAGAAAGACCTGTGAGGCAACTGTTCCAATACTTATGCTCACATCAGATAGAGGGATGAAACTCTAGGAGTGCTGAACTTCTTAGCTGCTAAAACGTCTGTGTTGAATCACCCAATAATAAAATGTGACATTCTGTAGTTTTGTCTCAAAGTCATCTTTTTATCATATTTGTAAATGTCTTGACTCCACAGCCAACAGAGCAATACTGTTCCAATACTTTTGGAGGGCACTGTAGATTCGTAAAACGATGCACAGATTCATTTGAGTCATGCATTTGACTTTTTTTGTAGATAAATCTTATTGTATATATTTTCAGTAGGGTGATTTAGTAGTTCTATTATAAGTCATTTCAAATTAATTGAACTTTTCTAGTAAGTTTCTGCATCGCTTTGTGAATCGGTTCGTTCAGGCGGTGCATGTAAATAAACTGATACAAGAAATGATTCAGATTAACTGAGTCATACATTTTCTTTCTTTCTTTCTTTCTTTCTTTCTTTCTTTTTCTGTTTTAGATAAATCTTGTTGTTTGTCACTGTTTTCGACTCAAAAAATAATTTTAATAGGGTGATTCATTAGTTATATTATGCGTAAATTCCTCACTTTTTGTAATGAATTTAACTTTTCTAGTGAAATTCACTAAGCAATGTCGCATAGTGAATTGGCTCATTCAGACTGTGCATATGAATGAACAGATTCCAAAAAAGATTCACAGATTCGAGTCATGCATTTTACGTTTTTGTTTTTGTAGATAAATCTTGTTTTTCACTTTTCAAATCAAATATATATTTGTTAGGGTGATTCATTAGTTGTATTATGTGTAAATTAATTCAGCACTTTTTCAAATGAATTGAACTTTTCTAGTAAGTTTCTGCATCGCTTAGTGAATCGGTTCGTTCAGATGGTGCATGTAGATACATTAAACACTTCAAAGATTCATTTGAGTCATGCATTTTACATTTTTCTTGTTGTTTGGCTCATATATTTCTAATAGGGTGATTTGTTAGTTCTGTTATGTGTAAATTCAGCACTCTTTCAAATGAATTGAAATTTTCTAGTAAGCTTCTACATCTCTTTGTGAGTTGGTTCATTCAGTCATGAACCGATTCAATAAATGATTCATTGATTAATTTGAGTCATTTTCATTACTTTTTTGTATATTAATCTTGTTGTTTGTCACTGTTTTCGAATCAAATATATTTTTATATGGTGATTTGTTAGTTGTGTCCTGTAAATTAGTGAGTTCTAGTAAGTTTCTGCGGTAGAAAATTTTTTGGTAGAAAATTTTATTTGTCAGTATGTTTTTGACTCAAGTATATTTTTGATAGGATGATTCATTAATTCTATTATGTGAGAATGAATCCAGCACTTTCAGATGAATTTAACTTTTCTAGTGAGCTTCCACATCGCTTAGTGAATTGGTTCGTTCAGTTAGTGCTTGTAACATATTGATTCAAATATATTTTTGATATGATTATTCATTAGTTGCATTATGTGAAAATGAATTCAATTAAATCAATTAAACTTTTCTAGTAGGTTATTACATTGTGAGATTAATCGGCTTGTTCAGTCATGAACTGATTCAAAAAAGAGATTTGCAGATTAATTCGAGTCATGCATTTTACAATTTTTGTAGATTAATGTTTGTCCCTATTTTTTCAGTTCAGATATGTTTTTGATAGGGTGATTCATTAGTTGTATTATACGTAAATTAATTGAATCAGTTAAACTTTTGTAGTAAGTTTCTACATCGCTAGTAAATCAGTTTGTTCAGATGGTGCATGTGAATGCCAGTTCAAATAAAATGATTGACTGATTCATTCAAATCATGCATTTTGATTCAAATACTTTTGATTGGATGATTCATTCGTTGTATTATGTGTAAATGTTACCATTTGGCAAGCTTAGTATTTTCTCCACCACTGATATGAATGCACTTTAAGGGCCTCCAGTGTCTTGAAATGATTGTAAGATGGCGATTTGGAAGCGTTGACGGCTGCAGATTTGCAGAAGCCATTACAACTCCCTGCGTATGAGAGAAAAGACATTTCGATTAAACCCTGCAGTTTAGATTTCTATTACAGGAGGGCTATTGGGCATCAGATATTACATTTCACATATGGAATCAATTTATAATGAACAGCGCGCCGTAAATCGTAGGATCGCATTTATGGGCTTTCGATCCAAGAATGAAAATAAACTAGGAATTGGGTGGGTTTCATTAATCGACGGATTAAAGGAAACGTACGTCCGTTAAAACGAGGGCTTTAATGTGTAATCAGTAAAGTGGATTGTTGTACGCCGGTTTCGAATGGCGTCCAGTCAGCCCTTTTCTGGCGTTATGTATGACGAAGTCAACACTTTTGGAGGGCAACTCAATTCCCTGTCTTTCTGCTGTGATATTTCACTGAGGTCTAGTCGTGGTGATGACATCCCGCTGTACGTTCACTTGCTTTACCGTTGTGTCTTGGCCCCGTGAGTGTTTTTGTTGCCGGTCTGAAGATTTGGTGGCAGGGTTTAGTGTGAGTTATGAGCTGCGCTGAGTGAGAGCGCTGAGATCTCGACAGGTCGCCCATTCATTTCCACGTTTATGCCATTAATGTGGATTTCTGCTCTGAACGGTGGATGGCTTTTGCTCTGGGCTCTGAAAGCAGTGATGTACGACAGATTGATGGCTTTTTAGGCATGTCTGATTTGATTTTTATAGCAGTTCGGCAACTGTAATATTATGAAATCTTGCCTTTAAAAGTCAGTTGACTTGTTTCTCTTAAAGAAATCTAATATATAGCAGGCAACATGTAAAATGTGTATATAATACATATTTAAAGCAGATATTTGCAGTCATAGATAGATGGATGGATATAGATGTGACTATTTATAATGTAGCTTGTAACTTTTTATGTTTGGTTAAAGGGGTCCTATTATGCTTATTTTACAAAGTCTTGATTTTGTTTTGGGGGTGTACTAGAACATGTTCTCATATTTGGTTCGAAAATAGCATTATTTTTCACATAATTTACATTATTACAATACCTTCCTCCGCAGCCTGGCACGAACGGCTCGATTAGTTCCGGGTTTGATGAAGGCCCGTCTTCCGAAAAACGAAATGTGTTGTGATTGGTTAGCTGTCCCAGTGCATTGTGATTGGCAAAAGTTTAGACGGTGTTTCAGTACTGCCCCGCCCCTTGCCAAAACAGCAAGTTCGTCAGTATTGGCATATCAATTCAGACCCCGAGAATATTGAACGAGAGGATCACGCAGAACCTGTGCATGCACGGATATTGCAAGACATATTAAAGTGGTGACGATATTGTTGTTGTTTTTTGGGCTAAATCACATTTTAGATAGGATGTCAACAACAGCTTAAAAATAACTGCATTTACTATGTACAGATAAGTGCAACGGTAATATGTATTATGTTTATTGTTCTTTAATTCTAACATTATAACATGAATTGCAGTGAAACTGTTATACAGTTGAATTTATTTATATCATAGTCCCACAGAGTTGCACTATTTGTGGCGGCATATATATGCAGATTAATTCTCTGCCAGCAGGAGGCGCTGTTGGAGCAGGAGAGAGCGAGGTTTCCCCGGTAACGCTGCACACAAAGCAGAGCTCCGCTCACAAACGCTGCTTTATCAGACATTACATGCAAGATGAAATGAAAATGACATCCAAAATTTTCTGAAGACAGTCGGTTTCCATCAGAGATACAGTGATATAAAAACGCCATATGGTTTCGATTTTGAAACGTGCATTCGAATTTCCGGAGGCGGGATTTATTTTAATGATATTCTAATGGGCCAATTTGTGATGTCACAAATACAGGAAAACATTTTTGTAGTCCAAACGAGCCGTTCGTTGTAGTTCTTGAAAAGGTTTTTTTTTTTTAAAACGAAATATCTCCCTTTGGAGTGGACTTTGAGATTTGTAACTTTGTAGATCTTTTTATGCCCAAACATACACACTACACACTGACTAAAATTGAAAAAGTGAAAAAGCATAATAGGACCCCTTTAATAAATAATGAAAAAGTAAAATAGATAAAAAGTACAAAAAGATTATGAAATCTTGCCTTTGAAAGTAATTTGATTTGTTTCTCTTATAGAAATAGAATATATGGAATGTAATGCATGTACAATACGTGCAAACAATACATATTTACAGTACATTTTTGTCACGGATTAAAAAAGATTTAAATACATTTTAAATTTTAAATTAAAATATTAAAAATAAAATGTATGTATGGTTTTCAGTGATAAACAAATGTCACATTTGTGCATATATGCATTGTGTACTACATTGTATAAATATGGCCTACATACATATATTAAATTCTAATATTTTTTGGACATAGACAGACCATATTTGTACCATAAATTTATAATGTATCTCACTGCATTTTTAATTTTATGTTTGGTTAATATATAATGAATATTAAAAAGTAAAATAGATACCAAATTACAAAATATATATATAATTATGAAATCTTGCCTTTATCTGTAATTTGATTGGTTTCCCTTATAGAAATATGACATATGGCAGGTAATGCATGTAAAATATGTACGCGTGTATAATATAATATAATATAATATAACATAATATAATACAACAATACATTACGATATAGTATAATATAATATATAAAAGTTAAATTAAAATATTTAACAAAATGGTAATGTGAAATATACAAATATTAACTAAATAATATGTATGGTTTTCAAAAAAATAAAAAAAATAAATTTTGTATATATAAATATAAATAAATATATATATATATATATATATATATATATATATATATATATATATATATATATATATATATATATATAATTATAAAACAATGAAAAATTACAAGAATAAATATATGTATGTTTTCAATTATTAAAAAAAAATTGATTTGTGCATATTACAGTTAATATTAATAGTAATATTGTCACAATATTACAACTTTAAAATATTGCCTGCATACAAATTCTAATACTTTGTTTGTGACATAAAATAAGCATATTTGTTGCATAAATATTTTTGGAAATATATGCTGCACAAATTGTTGCACATCAGTGAAAACTACATATGATAATATATATTTTATCCATGTATTTTACATGCATTCTCTGCTATGTATCGTAAAACTGTATGTGTCTGGGATCAGCTCAGATTTACTGATGGTTGACCTCTGACCTCTGAGCTGTTAGTGCTCCTGTGGGTTAAATGGGTCACAGTGTGTGTTTGTGTGTGAGAGAGAGAGAGAGAGAGAGAGAGAGGGGGGTCTCTGTCCCGTCTACAGCTGCTGTGTGTCTTGTGTTACAAACACTATGCATGTGAATGAAAGGCCGTGTATATTTACTGACCCAGCGTGCACTTATTTACCTCCTGACCCAGACAGCACCTGTCTGTCGACCCGTGTGCCCAGTGTGTTTTAATGAAGAGCGAGCGAGTGAGCGAGCGTTTGGTTCGTTGGCCTTTCGGACGCTTCCCTGGACACGGATCAAGGTCAGTCCTGGAATCCAGAAACGCTAATGGCAGCTTCGCTTTGATATTAATCCATCGATGACAGTGTTTAATATCTGTCTGGAAAAGCGCTGGTTAAAGTTTAATCCTGCAACGTTTCATTATTTTGATGCAGATGTTCAGATCTTGGATCGCTTCCTTATGCTTTTGGCTTTTATTTATTTATGTTTGGCGCGTGTTTCACATTTTGTCAGAGATGAGCTTCACATACTTTATGTAAAATGTCTTTAAACTCAGTATTTTAATTAGCTAAGAGGTTAAGCATAATGAAAAAACTGAAAGCAACAGTGACCAATTGCATGCAGTGTATTTTAGCATTAATTTTTGTAAAATAAAAATCACAAATGAGATTTCTTTAATATTAATAAAATATATTTTATTAATATTTTAATGTTAAATAAATTACATTACATTTTTAAATAAAAAATGCAATATATTTAAAATTTCAAATATGATAATTTTAATATATAATATTACACTAAATCATATTAAATAGTGTTCTTTTTTCCTCATAGACAGCAGTGACCAGTTACATCTAAAGTAATGTATTTTAGCCTAAAATCATAATAAATAAATAAATAAATAAGTGATATTTAATATGTAATAATCTTTAATATTTAATTTAAAAAATCAATATTAAATAAATTATAGTGTTTAATGTAAAAATATTGTAATTTTAATATATAATATTATATTAAATAATATTAAATATTCTTTTTTTTTTTTTCTTCTTGAGATTAATTTGAGATGTTTGACTTGTGCTGCTCAGTTGTTATTTTTGTGCAACAGTGACCAGTTAATAAAGTATTATCTAAATTATAATAACATAAATATTAATTCTTAATTATAAACATATGTATTATTAATAAAATAAATTATTAATATTTAATAAAATATATATTTAATATTTAAAATATAATGATTTTAATATATTATATTAAATAATGCTTGTTTTTAATCAAGCTGGCAATATAAGATAATGCTTCATCTGAAAAAGTCAAATAAAAATCAAATAATTATCAAACACGTCAATAAGATGAATATTTGTATTTATTTATTTATTTATTTACTTATTTATTCTGTTAAAGCATGTTCAGCATGTTAAAAAAAACACTCAGAACGCCCTAGCAACCATATAGCAACGCCTTAGCAACCGTCCACAGAACTCCAGCAGTGCGGCAGTGAGTTTTCTTTGGGCAAATGCTCAGGTTTCTTTCAGAAAATGTATAAATCTAGTTCTATTTTTATATTTTGTAGTTTTGCCAGAGAAGAACAGATAGTCTTGAAGTAAATCTTGTCTGGTATATTTTTGGAGACAAACATATTTTTCCGAACAGATGAGCAGCGCTGATTTACTGACAGCAAGAGATCAGATGCGTTTCCAGTTCATCCATCAGGTGGCGCTACTGTCTCTTTAACAGAAGACCTCCTGCAGCCAGTCACAGGCATACAAAGTCTGACTTCAAGTTATTTATTTCCGTCTAATTATCAAATCAGCTTCACAGTTTGTAATGGCTTATAGCTTGTAGTCTGTAGTAATATTTCTGAATGAGTTTCTAAATGCAGTATTTAGGGTTGGACAATATGAATAAAATTACATCTCAATTTTTTTCTCTTTATTAACATGTAATTTAAAATGATTCTATATTTATGATCCTTTTTCAATTAGAGGAACCAAATACTCAACCATTGCTGTCAAGCATATTCAAACGAATCAATGCAAGAAGCAGTAAAAAATTAGTTTAATCTTAAATAGCCTAAACATGAATCGTTACAAAAACCATTTTTATCCCATCTTCTTTGAAAAATGAAATGAATAATTTTAATGTATAAGCATTATTTTATTATATTAATGTGTGTGTGTGAGTGTGGGATTTTTAAGTGATGATGAATTTAAATTAAAATCAGAGATGCTTTTAAAAGAAAAACAAAAAAAATTACAAACAAAAAAAAAATAAAACAAAGACACTAGTGAAACTTGTCTAAAAAAATGGCATTTATGAAAATGAATAACAAAACAGACAACATTAAAATCATGACAATATGAATGTATTTAATTTTATAAAGCCAGAAAAATCATTATAAATGAGCCATTATTATTATTATTATTATTATTATTATTATTATTATTATTATTATTATTATTATTATTATTATTATTATTATTATCTAAAATTATTACAAAAGTTTTGTTTATTTAAATAAATAAATAAGAAAGAAAGATTTAAATAATTGGCTAAAAATATACAAATGTTGCCTCTGCAAATGAAAAAGATTATAAGATGAAGCTAAAATTATTAACTGGAAGTAAGGCAAGGCAAGTTTATTTATATAGCACATTTCATACACAATGGTAATTCAGAGTGCTTTACATAAAAGAAATTAAAATAATCATATAAAATAATCACAACAATAAAAACAAGGAATTTAGTAAATTAAGTAAATAAATGTAATAAAACAAATTAAACCTAAACAGTAATATTTCAAAAGAACAAAATCTAATAAGTAGCAAAATTTCTAAAAATTCAACTAAAATTAAAATGAAAACAGAAAATATCAAAATAAAAGCTAATTCAAAATATGAATAAAAACTGATTGTAAATAAATAACTAAAATAATATATACAGTGTAATGTGAGTAACTGAATCTCCCATAGCTGTGTGTTGTTCCTCCAGGCTGTTTGGCAGTGAACCGGGCTGGTTTTGTCTTTCCTTTGTGTTATCAGAGTTGCAGGTGTGGCACAGATGCAGAACGGACAGAAAGCAGCGAACTGGACAACGCTGGGTCTCTAGAGACTAGAGAAATATAAAGCAGGTGGATTAGAGAACAGGTCCAAACGTCTTTAACAGATGGACGCTGGAGCTGCTTTAAAAAAAAAAAAAAAAAAGATGATTAAAGGAATAGTTCACACCAAAAATTACTTACTGTTCCCTTATTGCTGTGATTTATTTCCGTGGATCAGGGAATAGCGACTTCAATTTAAGTCTCATCCTCAAATAAAGCAATCATATTGTAGCCTAGCCTTTAATAAAAGTGTTAAACGCTGTTTCTAAATACAAAATAACGTCATACAGGTTTTTGACGGACATGAGGGTGAATAAATGACTTTTTTGGGTGAACTGTTCCTTTAAGAAGCCACTTAAAAATCTCCAAATGTGTCAGATGTGATGTCACAGCACTCCGACGCATTTTTAAGCCATTAAATGACTGAAATATCAGTGATCTGTATGTTTAGTTTACTGTTAGAGCAAAACAAACGCGTCGTATGTCGAGCCGAGCGGCTCGGATTCCCCAAACAAAAGGAAAAACGGTTGTTTAGAAAGACAAACTGAAGGCAAAGGAGGAAAAGAGACAGGGAGAAAGAGGTGTGTTAGGGGTCGCAACAGTTAACTCTCGGAGCTGGACACAGCTGGGCTTTCGCCAGGCATTCTGGGACTTTTGGCTGTCTGACAAACTGCCTGCGAAGTGACCTGAAATACTTGGTTACGCTGGACGACTGTCAACTAACTCCAGCGGACAATGAGACGCACTTCAGGTCCGTTTTTAGTCCGTTTAACAAGACCTCAAATCTACATGTTTAATCCAAAGTCATGTTTCTGCATACATAGAAAAACAAATGATATTTTCTTTATTATGCAGGAATAAGCACATTTTCAAGGCACATTTTATTTCCATAACGTGATGTATTTACCATATTCAGCAAGCTGTAGGGTGTTTGATTTTATCCTTAAAGGAATAGTTCACCCAAAAATGAAAATTTGCTGACATTTACTCACCCTCAGGTCATCCAAGATATAGATAAGTTTGTTTCTTCATCAGATTTGGAGAAATGTGGCATTACATCACTTGCTCACCAATGGATGTGAATGGGTGCCGTCAGAATGAGTCAAAACAGCTGATAAAAAACATCACAAGTAATCCACACCACTCCAGTCCAGCGATTAACATCTTGTGAAACTAAAAACTGTGTGTTTGTAAGAAACAAATTCATCATTAAGATGTTTCTAACTTCAAACCCTTGCTTCTGGCTTCATAATCCATAATAACGCTTCCTCCAGTGAAAATGTCCATCTCCTGTTGTCTCTCACATCAAAATCCAGCCACATATTTGTTTTGGACTGTTTTCACTTGTAAACGGTGCTTGATCTGTGCAGATTTCTCTCCTGATTCAGACAAGACTACTTTTTCACCCGAGGAAGTGTTGTTATGGATTATGGATTTATATTTTAGCTGGAAGCAATGGTTTGAAGTTAAAAATGTCTTAATGATGGATTTATTTCAGCTTTTGTCTTCTCAAGATGTTAACTGATGGACTGGAGTGGTGTGGATTACTTGTGGATTATTGTGATGTTTTTATCAGCTGTTTGGACTCTCATTCTGACGGCACCCATTCACATCCATTGGTGAGCAAGTGATGTAATGCTACATTTCTCCAAATCTGATGAAGAAACAAACTCATCTACGTCTTGGATGGACTGAGTACATTTTCAGCAATTTTCATTTTTATGGTGAACTATTCCTTTAAGGAATTAATCTGATGGTGTAAAGTAGGCATTATCTAAACATGAAGTATGTATGTTATTTAATGATCGGTGAGCTGTTCGTACAGTCTTACCGTTGTGTTTGTGTCGCTCTGGGACAGTTTTGTCTCTGTGATTTCTATGCCGTCACATTTGAATAGCGTTTAGGGTTGTGCGAGTGAGTTCGGGTGATTTGCATTCACTGCAGCCGCTAGAGTTTACAGGTCAACCCGAGAAAACAAAAAAAAAAAAAACACATGATCAGCCAGGAGCTGATCTTTCTCTCTTTCTCATTTGTCTCTCTCTTCTTTTATTATTCTATGCATTTTTAGACACTAAATAGACACACAAAATGTCTGAATGCCATTGCATTATATAATAAAATATCAAAGCTAGCTGCATTCATTCTAAAGAAAAAAGCACAAACATGTTTTTCACACATCATTTGACAGACAGAAGTTTCTAAAATGCTAAAACAATGCAAATGAATTTTGCCATTTCACCCTCGGTTTAGTGTTCCCGAATGCATTTGGTTGCCAAAAAAAGTCATTGCATTACATATTTGCTTATTTTAAGTCATTCATTATAAAGATGCACAAGCAGACTTTTAAAGCAAGTCATTTGACAAAAAGAAGATTGTCTGGTGTGAAATGCTTAACCACACTGAAAATAAAAAAATAAAAAAATTCTTCCTCTGTATTTTTGACTTGTTTTAAAGTACAAATATCTAAACATTCTTAAATCAAAAACCTTTACTTGAGATGCTAAATGAAATAAGATATTAAGAAAAATAAATCAAAACTAAGTATGTTTTATTGAAAACAAAACAAATATCTTCCAGTAGGTGTAAGAGATATAAACTTGTTTTTCCTTTGAATTACGTTTTAATTTCTCTTGCCCTATTGGCAGATTTTTTTTTTTTTTTTTTGCTTGGTTTAAGCATAAAATCACTTAACTTTATTTCTTAAAAAAAAAAACCACCTCATATATTTAGTAATTGTGCTTCTAAAGTTAAAGCAAATCTCAATTTAAGGATATTTGGTTACACTTTAAGGTGTCCTTGTTACAGTGTAATTCTACATTCAAGTACTGAGTAATATTAATTAACTACATGTACTTACTATATGGTTAGGATTAGGGTTTGACTTAGGGTTACTTGCATGTAATCATGCATAATTTATTATTTATAATAGTAAGTACATGCCATGTGTAACAAGGACACAATAAAATAAAGTGTTACCAAATATTTAGGTATTTACTGGAAAACAAGACAAAAATACTAAATAAAAAAAAAATGATTTTAGATCTAGTGTTGAAAATGAATACAGTCAGTATTGAGTGTGTGTGTGTTTATTTGTGATTAGCTGAACATGTTGATAATTAATGTAATTCTCTTTATCTGTGGTTACTTTGCTTACTTTTGCTTCAAACATCCACTAAAAACATTGAGCTGATTGAGACTCTTTTTGACAGAAATGACGAGGAATCTATTCGTTTGATATTGTGTGTCTAATGTGGTGACATTGAGACATTTTGAAGTGTCTGAATGTGTTTGGGAGTCACTGTAGATGTTGCTGAAGTATCTCCAGCGTCATGCCGGTTGGGCGTAAGATGGCGGACGGGGGTCTGTGCCAACTTCTTTCTCCCTGTGGCACAAGGCAAATCAACCTTCAGACAATCATGCATCGCGGGGGCTCTGGTGTGTTTAATGAGCTGTGTGTGTGCTGACATACGTGTGCGGCTTATTCTCAAATTAAGATGTAGCTCATTTAAAACGCACAGGTCCAAAAACTACCTTGAAGTTGACATGAAACAGCAAGTGCAAACTATTTTAATTCCATAATGCAAGTGTTTCAGTATGAATGTGTTTAAAAAAAATAGGAAGGATTGATGAAAAAGCTGCAATAGAAAGTTGTTGTGTTTTGATTAAACATTATGAATGCTTTTTTTTAATGTGCACTGACGAATTATTCACAACTTATTCATAACTATTCACAACAAGAAGAACTATATTAGCATCAACTCCAAATAGCAATAACGTTTTGTTTATTATAAGCGTGCTGCTGTTTTGTTGTCTGCCGCTTTAAATGTTCTTTAAAGCAGGATGGATTCTGATTGGCTGTCAATGATTTTATAACGTGAATAGTTGTAGTACAGTTATTGTTAACTAAAACGATCAAAAATGAAATGAAAGCTTGAAAAAAAATATATATATATATATAAAGTTTAGATAAAAAGCCTAATATAAAAATTAACTGAAATAAATTTATGCTGAAGCACTAAAATCACTAGAAATAAAAGCTAAAACTGGCATAAATATAAATTAAATCTAAATAGAAACCAAAACTAATAAAATTAATAAAAACACTAATAAAATTAAATAAAACTAATAAAAACAAACACAAATTAATAAAATAGACAAAATGCAATAAAATTACTCAAATTGTAACTAAAATTAAAATGATAACTGAAATATAAAAATAAAAAAGCACAAAAGCGATGCTTTAAAGTCTAGGAAAAAAGAGTATGATGGCTTGAATATTTTTATATTATGGCTGAATACAGAAAAAAAAACCTTATAAAAATGACAAAGCACATAATAAAATTACTAAAAATGTAACTACACTTAAAACAAAAACTGAAGATATAAAGTAAAGCAATGATGACTTGAATTTTGAAATAAATTTTTTATGTTATACTAAATACAGGAAAAACATAATAAAAATGACAAAAGCACATAATAAATTACTAAAAATTAAAACAAAATTAACGTGTGTGTGTGTGTTAATTTTTTCTGTATTTATTTAATATTTTATATAGGAAGACATAATAGTATATAAATAATATGTAATTCGCAAATATACGTTTTGTAAATATTAACATTTTATTATCATATATATTTGTGTATGTGTACATATGTAGGAAAATACTAAATACTAAAATGCAAAATACATATGGTATAGTTATTAGGGCTTTAAGACCAAGAATATGTATTATTAAAAAAAAATAAAATAACTTCTTTTTTTTTTGCTAATAATTTTGCATTTTGCTGGTTCTACAAAGCTAATAGTAGTAATATTAATAATATTTAATTTTTTAAAAACTTTTGTATGATGAACAGTTTTGATTGAACCAATTTTAAGACAGACTAAAAGCCACAAAACTGGTTTGGGGGTCTTTAATGAACATTTCAATCATTTTGTCGCAAACGAGGTTGTGTTTTCAGCGCACATACCAATTTCACCCCAATCACGATCATCTAGCTCTCTCTTTCTCTCTCCCTCCTCCTCCGAGCTTGGGGTCGGTGCACAAAAGCAGCAGCTCTATCTGCATATGCTCTTCATAAAAGAGGCTTTTGTCATGGGCTTGGCACACGTGACCTTCCCGAGTCCACCCAGCCCCCCTCAGTCTAGACCCGAGAGAGAGACAGTCCCACGGACAGACAGACAGCTCTACCTTTAGAAAATGAAAAAGTTGGGGGTGGGGATTATTAGGCTAAAGCCCCCCGTTAACTCTGGCTCTGTCTGTCTTTAGGTGAGCGCGCAGCAGCTTTCTCTGAGAGGCCACACTCAGACAGACAGACGGACAGATTGTATAGTTCATTACGTTCACAAGTAAAAGTCAGTCGACCTTTGCTTGAGCTGAATGCGTCGAGTTAGCTTAGGTCGGGATTTAGATGTCAAAGAATGTGCATTATTGTTATTGTTGTTGTTGTTGTTGTTATTATTATTATTATTATTATAAGCTGAAAAAGGTTTTGCATTGAAATTGCAGGCTTGTTGAGTGCAAACACAATATAGAGATAAAAAATGGGTTTAATTAAAATAAAAGGGTTTTTAAAACAGTCAATTATTTCTAAAATGAGTTTATTAGAAAGTACTTGAGTACAGCATGCTTGTAGTCACTGTGCTTTTAAATTTCAATAACAAAATATTTATTTAAAATGATTATTTAATCTAAATCACAGCACATTATCTTAAGAAGTATTATTACAGTAAATCTAGAAGTAAATCATTTATTTTATTTTTAGAAGCGATGCTAGACTGCATTTTAGTTTAGTAAGTTTTGTTTTTAAAGCCTAATTTTGTATTTTAGAATGTGATATGAATGGAAGGTTTGGATAAATATAGAAATAAAACATTCGGTTTCATTAAAGCTATTTTTAGGTGAATTATTTCGAAAATGACTTTATTTGAAAATGCTTAATGAAATCCGAGTAAGGCATGTTTGTGGTCAGTGTGGCTTTTAAATTCAAATAATAACACATTTATTTAGAAAATCTCAATTAAAATTACAACACATTCTCTTGAGCCATGTAAGAAGCATTATTGCAGTTAATATACAAGAAATCATTTCCATTGTTTTTAAAAGCAATGCTACACTGTGCATTTTAGTTTCAGTAAATGCTGTTTTTTTCATCCAATTTTTTTATTTTAGAATATAATATGAATGGAAGGTTTTTTATATAATTTTAGGTAAAGTCAATTATTTCTAAAATAACTTTATTTTATTTGAAAGTACTGGATATCTAAAAGCAGGATGTTTGCGGTCATCAGCTTTTGTTGTGGGTTTTAAATTTAAATAATAAAATATATATTTTTAAATGTATTAATTGATTATCTTAATTAAAATAATAGGACATTCTCTTAAAAGTATTACAGTAAATATACAAGAAATAATTTCCATAGTTTTTAGAAGCAATGCTAGATTGTGCATTTTAGTTTCAAATGCTTTATTAAAGCCTAATTTTAAAGTCAGTTATTTCTAAAATATCTTTATTTGAAAGTACTTGATATCTAAATGCAGTATGTTTGCGGTCGTCAGCTTTCGCTGTGGCTTTTAAATTAAAATATATAATTTTTTTTTTTAAATGATTCTCTTAATTAAAATTTATAGCCCATTCTCTTAAAAATATTATTATAGTAAATATACAAGTAAATAATTTCCATAGTTTTTAGAAGCAATGCTGGACTGCATTTTAGATTAGTAAATTCTGTTTTTTAAAGCATAATTTTATATTTTAGAATGTAATGTGAATGGATAGTTTGGACAAGAATATTATAGAAGTTAATTGCAGCAATTTATTACATGTAAAATGTGGTAAATATGCTTTTTAAAGGAAAGCAATACCTCAAAAGTCTAGCTTAAAAAGAATGTGATGACTGAATTTCAAAATATATATATTTTTTTTTTATATCCTGGCTAAATACAGTCTGAATTCATGGGTTTTTATTGTGATCACTGGTCAAGTTAAAACTAACTAAATGAAGAAATGCTAAATATAAATAATAATTAGCATTTCTTCATTTAGTTAGTCCTGCTCCCAATGCAAGATCAGAAACGTCCATTATTCAGTTTGAATCTGTGTGTTGTCAGTTTGTCTGCGTAACTTTTGCTGTTTGACCCTCAGTTGTGTTTCTGACACCTACAGTTAATATAAATGTATTTGGACACACTTAAAATGTCTGAATTTCACTGCATTACATATTTGATCTGGTATTTTATGCCGTTTATTGTACAGAATGATGCACAATTACACTTTTAAAGCAAATCATTTGACAGAAAGAAGTTTTAAATGCTAAACCAGTAGTTGAAGAATTGTGTTTGTTTGAGGTTAATGTGATTCTTGAGGAGTACATCCACTAAAAATCACCAGTTGATTTAAATACATGGAGATTTCAGACATGATGAAGAGAAATAAAGCTAGTGAAGAGAAAAGATCCTAGCATTTTTATGTTTTGCCGTCTAATGGTAATTTAAATGTTTTTGATGTTACTGTATCTACAAGCATGAAGAATAAAGTTCATGTTGCAAAGATATTGCATTCATTATGCATTTAGCAGACGCTTTTATCCAAAGTGACTTATGTGAACATGACTGTGAATTTTCTTATACATCTGATTGAATTTTAACCACGGACTGTGAATGACATCAAAATTGCATACAGATGGGTCTTTAAGTGGCTCAAAATTGTTTACCCAAGTAATCACATAAAGTCCAAGCGCTTTTAAATGACTTCAAATGTATTTCACAATTATAGATGAGGTTGATGTTAATGCATTCAGTGTAACGCAAAAACAAAGAAGTCCCAGCTAACAGGGAACGTTCTTATAACTTTGGATAATGTTCTGGCAAGTTCTAAACGCACTTCTTCCAATAACATTTGTTTAAAGTTATCTGGTCATTAATAACGTTCTCAAAACATTTACGCATCATTCATGGAACATTTTAGCTGGATGTTCAACTGATGTTTTTTTAAAATGTTACTTGTTTCGGAATGTTCAGAGAACATTCAAAAGTGAGATTCCGATAATGTTTGCAAAATTATCATATGGAATGTTCACATAACCGAGAAAAACGTGCTTAAAACCATGTTTGGAAAACGATAAAAAGGATTAACATTTGCATAACCAAGAAAAAATGTTTCTAGAAGATTTAAAACTGTAATGTTTGCAAAATGATAAAACGATTCTGTTAAAGTTCACATAACCAAGAAAAAATGTTCAGAAATAACATTTTCATAAGTTAATGGTAATGTTAGCAAAACGTTCTTTACTTCACTCTGAAGTGTGACCTCAAATAATCACGCAAAGCTGATGTTTGTTGCTGTTTAAAACAATTTTAGACTCAAATCTGTGCGCAACACGCAAAAGTGTATTTGAATGGCCCCGTTATGTGTTTACGTGCAATCAGAGGACCATCACAAAAGACAAAGCGTTTACTCTCGACGACTGCCGTTGTGTTCCGGACGAGCGAGCGTTGGAGCGCTTTTATTTGGTGATGTCTGGTCTGTGAAGAGGGCACCATGGGCGTGTCGGGTTCGACCGGAGGAACTTGATGATGCCCGTTCCAACAGGACATTGCTGACGTGGCACTTAGGCAGGTCCTGGTCCCAATGCAAGAGTATTTAATGCACTTTATAGGTGAATTTGTGCACACAGATGCCAACCTGCTTTGCCGTGCATCTCATTGTCCCCAGCGTCCGTAAATGTCTGATTTAACAGCCGTGCACTAGTGAAATTCCCATCGTTTTCAGGTTCAGTGTCATTCGCACCTGGCTTATTTCAGTGTTTTTCTTTTCTGACCAGTTTCTTTCTTTCTCTCTCCCTCTCTCTTTTAATTTGGTCCGCCGTGTGCCAGGTCACGTCTTGTGCCAGCTTTGGATGAAGAGTGGCCCAAACAGAAGGACACAGCTTCAGTCAGACTCACTTTACAAGGCTGTCAAAGACGCAAGCGCCAGCTGCGAGAGAAGACCTGAAACAAGCACGTGGAGCTGGAGAGATTTCGTGCAGGGCTCCATGCAGATCTTCACTGGGTGAGTCGAGTTCATATGTCGTCATTTTTATTGTTTGATTGATGCGTTTCAATAGCTGCGCTGATGAAACTGCACATGCAACATGCGTGACGTAACATGAATGTGCATTCAAATGCATGTAGTTTCTAATGTAAGCCTTTTGTATAAACATGCTTTGAACTATCGATTAATGTTTGCATTTCAACATATTGTATATTTTTGTGTCAGTGAATGTGTTTATAAAGTGGATCGACATTTGAGAAAAGTCATTGGTTAGTTTTTACAAACTTAAAAAAGGAAAACTAAGATCTGCTGATGTTTTTGTTGATTAACTTTGAAAAAGATCTGCAGAGAAAATGATTTAATTCTCATTCGAGTACAGTAGGAAATTTTTACCAACCTAAATAACTTCAGCTCATATTTATCAATCAGTGCGTGCATAATATTTTTGTTAGTAAGTGGACAGATTAGTAGTAAATGACGAGCAAAAAAGACAATGCAACTATTTTCTATAAAATTATAGTTTTTTAGAAAATGGTTGTATTTGTCTTTTCTTGCTTGTCGTTTTGCAAATAAGGGAAAACGTAAAATCATAAGAAATGATATTGTGTGTGTTAATGATTTATATTTTGTGGTAGTGAATATCACAGGCAAAGATTTGAGTGTCTTTACACTGATGTGTTTGAATTATATCTTCACACACCTTTATTCATCGCATGAGGAATACGATATTTTTTTTTTTTTAATGAAGTATTTTCAGAAAATATTGTGGTATATGGTTCACTGAATATTAGATGTTATACACTGAACACACTCTGTGACAAGTGGCATTTAATCATTTGATTAAGCGGTTTTTTTTTTAATTAAATTTCTAATCTTAAAATAATATTTGGCAACTTAGTGTAAATATATTAGCACAGTTTGTGCAGTTGAACACAATTTAAATGCTTAATGTGTTTTAAAATGTCTAATTACCTGAATTTTTTTTATAATCAAAGAGAAAACAGTTATTAAAAATGATTTCTTAAATGAGTGTAGTTAGTAAAATTAAATGAGTGATTTAGTGGGGAAAAACAGAATAGTTTTTTTTTTCTCAGTTTTGTTTTCCTCTTGTTCTTCTCTCTCTCTCTCTCTCTCTCTCACACACCCACACACACACACACACACACTCACTCACACACACTTCACGTAGTATTTGTTTGCAGAATGGCACTGTATATTTTCCCCTCAGAATATTTTATTTTAAACATAGTGCATGCATAATATTTATTTAGAAACATTTAAAATTTTAAGGGTTTTGCACAAAATTTTAATGGGGAAAATGAATCAGAAGCATTTGTCTTTATAGTAATTGCTAACTCTATTGAAGTTTTATACAAACTTACTACAATATTTTATCATCTGTAGATAAAAATTTTGTAATTAATCACCAATAATCAATCATTTATATTATGTAATTATAATTATATTAACTTAATTATAAACTTTCTTTTAGCATTTTTAAAATTATTAGAATCCAATTTTTAATTTTTAAAACATTACTTTTCAAATTCTCTGAAAGAAGTCTTGCTTTTCTTTTAAATGTTTCATTAAGCAGAATATTTTGGAAATAACATTATAAAGAGGTTTTAAAAGATGTTAAAATTAATTCCAACATTTCTTAAAACAATTATTCAATATGAACTCATATGAAAGTTAAAATGCAGATGCTATTATTGATTTCTGGATTGCTACAGATCAGGTGCACGAGTGAGACGCGTCCCTCCAGAAGCGTCTGCGAGCGTGAGAACCTGGTTTCACTTGGATGATGCCAGAGATCAAGGGTCGGCAGCAGTTAATAAGAGGAGCTGTCTGAGGTCCCAGGGGTCATTCCCAAGGTTCTGACCCGCTTGTCGGCAACACTTAATGTGAGCGTAATCTTTACCTTGTCAAAGCAAACAACTGTCGCACCCTCTCAATTTAGCTTGAACGGCCCCTTGAGTAACGCTTTTGACCCAGGGGTCGTGACCTTTTTGTCTGACCCAGCGGGGAGTCAGTGGAGCACTTCTTTAGGCACGCGTGGAGGTCAGAGGTCAGGCCACCTCAAACGGCCTTTTTTGTGTGAAGTCGGGAGTTTATTTGCGCGCCGTGGCCTGTGACGGATATGTGAAGTTATTTAAATTCAGTCTAAATTGTGTGGATTTTTTTTGTCAAAGTATATTAAAATTCAGTGAGGAACATTTGATGAATGATATTTTTATTGTGTGCAACTTGCATGTTTGGACAGCAGCCGTTTAAAGAATGCAACTGATTTAATTTCACACAATGGAAACAAACAATGCTGCTGTTTTGAAGAATAATTACCTTGAAACTCTTAGTATCCATTTTTCTGGACATGAAAGACAATCGCAGTTCTCGGCTCTCAAGTCTCCTGCTGTCGGCTGTTTTCTTGTTGACTTTCATTTGTCCAGCATTTCCTGTTGCAACAAACACTGTGTGTGTGAATCCGGTGAGCAGTGTCACACAACCTCGTGCTTTCTGGCCTTGTACAGACTACTTACCCATGCTAACGTCAGGCCAGCATCATGATATCAAATACTACAGTGCTGACTCAAATGTGCAGCAAAATATTTGTGCTGGTTGGCATATTATTCCATTTTCAATATCCAGTTAAAGGCTGGTTCATCTGATGAAGGATCCACATCCAAATATAGCTTCCCTTTCTTGAGAAAAAAAAGTTGCATTGCATTGCCTTGCATTGAATTAAAATAAATACAAATGCATGCATTTTAAAAGAAAAATGGCAACAAATGCATTATTTTAATGTTGATGTTAATGCAATTTTAATGCAGTCATTCTGCATTTTCATTTTAATGCAGATGTTCTGCATTTTCATTTTTATTTTAAAGCAATTGTTATGCATTTCATTTTTATTTTGATGCAGTTATGCATTTTAATTGTGATTTGAATGCAATTGTTATGCATTTTAATTTTATTTTAATGCAGTTATGCATTTAAATTTTTATTTTAATGCAATTATTATGCATTTTAATTGTGATTTGAATGCAGTTATGCATTTTTACTTTAATCTTAATGGAATTATTTTTTTATCTATTCAAAATTAAAATGACTAACAATTGCACAAAACGAAACGAGAAAACACTGAAACATTTGTTTCATCCATGCATGTTTTTTTTCTCTGCAAAGAAGGAAAAAAGTGCCTTGCAGCATCAGTTACTGTTAAACTGGTTTGAAAAAATACGCACAGTTCAGCAAGAAAAAATATTTTTCACAATGCAATCTTTATTGTGTTCTTTTTCCTTGTATTCCTTACAGAAATGGTCTGCAAGGCTTCAGATACAAAACAGTCGAGATCTACGAGATGGTGGCAGCCGCCATTTTGTGATGTGCGTGGCCTCATAGAGGTGAAGTATATTCGCGTGAGCGTTTGCACAGCAACATATTAATATTAGCATTATGTTTTCAACAATCCTCATGTTCTAGTATCAGACCGTCTATTCAGATTTTCCGTACAATCACTCAATGTGGTATCTGGGTGCGTTTAGCACGTAGCTTCTTTCACATATTTTCTCGTGCACTCTGTATTGCAATACTCGTGAATGAATGCACAGCTATTGCAATCGTACCACTTTGGGATTTATGATGCATCTGAATTATGCTGTTCTGTTTTGTCACTAATGGGTGCCGTGTTTAGACGTAAAGGCGGTGTTGAAGTTCAGGTCATTAATAGCTGGTCAGTAACCTGTAAGCAAACGCTTGTCCTTGCACAACTGCTGCAGCACCGCAAACAACAACCAAAAAAAGCTAATAAACAGAGAGACGTTCCAGCTAAATAACAAAAGATAAAGCCGCTGCTGTGCTGCTCGCTCAGTCTTTGGGGATGCAGTGGCCTATCTGAAGTTGGAAATGAAATATAAGCGCGTACGGTTTTATCTGCGAGGCCGCCGATTGGTCAGAAGCCGTGGCGAGATGTGACGTGGGAGGAAAACGGTGGGGTCCCTACCTAACGCCGTAGATGATGTCCAGCAGGCCGCACGATCCACGCAAGCTTGCTTTTTCACTCCCAGCGCACTGACTTTGCAGTTCTGCTTGGCAGGACGGCCTGCGACAAGCCTGCGAGGACAGACGCGAGCCAGCGGCGAAGGGGACGGGTGCGCCATGTTAGATCAGCCCAATCGCAGCATTCACACTTTTAGACACAGAAAGACGCTGGTTAGGAAAGTAGCCCCACCTTCTGAAATGTCACAAGTCTTCCCACAATCCCTAGAGAGACTGCAAAGAGAAGTGTTGAGTAAGTCCGCAAGAGCTGGAAAGAGATTTTCGCAGTTCGCAGACTTTCTCTCTTTCTGTGCTCTCATTAGTCGAGCCGCCGAGAGGAAGAGCGAGGGGGAGAGAAAGAGAGAAAGAAAGAAAGAAAGAGAGCGAGCTGCATTCGGAGGGAAAAAAAGTTTGTACAGCGAGTCCGGCCTCGAGGGGTTTCTGGAGCGAGAGCCAGAGCAAACAGAAGAGTTTTTTGCTGTGTCGTTTTCCTTTTAGTTTATTACAGTAGTGCCTGCCGTAGTGTCGGACACTGGGAAGAAATGGAGGGAAGCGATAGCACGACACTTCCCTTCCTGCGCGGTGAGGGTGTGTTTGAGGGAACGTCTCATGTTTTTGCCGTTTTCTTTCCCAGCCTCATTCTGTCGCCGCAAGGGAGGGATTTAAGGGAACGGGGCAGATGGACGGATGAACGAGGGGAAGAGTGAGAGAGAGAGAAAGGGCACATGAGGAGAGCAGTATCGTGGGGGCGGAGCCTGTCTGTTTGCCTGCTTTCTCATTGGCTGGAAGGTCAGAACTGTTCCTTAAATCCAGTGCAGAGACTCTGATTGGTTGAATGTGGGTGTTTCTTCAAATACAGGCACTGTTGATTTTTATTAACTAACACACTTAAATTTTTGTTTTTCTTATATGAGAATGCATGAAAAATGCTTTTGTTTAGATTTGCTTTCAAATATTTGTCCTAGCCCCAAAACATTTGGTCTTAAACTATGAAAATGCATTGTAAAAATATGATTGCATTTTTAAAACTATGATGATGTAAACAAAAAGTGACCATTTCAATATTTATAATGTGAAAATGATTTATACATGCATAAATTACAACTGTATGTTATCAGTTGTGGTGTAATTTCCACTAGGACAAACTAATACGTTTTCTTAAAAGTAAGTTTAGTCAGTGAAGACCTTGAGATGATATACGACACTTGATGTATGAAGTTAAATATTCTTTGTTAGCAGAACATTCCTGTTGTGTATCATTTATGATCTTTTTTTTTCAATTACGCAAAGTGTGAAAATATTACTTTATTAGTGTTCAGATGCAAAAAGGGCTTGTCATGAAATTAGCTTAAATGAGATGAATGAAGATGGACATTTTATTACGCAAATGTTTAAAATGCAATTTCTGCATTTAAGATGTGACGAAAATGACAATGTAGGTAGCCAAATTAAATGAACTAGTAAGAGTGTGAAAGGTCTGTTTTAGTCGAGAAAACTTGCTGATTAAAGGAATAGTTTGCACAAAAATTCATTCTGTCATTAATTACTCACCATGTTGTTTTCTGCACATCATTTCCATAGTATCCTAACAGCAGTCCATGCAACTTGTGCACTATATTCCATCGTCAGAAGTCATATTATGCTTTATTTGAGAAAGGCACCGAAGTTGTTAGTGAACAAAAATCCTTGCCTTTTTTCACGTTTGTGTCCAGAATTCAAAATTAGCGTTTTGAGTTTAGACACACGTGTGAACCAGCGCCATTTTGGCATCAATTACTTAAACGCAGTTTCATTTTGATGGTGTTATTAGTCTTTTTTGGGTTACTCAGAGATGTCAACTTTGTGTTCGAGAATAAATAAACCCACAGCATTCAGGGTTTCGAAATGTTAAAGTGAACATTTAAAGCAAACCTTTAAAGTCACCAAATGAATGTTTGACGGAAAGACAAACGAAAAATAAATCCACTGTTCATGTTCAGAAACTGTGTGGAATTCAAAGTTTCAAATACTTTTTCTGCAGAAAGTTGCGTTCTTCTGCTGTGTTTCCACTCATTCTTTCTTTCTTTCTTTCTGGTGGGATTGGTATGTGTGTGTGAGAAAACACACTGAGTCTGCGCACTGGGGGAGGAGTATCTATGTCTCTCTCTCTCTCTCTCTCTCTCTCTCTCTCTCTCTCTCTCTCTCTCTCTCTCTGTCTTTCTCCTCCCGCTCCGTACTTGCAGTTTTTCTGCCCTCCCACTTCTCTCTCTTTATTTGTCTCTCTCTCTCTCTCTCTCTCTCTCTCTCTCTCTCCCTCTCTCTCCCTCTCCCTCTCAAGTGCAAGGCCATGTGGGACGTCTGATGAGGAGTTTCACCCCTCTACGTCTCCAGTTTCATATCTCTCTTTCCCTCTCCACTGTTCTTTTGCTTTCCGTACGGCTTCCTCGAGCCCCGCTGTCTTTGCAAGGTGGAGACCCGCTGGAGACTAGTTTAGAGAGTGTAAGGGGGGGAAAAAAGGGGAAAGAAAAAACCAGGCTTCTTTTTTTTTACCGCAAGGGACTCCTGACTAGAGCACAACAGAGGCTCCACCACAAGCCTGCCAACACGCTCCCATTTTCCAGTACGTTCCTTTGCTTTTTCATGTGCCCGATTGCGGAATTTTAGCTAGGTTTGCAACTGCGTTCGGTTCGCGAAGTGCCCATTTGACATATTTTCTTTTTCAATTTCAGTGAGCGCCCGAATCCACCTTGACCCGCAGCCCACGCCAGGCCCCTCGGAGCGCCGAAAACCTGCTGGATTTGCCATTTGGAAGTACTGACCCACGATCCGTTCGGACAGGGGATTCCGGAGTGAAGCTGCTCCGCTCTGGGACAGAAGCCAATTGCTCACAAAAGGCAAATATCTGGAAACGTTGGGGGTGAGTGCAAAACGCAAACTCGCATGCGTCCATGCAACTAATGCAGAAAAAAGTGAAGGATGGTTGCAAGGGGAGGGGAAGACACTGAAAAAGAGGATTGTGAAAGAGGAGGTGGGGGGGCGTTTATTCAAGCCTGCTTGATGCTCCTCGGGCCTCCAAGAGCCGATCGCATGTGCTGTGGTAACCACGGGACCATTTGCATGTGGCAGACACGCTAATTGTGTGTTTGCTAACACGCACCATTCAGCGAGACGCGCTCCGGTCCGCAGACGGGGTTCACACACGCCTCCCAGACGCCCCGGAGGCCTCCTATTGTTCCAGAGGCCCAGCCGAGCAGCCGGCGAGCCTAACCAGAGCCCAGCGCAGGCCTGCCGAAAGGGGGAACTGGAATTCGAGATGGGATAACGGAACGGGACAGACTCGCAGCCCCTCTCTCTCTTTCTCTCCGCAGCAAGAAAAAAGAGGCCTGTGGAAAGCGCTGCCTCCGGACGCTGACGTCCTCGCAGATGTGTGTAAGTCACAGCAGCGTGTGTGTGAATGCATGTGTGCGTTTCCTTTTTCGATGCACAGATTGCTTGCGCGCTGGTAGCGTTTATAACATACATTTCTGAAGCACAGCATATGGCGATTAAAATGCACTGATTCGGATAAAATGCAAACGACAACCAAACTTCTTTTGTGCATTTTCACATTTATTGCAATTTGAATTTACGAAGCGTCACTCAATTCAATATTATTCCGAAATACCTGCAAATGCAGTAAACTCTGTACGAAATAAATTTCAGATTACAATTATCTTCATTCGGATGCATTGAAATTTGCAAGTATGCTTAGGCGGATACTGTTGAGAACTGAAACTTTTGTATGTAGCGGCCTTGTTTTATTAAATATATTATGGTGAAAAAGGTATTTTTCAGTATTTATATTTGGGTCAAAATGTTGTTTTTTTTCTTATTAAATTATAATCGGTAGCAAGAGGCCTGGCTTTACTCTTTGTATTTGGCCTCTATTGAATTACAGTCTTGGCAGCAGAACTGGGCCTTTGATCCACCGTACTGTGCTAACTGTGATTTTATTTATTGCAATTTTTTTTCTCCTTTGAATTTAAATATAATTATTTTAATTACCATTGTATACAGGTTTTTTTTTTGTGCTTTTTGATCAAAAATATTTTAAACTTACAGAATGCACATGTGGTTTGCACTATTAAGGTAAAATGTCTGCAACATGCATTTAAAAAGCAACAAAAATATTATATATTCCTGATAATTATGCTTTAACACATTTATGATTAAATTAATAACAAGCGAAGCTTGGGAGATTGTTTTTTAAAACATTTTTTTTTTTTTATAATTTTTTAGTTTTTAAGACAATATGGCGTCCCTAAATTTTAGATATAATTCATACATCTATATTTATCGGGGTCTTTCATGAATTAAAAATAAATATTCAGACACTTGATTTTATAAATATATTCCCTAAATAATATTACATTGAATTCTGAAACTTGACCAATATTTATTTACTATTGGTTATTTACGATTTATAGAATTTCGGATTGTATTTTTTGCAAAGGTTGTTTATTTTTTCCGGTTAATTCTTAGGCAATTTTTAGGACAGAGAGTTTGATATTCTGCTGTAATGCGTGTGGTTTAGATTTATGCCTTCCAGCCAAATACTCCTGCTATAACTGTCACTGTGGGTGTGGAATTATTCAATTGGATTCCCGGATTGTGGCCTAGTGTGTGTGTGTGATTTTACCTGCAGTTGTCGTTGAATTTGCTGACTTTGGGATTTCACTGTGGTTGGTAAAGTACTGCCAGAGCAGGAACAGGGCACTTGATCGAATCTGCAGACTTCTAACATTTTAATTGTGAATGTACGTTAGCTCCGCATACAAACACACACACTTAGAAGTTCTTCAAATATATATTTATCACAGTAAAAATGTAGTACACAGCTTAGAATTGAATTCTAAGCTAGTTCTAAATATTCGCATTTTGACTGGTCAGGCACACAGTTAGAAGTACTTCAAAAATACATATTTATTATGGCAAAAATTTTGTATGCAGCTTTAAATTGAATTTTGGGATAGTTCCAAATATTTGTGAACTCCATGGACACACACACACATACACACACACGGTCTGTAGTGAGGGGGTCTCATTCCTCAGTAGTTTGGGCCTCAGTGTGTGTGAAGTTCAAGTCCACCATTTTGATTCAGTGTGAATCGAACTCTATCGGTACTTCTAGTCAATATAGAAAAAAATGTACCTATTGTATTGACAAAATTAAACAGACCCCAGATTATTTTTATTTTTTTATTTGCCACTATATTTTAAGACAGTAATGTTCGCTCAAAAAAAGTTTATTTACTAAAACACACACACACTCAAACACACACACTTTGTTTTTACGAATTCCTGATTTTATTTCATAATTTAAATCAACTTTTTAAATATTTTTGCAATTATTTTGTGCACATTTGTTGAAAACTGAAACACTGGCTTATATCAGTGTGTGTACACACACTTTTACCTATATTTTGAAGATATCTGAGCTCCTCACTTAAATAAAAGCGGTCCATAAATTAAATAAATGTTTTGTTTTGTTTTGTTTTGTTTTATTTAAAAATGCAAAACAATTCGTTCGGGGTTTAGAGTTATTCTATTTGAATTATAATTAACTTTATGTAAAATCTGTATAATTTTATGGTAAAATATATGTGTTTTGCATTGTCTTCAGCATATGTGTGTGTGTGTGTGTACTCGCCTTTTTAAAAAAAAAAAATTATTTAAATTTTTTAACATTTTAAATATATTTCAAACTAAACTATCAAACACACAATAATCAGAATCACAGATATTTTAACACACATAACATTTTGTGACACTTCTAGTGTGTGATTGTGAATGGGTGTCTATTAGCGTGTGTATTGCCTAACCTACTGTAGACAGTTTAGTCCCAAAATATCAGTGCAGAATGTTTAGTTTTTCACGGCTTTTATGATGCACTGCGGGATATTTTATTTTTGGTTTAATCCATTTAAGTATTTTTAATCCTATTATATTTGTAGTAATTGTCTTTGTTTCTGATGTTTTTCATGTAATGTGTTTGGGACATTACCAGTGTAATACAAACACACGCAACATTCATTCCGTACATTTTTAAATATACTGCACACATGTTCATGAAATATAGCGAATTATATTTCATCATAATTCGTTTCTCTTCTCCAAAGTCTGAACTTTCATTGAGTTCACCACAATGTTAGGATAATTTGTGTTAGCTGACAGATTTATTGGGTCATTTACTGCTAGATAATCCTTTGTAAAGTTTGTTGCACGATTGTTAGTGGCAAAACGGATTTACACATCTTTTCGTGTTTTTGCAATTTGCACCAAATGTTTTGCAGAAAATTGAGACAAAGGAAAAGTACAAGGAAGAAAGACTGTGTGTTCGTGTGCATGTATAGTCATGAAGAGTCACTTACATGATTAAAATACAATTACAGCCCCACAATTTACATGTTTAGCATGCTCATGTGCAAAACTGTAAATAGATATCTGAAGATAGAGTTTTTAAATTCACGAAAAAGAATAAGTGTCGGCTTTAACGGTCACAAAATATTACATATTATATTTAAATTTATATTTTAAAATTCATTATCTATAATATGTTCTCTTTTAAAAAAACACTCTACACACAGTACTTATGTTCATAATAAAGCATGTCAAAGAAAATCTATTTATGCATAAAAGAATACAAATCTTCTAGCATCGCAATATATTTTAAATTTTGAATTCTATAAGCTTAAAAATCATGGTTTTCTTTTTGAATTATTATAAATATGTCCATAATGGATTCAGTAGATAATACAAATCTCTGTTTTTTTTTTTTTTTTTTTCGTTTTTTTTTCCAACTTTGTTTTATGACACCCTGTATATTTATATTTGTACTAGCTCATTTTTAGTTCATAAATGCATATTATGTGCTTTAATGAGAAATGCATTCAAAATTTCCTGGCATTTTCCAACTAATGTCATGTCTTTTTTTTTTTCAGAATTGCCAAATAGAAAATCTTTTTGAATTACATATTCACATTTAATCTCCTTATTCACATTGATTAAAGCATATTCTGTTTTTCATAATCAGCTGATTTAATCACTAATTACTTCACCTTTTGTTGATCTTTGGTAAATAAATCACAAAAAAAACCTCTGTCACAGTCATCAATTAAGCGTATTGATTTACTTCATTAAACAAATAGCGAAATGTTTATGAATAGCGTGATTTAATAATTTTTTTTTAAAGTGTTCTTTCAACCTCACATGTATAGAGTGAAATACCATAAATACATCAGTTACATATATAAGTATTACATATACTGTACTTTTAAGCAAACAAATTGCTCATTTTACAAAACGATAATTATAATAATATATTATTATGTGTTTTTCTTTAGGCAAATGTACTAAAAATGGACTAACCAAGATGCAACGCCGCACAGGTCAGTACGGATATTATTATCTTTATTATAACTACTTAACGTAAATAAAAAAAATTTAAAAAATAGAAAATGAATGCCTGCATTTAACAATCATATGTGGCATCTTTATATTTATTGATTAGATGGTTTGTATTCTAAACTATGAGGTGAAGGTCAAGTTCAACAGAAGGTGTTACACTGAAATGCATTGATTGTTTTTCACAATTATTTTATTTGTTCAATGAATCAGAAATAGTTTTTAGAAAAGAGTAATTTCATTACTGATTTTGGACCGTATAATGAGTATAATGCACTTTTGTACGTTTTACCCTGGTGGGAAACACATTTCAATTCTTATGGACCTGATAGTGTCGCCCTCTAGAGTCCAGACTCGACACTGCTGGTGCAGGGCCAATTTAACAGTCCCATAATCACAAAGCAGATGTCAAAATTCATTTCTAAAATGCCCAGTGCAGTTATCACCATAGAGCTAAATTATTTCACTTTAACAGAATCACTAAATTGTCCGAAAGAGTAAGTAAGGCAAGACACTATAGGCAAAAACCTTCTTTTTTTTTTTTTTTTTTTTTTTTTTTTTTCATGCACTGGTCAAATTTGTTTTTTGTTTTTTTTCATAATGTGTTGACTAAGGTAAATTGCACTTTTTATTTTATTTTATTGCACTTAATTTATTTGATTCAGTTACAATATTTTATATTCAATAACAATTTTCTCAAAATGAGTTTGTTTCTCCACTTTAGCAGCACTTACATACACCAAAATTTACAATTTTATTCCTATCTATATTCTGAAGGTTTTTATAGAAGGGTTTGTTCATATGTCATTCACCTGATTTTATTATTGAACTTTACCTATTTGCATCTGTAGATTTTATTTATAATACATATCTTTTAAAGGCAGTTTTCTCAAAATGAGTTTGTTTCTCCACTTTAGCAGCACTTACATACACCAAAATTTACAGTTTTATTCCTATCTATATTCTGAAGGTTTTTATAGAAGGGTTTGTTCATATGTCATTTATACAACATTTTATTCCTAAAAGCATAGTGAAAATGACTTTATTTTGGCTTTTGACAATATTTACTGAATTACGAAGTGATAAAAACAGAAACCCAAAATCCCCTCGGTAAAAACCTTTAACTCTAGTAAGTCAACAGAATGAAACAAGAATTTTGAATCTGGCTTTATCCGGTGTTTAAATTTATTTTCTGGAAATGTATGTAAATGATTGCATATTTTCTTAGATAGTGCATCGTTTGCTTTTTTAAGATAATGTTTCAGAAAATTGTGATTGTGACAAAAAATGTCTGCAATTCTTAATCACTCAAGGGTAATACATATTAGTTAATTTTTTACCCTATTCGCCTGTGGTATCTTGCCTTAACATCTTCTAGTGCAGCCGCTGTGGACGTATTTACAGATTTAGTCTTGATTGTGAATGAATGTCATTTTGCCAGCCCACAAGTCACGACAAAGCTGTGGGTGCTATCAGAGCTCCTGTGTAATTTGTTGGGTAGATGTTTTTATGCTTTTATTGAAGTCTTCATTTTTTTAATAATGTCATTTCATCCTCCTGAGTGGAGGGCGAGAGACAAACTCGTTCAAAGGCAGCTAGATGTTTTATCACTGACAGTAAAATGGCTTCAGATTTGTGGAATAATTTGTTTTTGTTTTGTCAAAAAAATTGGTTGAGTGTGTTAAGTCATGTGATCTGTGGCTATATTTCTGAGTTTGCTCTGAAAAGCATGACTTTGGATCCTTATTAGTTCCATTAAGAAACTTCTATTAAAAATAAAGGTTCCAAAAGAGGGTTTCCTAGTGATTCAAAAGATGAACCATTTTGGGTTCCCCAAAGAACCTTTCAGTGAACCATTGTTGTTTCTTAGTGTGAAGAACATTTTAATAATCTGAAGAACCTTTTTCTTCTATAAAGAACCATAAAGGTTCCATGGATGTTAATAGTTCTTAATGGAACCATCAATGCCAATAAAGAACCTTTATTTTTAATAGTGTAAAGAATCTTTTGTGGAATGGAAAGGTTCTATGGATGTTAAAAGTTCATCATGGAACCATAAAATCCAAAAATAAAGATTCCAAAAAAGGGTTTTTGCCATTTAAGAACCATTTTTTGTTCCCCAAAGAACCTTTCAGTGATCAGTTCGTAAAAGAACCACTTTTTTTTCTTAGTTTGAAGAACATTTTAATAATCTGACAAACCTTTTTCTACTAATAGTTCTTAATGGAACCATCAATGCCAATAAAGTACCTTTATTTTTAAGAGTGTAAAAAATCTCTTGTGGAATGGAAAGGTTCTATGGATGTTAAAGGTTCTTCATGGAACCATAAATGCCAAATATAAAGACTCCAAAAAGGGGGTTTTGCCATAGAAGAACCATTTTTGTTTCCCCAAAGAACCTTTCAGTGAACATTTCTTAAAAGAACCATTCTTAGTTTGAAGAACATTTTAATAATCTGACGAACTTTTTTCCACTATAACGAACCTTTTGAGGAATGGAAAGATTCCATGGATCTTAAAAGTTTCTCATGGAACCATCGATGCCAAGAAGAACGAAGAAGTTTCCTTATATGATTTAAAATGTTCTTAACACTAAGAAAAAATGCTTCTTTTAAGAACTGTTCACAGAACAATTCTTTTGGGAGCCCAGAATGATTCTTCTAAGAAAGTGCTGCGAAAAATCCCTTTTGGAACCTTTTAAGAGGCCAAGAAAGAAATAACAGCATTCCTTCTTATTTAGTCGCTTAATTGTCGCCAACTGACTGCATGTAAATAAGCGCCTTCACAGCATCCATCTGCCCCTCCATCAAAGTCCTGACCTTGGATCTGAGCCACAAACTTATTTTTTCACCATTGGCAAGGATCTATAGCAGCATTGTGACCTCTCTCACCACCTTTACCAGCTGAAATCCCTCCTAGTTTGGCTAGTTATAGCAGTGTTGGGGAAAATCTACCAGATTTAACTCCAGAAAATAACTTGCACTGGGTAAAATCATCATTGTTGAGAGAAAAAAACACACACAAAAAAAAAAACACAGTAACACTTCACAACAAGGTCTCAATTGTTTAATGCATTGGTTAACATTAACTGTGACCAATAGATTTTTACAACCCATGTTAGTTAATAAAAGTACAGTTGTTATTTGTTTGTTCATGTTAGTTCACAGTGCATGTAACTAATGTTAACAGATATAATTTTAAAAATGTATTAGTGAATGTAGAATTTAATATTAACTAAGATTAATTAATTCTGTTGAAATATTGTTAACTGTTAACAAATGAGACCTTATTGTATAGTGCTACTGCAAAAGGAGTTAAATAGGTTTGGTCAATGCTAGTAAGCAATGCTAGTCTTACACAAAAGGCTAGGATTGTCTTCCTTTTTGATGTGGATCTAGTCAATTATTTGGTAAATGTGTTTCCATCATAGTATATGCACTTATTGTTAGATCAAAATAGTCATAAAAGTTTTAGGTGAACATTTTGAAAATTTTATTTGGAAAAAAAAATTAAAAATTTTATTTTATTATTTATATTATTTATTTTATTTTATTCAGCATTTTTATGCAGTTCTCCCAAATTTGAATAAAAATGAGTGGATGGACATCTGTCTATTATTATTATTATTATTATTATTATTATTATTATTATTATTATTATTATTATTATTATTATTATTATTTATTGTAATTATTGTTTTATATTTGAATATGGATATGAACATACAGATTTCCCCAGAAGTATTTGACTTAATCTTAAAGCAAAAGCAGTAAAACAGGTTTGTTCGCAACTAAGAATTGAACTAACAGTTGAATTTAAATAATCATTTGAGCAAATTATTCAGTCACATCATCGAGTTAAACTTGCATAACCTTTTTTTGTGCATCTAGTAACTTATTTGTCAAACATGTTTCCATCATAGTATATGCGCTTGTTAGATTACAACATTTAAAAAAAAAAAATAATAAAATTTTAATGAACATTTTAAAAATTTCATTTGGGGGAAGAAAAAAGGTGTTTCCATCCATTTTACATTTACTTTTACATTTAGTTATTTAGCAGACGCTTTTATCTTACAAATGAGGACAATGGAAGCAATCAAAATCAACTAAAGAGCAATAATATGTAAGTGCTATGACAAGTCTCAGTTAGCCTAACACAGTATAAAGTTTTTTTTTTAAGAGAACAAATAGTTAGAAAACAAATAGAGTGCAAGTCTTAAAGGGTCAAGTGTTTTTTTTTTTTTTTTTTAAATAAAAAAGGAAACAAATAGACAAAATAGAATTAGAATAGAGAGTACTAGAGTTAGAGGGTCAGATAAAGATGAAAGAGATGTGTTTTTAGCCGTTTCTTGAAGATGGCTACGGATTCAGCTGCTCGGATTGAGTTGAGCAGGTCATTCCACCAGGAGGGAACAGTTAATGTAAAAGTCTGTGAAAGTGATTTTGTACCTCTTTTGGATGGCACAATAATGCGCCGTTCATTTGCAGAACGCGAGCTTCTAGAGGGCACATAAGTCTGAAGTAGTGAATTTAGGTAAAGGGTAAATTTAGGTAAATATAGGTAAATTTTCTATGCAATGCCCATAAATGTTAATCAAAATTAGAGGAGGGACATCTGGCTGTTGCTATTATTGTTTTCTACTTGATTATGGATAAAAAAAATGAAGATTTTCCCAGAAACACTTGACTTAATCTTAGAGTAAAAGGAGTAAACAGGTTTGTTTGCTGTAAGAAATGCTAGCCTTACGCAACAGGCCCAGGATTGTCTTCGTACCAGTTACTGCTGTTCCCCTGCTTGGCTTTGGCATAAAACACCATCCATATTGGTGTGTAAAAATGAATTATGAACTATATTGCATAACTGTACCCAATGCACACGAATTTCCATGCCACCTCCTGTAGGAGCGCAGCACAGAAATCTCTCTGAGAGTTCCTCTCCCACCAACCTGTGTCTGCTTACATTTCCACCGAGCAGATGGCCACACGGCATGGCATGGGATCTCGCGCGGTGTGACGCGCTCACATATGTAACGGGAAAACGTCACAAGCGGACCATAAAGGAGAAATTTCAGTTGTTTTCTGACTGAAAATCTCTCTGAACTAGTTACCTCATCTTAAGGCTTTTTTAAAATCATGCTACATTCCACAGCTGCAAGTCAAATCTGGATTTTCTATGAAAAATAGTAGCCTTAATACAATTAGAAACTATGCCATAATTGTAAAAAAAAAAAAAAAACTTATCACCCATAATTGCATCCACAAGTTCACTCAAAAATGACATTTTGCTGAAATGTGCTCACCCTCAGGCCATCCAAGATGTAGATGAATTTGTTTCTTCATTAGATTTGGAGAAATGTAGCATTACATCACTTGCACACCAATGGATGTGAATGGGTGCCGTCAGAATGAGAGTCCAAACAGCTGATAAAAACATCACAATAATCCACAAGTAATCCACACCACTCCAGTCCATCAGTTAATGTCTTTTGAAATGAAAAGCTGCATGTTTGTAAGAAACAGCTTTTTAAGAAAAAGACATTTTTCACTTGAAACCGTTGCTTCTGGCTCAAGTCCATAATCCATAATAACGCTTCCTCCAGTGAAAAAGACATCTTGTCTGAATCAGGAGAGAAATCTGCACAAATCAAGCACCGTTTACAAAAAAAAAGCTCTAAAAAAAATATGTTGGTGGATTTTGATGTGAGAGACAACAGGAGGTGTTTTTATGGATTATGGACTCATATTTTGGCCAGTTTGAAGTTAAAAACATTTTAATGATGGATTTGTTTCTTACAAGCACACAGCTTTTGGCTTCACAAAATGTTAATTTATGGACTGGAGTGGTGTGGATTACTTGTGGATTATTGTGATGTTTTTATCAGATGTTTGGACTCTCATTCTGACGGCACCCATTCACATCCATTGGTGAGCAAGTGATGTAATGCTACATTTTACCAAATCTGATGAAGAAACAAACTCATCTACATCTCAGATGGCCTGAGGGTGAGTACATTTTCTGCAAATTTTCATTTCTGGGTGAACTAACTCATCTTGGCATAACAACACCTTCAGCAGTGTAGGCTAAAATGTGAGTGGGCTTCAAAAGTCGCAGTTGCTAATTCACGGATCAAGGTTAGGAACATCTACTATCGTGAAAGAGGCCTGAGAGAGTCGGGGTATGTTCATGGTGCTCTAATAATAGCATAGCAACAGATGCATTTCTATCTGGCGGTGGCGGGGGGCTCAGGTGGGGTACGATGCCTCTAATGAGTCATTTCAATCAAGTGAAGGCTCTCTGAATCACACAACATGGCCAATCGATATAGCAGAGAGTTGGTCACTGTTCAGATGCTAAACCACAAGAAATTTGATCCTACGCAGATGTAGGAACAATTGGAAAAGCGCACTGCTAGATATTTCATGCATTTTAAATCACACTCACTCATATAAGAACTCTTAAGAAGTAAATCATGTGTTGTCATTAAAACATAGGACAAAAAAGCTAGTTGTGAATTTAATTAATTTTCAGTCACATTATTTGTCAAGGTCAAGACCTATTTGATGTGCATTAAGTAAATTATTTGCTAAATGTGTTAATCGTAGTTTATACACTTCATGTTTTTGCCAGATAAAAATTATCAAAGTTCAAAGTACATTTTTATTGCACATTTTCAGTTTTATTTGAAAAAAAGGACTTACTTTAATTTTTATTTTACTTTGTTTTATTTGTGTCCAATCCCACATTTTTTATTTTGATTAAGTGATTACATTTATTAATGCACATTTTAAGTTTTATTTGAAAAAAGGACCTACTTTATTTGTTAATTTGTGTGTGTCCAATCCAGCATTTTTTATGCAAAAACGTTTTTAATGCACATTTTGAAAATTTAGAATATTTTTTTATTTTATTTTATTTTTATTTCCAGAATTTTTATGCAATACCCTAACATTTAAATAAAATGAATAAGGTAAATAATAATAATGCACATTTTTTATTTTGATTAAATGATTACTTACATTTTTAATGCACATTTAAATTTTATTTGAAAAAGGGACTTACTTTATTTGTTCATTTTTTTTTATCTTGTTTTGTTTTTGTGTGTCCAATCAAGCATTTTTTATGCAAAAATGTTTTTAATGCACGTTTTGAAATTTATTTTATTTTATTTCCAGAATTTTTATGCAATACCCTAAAATTTAAATAAAATGAATAAGGTAAATAATAAATAAAATTTAAATGGATAGACAGAATATTAAGTTTTATTTGAAAAAATGACTTACTTTATTTGTTTACTTTATTATTTATTTGTATTTTTATTTTATTTTGTTTTGTTTTTGTTCAATACAGCATTTTTTATGCAAAAATGTTTTTAATGCACATTTTGAAAGTTTTATTTTATTTTATTTTATTTCCAGCATTTTTATGCAATACCCTAAAATTTAAATAAAATTAATGTTAATTATTAAATACAATTTAAATGGATGAACAGAATATTGTTATTGTTGTTTCAAAATGTGACTATGGATAAAGTAAAAAAAATGTATGTAATTTTCCATTTAAATACATTTTAATGCAATTTTTAAATTATGATTGCTTAATAAGATTATTATTATTAAGCAATAAGATTAAATGATTGCTTATTTTATAATAAATTATTTTATTTAATTATACATAGATAGATAGATAGATAGATAGATAGATAGATAGATAATTTTTTTGCATTACCCCAACATTTAATTAAAAATGAGTGGATGGACACATGGCTATTATTATTATAATTATTTAATATTTGATTATTGATTATAAAATGCATTAATGCATAATATACATTAAGATGTCCAATAAAAACTCAAAATGCTTCTCACACAAAGCCATCGTACACTATAAAGAGAGTTGCATTAACTATTTCTCTGTTTCTTTCAGGAACCCAACAATCATGGTCACTGTGAACGGTCATTATATGCAAAGAGCAGCAGAAGAAGTGTTTGATGGACGAGTCTTAACAACACGCGGGTGAGTAAAACAGTTGGATTGTGTGTCTTTAAGGCTTCTGGCGTGGCGTGGGGTACAGTACATGAGACTGTAAGCGGCTGAGAGTGGGCTTGTCAGGTGCTGTTGGCAAAGGTTAGCGCTCTGCTTTAATAACAGGATGCAGCTGCTCTCCTTCATGAATACACCAGACTGACTCTGACCAGAGACACGGACCATAAGTCTTTGCTGGCCTGTCACTAAATTGCTTTTTCACATTGTATCAGTTACAGGGAACTAAGGAAACTCTGGCGTTAACAAGGCTAGTTTGGCCGAAAAACGGTTCAATTCAGGTTACGCTGGCCTCCGTTGGCCATTGTCTCACAGTTATGACGAATACGGTGAACGTTGGGGGAAATTCTGAACAAATAAGGTGGAAACAGTTGATAGCGGGGAGGAAATCAGAGCGAGCCGGATTCCTCTGGCTATTGTTGGTCCGGTCCGTACTGGGGAACGTGATCCGGCCCTCATTGATTGATCATTGCTCGGCATTCCTCGGCTCTTTGAAGTCTGCGGTCAGATTCAGACCCGTCCCAGAGGCTCATTGTCTTGCGTCCAGCTCTGTAGTGTCCAGATCCTGTGCGTCTGATCTGTGAGGTTCATTGAAATGAGGCTCATTGAGTCGTGCTGCTGTGGAGTGATGTTTACATCACCGGATACACCATCTAGTGCACACATTATTTTTTAAAGAGGCCACAGAAAAGGAAATGCTCACAAAAATAGTAATGAGATTAAATGGACTGTTCAATCACATTATTTGTTGACGTAAAGTTATATGACCTGTTTAATGTGCATTTAGTAAATTATTTGGTAAATGTGTTTCCATCCTAGTTAATTCACTTCTTTTGTTCGGCTAAAAAATGTCATGAATTTAAAAAAAATAAAAATAATAATAATTTTTTAACACATTCATTTATTTATTTATTTTTGTTTGTTTGTTTGTAATCCAGCATTTTTGTGCAATACCCCAACATTTTAATAAAAATAAGTGTATAGACAACAGGATTGTTATTATTGTTGTTTGATATTTTACTTTGCATAAAATCAAATAATGTAATTTTACTATTTATTTTTTTATTTGAAACAATTACAATTTTATTTCCATTTCTATTTCATTTCATTTCATTTTCATTTCATTTCATTTCAATTCCATTCCATTCCATTCCAGCATTTTTATGCAATACCCCAAAATTTAAATAAAAATTATTGTATGGACAGCAGGATATTGTTATTGTTGATATTTTACTTCGGAAAACAATAAAATAATGGACTTTATATATTTATTTATTTATTTATTATTATTATTATTATTATTATTATTATTATTATTATTATTATTATTATTAATTTTTTTTTATTGTATTTGTTTCTAATCTATGCAATATTCCAAATATTCTGAGTTTATATCTTGCAATTATGACAATTTTCTCAGATTTCTGATTTTATATTCCGGAATTCTGACTTTTTTTCTCAGAAAAAAGACATGTTTTTCAGGATTCAAAAGATCAAAAGAACAGCATTTTTTTGTAATGGATTTTTTTTTTTTTTTTTGTGTAATATCATAAAGGCCTTTACTCTCACTTTTGATCAATGTAATGCCTCCTTGCTGATTAAAAGTATTTGTTTCTTTCAAAAAAACACAACCAAAATCGTACTGACCCCCAAACTTTCACATTGGTGTGCATGTTTGCATATGTGTGACTTTGCCCTCTAGCTGCGCTGGCCCTCGTGCCCTGCACTGTAAGTCATGCGCTCGGGGCTCCAGAGATCATGCAGGGGTCCGTCCTCCCCCACAGCCAGAGTCCCGCACATCTGTAACAGGAGCTGCTGGCATATAAAAATAGCTGCTTCAGGCCTCTGCCCTGTGAACCCAGGGGCCGTCGAGCCTCTCCTGCCCTATTTAGTGTCTGCTGAGCAAACTCAGCTGTCTGGATTCCTCCCGTCTGCACCTGGGGCCCCTTGGGGCCGCCGCATTGGTGCAGGACCATCCTGAATAAAGGGTGTGCTGGATAGTACAGTAGCACAGTTTCATGGGGTTTTCAGTCCAGTAATTTATTCAATATTACATGCAATTTATACAGGTAATAATAAGAACACACCTATTATATGGTGAGCATGTTTTCAGTTTCTGAATTATGATTCTGTTTTTGTTGAGCTTGAAGTCAAGGTCAAGGTTGTGTAACTGTCCTGCGATCTTAACGTACCACTAATTAATAATAATAATAATAATAATAATAATAATAATAATAATAATAATAATAATACGTTACTTGAAGTAAATGTTAACCAAAATAAAATCTTTTTAATTTCAGCTAGTTGCCAAGGTAACATCATTTTGATTTAACTTGAAGTACTAAAATAACTAAATAAACTAAAACAAATAAGCAAAAAAAGCTGTGTCAAGGTCAGTAAGTCTTAGATAATTCAATCTCAGTTGTCAAGCTTATGTTATTCATGATTTAGAAATTCAAGATGTTTGTGTGACCTCAAAAAATGATTGAAAAATTCTGAAAATTGCTTTATGTAAGCAAAACTAGCATTTTTTTCAATTGATTTTCATTAAATGAGTCAATAAATGAAAACTTTTGCTGGTGAACAAATGTTACACATTTAAATATTAAAATTAATTAATTAAATTTATTCAAATATTTTATTTTATTGCTTCTTTTTTTACCCCAATATTTAAATACATAATTCAAATAAACAAATATTTAAATATTAAATTAAATATTTTAATAATTCAAATATTTAAAATATTTTTATTTTTTAAAAAATGTTTTTAATTATTTTATCATTTGCTCTAATTTAAATTTAATAAAATATTTAAATATAAATATTTGTGCATATTTTATGAGGTTTTCAGTTGACAAATATTAAAATATTTAAAAAATAATTAAAATATAAATCAATATATCTAAATTTATACTTAAACATTTAAATATTTATACATACTTTGAGGTTTTCAGTTGACAAATATTAATCAAATGTTTAAATATTTAAAAAACAAATATTTATTGCTTCATTTTTAACTCAAATATTTAAATAAATAATTCAATATTTAAATGTTAAAAAATATTTTAATACATAATTAAAATAAGTATTTAAAAATATTATTTTTATCATTTGCTTTACTCTAAATTTAAACTTAAGATATTTAAGCATAAATATTTATACATATTTCATGAGGTTTTCAGTTGACAGTAGAGACCAGACAGAAATAATAGCAAGAACGCAGGTTGGAATTATGAAATACGTAAATATTAAATATTTAAATATGAAATAAAATATTTAAATACTTAAAATAATTATATAAATATTTAATTGTATTGTTTTATTTATTTTACTCTAAATTTAAACTTAATAAAATATTTAAATATTTATAAATATTTGATGGGGTTTTGTGTAGGCAGGATGCAGGCTGGGATTGGGAAATGACCCAAACTAGAACAGGATTTGTGTTTTCCTCATAAGCGCCAGCATGCAATGCGTGTGTGATTTTTCACCTTGTAGAGACTGATCTATCCCTTACCTACACCCAAATCTGAACTATTACTAAAGAAAACACTGACCATAAAATCAGCAGAAACTGACAGAGACTCATTTCTCTTCATTACAGAGATGAAGACTGGAGAGACACACATCGATCAGACTGAGATGAGTTTGAAACGCTTCTCTTCATGAAAGGTGCCATCTTTCACTAACGTGTTTTAGGTTGTTTTTGGATTTGAATTGATTGCTTGTTTCATATCTGAGTTGATTTCTGCTCTCCATATTTTCATTTTCATTTTTTGGGCCCGCAGGTGCTGTTGAAGACCCCTGCTTTATGTGACTGCTTTGATGTACTGAGTTGATTTTCAGTCGGGCTAAAGCGAGGACGCCTCTCACTGTCAGCGTATCCCACTGTCCTTTGGGGTGAGGTAGTAGGTTGTATAGTTTTAGGGTGACACCCTTCCTGTTAGATAACTATACAACTTACTGTCTTTCCTGAAGAGGCTGTAATATCACCGCCATCTTCATCTTTAAGCCTGACCAATGGATGGACGTAAAACAGTGTTATTTTAGTATTATTGCTCAACTATTATAGTTTCTGTTAATCTTTTGAATTAGAATTTTTAATATTTTCAGTTTTCATTTTAATTTTAGGTGAAGGTTTAGTGTTTTTTAGTTTTTTTTTTTTTTTTTTCATTTGTATTATTATTTTTTAAGTGTTTATATAGGTTATATAATTTAATTTATTTATTCATTTTAGTTTAATTTGTAATTTTGATGTGAGAAATGTAGCAAGTAGCTGAAATAAGGTAGTTTTTTATTATATTTTTATTTATTTTTAATAACGATCGGTGTGTGTGTTATTTTATACATTTGATATATGTTTTAATTTAAAAATTTTTTTAAGGTTTTGGTATGATTGGTGTCTTTTTATGTTTTCATAGTGTTTATTTTTATTTATTCATTTTAGTTTATTTAATTTGTTATTTTAATATTTCAGGATAAACTAAACAAAAATGAGAATGTTGAAAGCTGAAGAAAAAACAAATAAAATAGATTTGGTTTTTATATTTTATTTTAATAAATATAAATTTTTTATTATTTTATAAATTTGATATATTTTAATAATTATTATATAGATTTAATTCATATATATTTTAATTGTAATAATTTGTGTGTGTGTGTATATATATATATATATATATATATATATATATATATATATATATATATATATATATATATATATATATATATATAATTTTTAAAAATATTTTAATATAGTTATATATTATCAAATGCTTATACATTTTTATTTCAATAATTGTTTATAATTTTAATATTTATATAATATTTATTTTTTATTATTTTGTCAATTTTATATATTTTAATAATTATTATAAATTTAATTCATATATATTTTAATTGTAATTATTTATATATATTGAATATATAATTATATTTTTTATTTTTATTTTTAAAAATATTTTAATAGTTATATATTTTGTAATGCTTATTTATATATTTTAATTTCAATAATTGTTTATAATTTTAATATATTTATATATATTTTATAATATTTATTTAATGATTTTTTTTATTGTTCGTTTTAGTTAACTATAACAACCCTGCCGCAACACAGCTAGACCGGATTGGGTCTCTGGAATGGACAACATCCATCAACGAAATATTAAAACTCATTAAAACTGAATTACACGATGTGCATATTGGGATTTAATGATTAATTGATTTCTTGATTTTGATTTGATGATATTAAATGATTTCCCAGAAGATCTTTTGTTAAGAAACATTTCAGATCACTATGATTGATTTTCCCCACTGCTTTTGCTGCAGTTTTTTCAAGGAAAGTCTTCGCAGATGTGAGCTTCAAAAGTGCTTTGAGATCATATTTCTTTCGCTTTATGCAAGTCGGGAGAATATTCAGCATCTGGAGGTCTCAGCATTCATTTGGAGCAGGATCTTTGGCGTGAAGTTGATTATTTTGCAGGACTCCTGATGTTCGTACAGGGTGAGGTAGTAGGTTGTGTGGTTTCAGGGTAGTGATTTTGCCCCATCAGGAGATAACTATACAACCTACTGCCTTCCCTGGAGGGCAGCGATACAGCAGCGGTCAAGCATCAGGAGGCGCCGCTTCTCACACCATCACCACTGACAGGTAAAAATTAGACAATTATATTCAATTAACAACACATAAATACTATTATACTACATTTTAATGATCTAAAGAACCCTTTTCCACTATGAAGAACCTTTTGTTGAATGGAAAGATGGAACCATAGATACCAATAATGAAGATTTATTTGTTAATTATTAAAATTCCATCATTAACGTTATGATCTATCATTGTCTGTTTGTTTTTTGTTTTTTTAATTTTATGAGTACAATTGATTCATAATATGCTTAATAAAATTTTATTATTTAAATTTATTATTATAAATAATTGCTTATATATATAATGTATGTATTATAAATTATTTTTAAATTATAATTTTTATATATAATTATATAAACTTTATTACTTTTTTGTTGAAAATATGAAAAATATAATTTTACGCTTTTTTATTTTTATATTAAATGTATTTTTAATTCTATTATTGTTTCATTTTATTTATATTATTATTCAACTGTAATTGTAACATAAATAGAAATTAATAGAAAACTAGCCAACTACGTTTTTAAAGATAAAGATTTTTAAAAGACAATTTTATTAATTAATTAATAAATAGTATTAAACAGGATTCACAATGGTAATTTTCTATAGCCTATTGGCAACTAAAAAAAAGCATAAGACCCACCTTCCTGTTTCAACAGGAAATATGTTTCAAACTGCGTCCAGTTTGCGATTTTATTTGATATTTTGGAAGGTTATTGTTTAAACTTTCTAGCAGATAATTATTATGAGAATATAATATATTTGTAAATTGTATCTGTCATATGCAATAAAACAGACTGTTAATAAAGATGTCTTGTCTTATTTCACATTTCCTGAGAAAGAAAATGACTCTTTGAACAAGAAATGAAATGTCAAGTAAAAGAACACATAGCTTGAGAAATACTGACTGAATTAAGATTAGTGACTTTTTTTGGACACACTTTGTAAAGAAGCACAACTAAACATTATTTCCTGACTACCAGAACACTCGATATTATGAAATGTGTTTAATTGGTATCCTTCAGGTGTTTATGGTTTGTGTTGACATTTTAGTCAAGTAACCAACTCTAACTAGCTACATGCACACTGTAGCATCACACTAATTAGCCTGTTGATTTTTGGGTTATTTTAATGAATTTGTTTCCAAAGAGCCCATGCTGTAGTTGAAGAAACACTTCACAGTAATGTGGCTTACTTGCTTATGGCCTTTTAGTAAACATGTTTTAGCATGGTTTTCACAATGGGTGTGGGTTTGATTTTGGATATAAATGGTAGACAACAGACATTTAACTGTTTGATCAAAATTATTGCTATAGGGACAATTTAGTAGTTGCTGGATATTGGTAGGGACTACGCCCCTGAAAATCATAAGCGATGTCTGACTTTGGAAACTATAGTTTTCTTTGGATTGTTTGACTGCTCAAAAGAGAATATAGGAAAATATAACTTCATTTGTGTTTACGGCTAGCTAAATTTCACATGCATAAACAAAAATCTGGCTCTTTATTCAAAGTTGATCTTGACAAGCACATGAAAACTATCCAAAGCTCTGTTAATCCTAAAGCAGTGAAAACTGCATCTCTATATTCATCCTATGTCGTCTTAAGATGAAAAAAAAAAAAAACATGGTTACTAAACTTTTACTATAATAAAACCAATGTTAATTTTCTTAAAGGATTTGTATTTGTTTTCTTTCTTTCTTTCTTTTTCTTTGTTTTGTTTTTATAATTGTACTGCCTTAATGGTTTCATGGTTTGTACTGTTAAATAATAATAAAAAAAAGAAACCAGAAAAAAATAAATAAATTAAATAAATTTGCGATACGAAGTCCCGATCTGAATCAAAAGATTCACAAACCCGCTCCGGAGTTCCGATCTGCATCAAAAGATTCGCAAAGTATCATTTCAAATCGGGTCAGATCGGGATCGCAAAACATTCAATTTGCGAAATGATTCTCGAACCTGCTCCGAAGTCCTGATCTGAATCAAACGGTTTGCGATACATGAAGTTCTGATCTAAATCAAATGATTCACTAACCTGCATCGAAGTCTCCAAACTAAATCAAATGATTTGTGATGTTGAAATTCGAAAATGACTAGTTGTGTCCCAAAGCGCGTACTTATTCACTATTCTATGTTTTGTAGTATAGATAGTGTGAGTTGTGCGTTCACACTGAAAATTCCAAAAAGGAAAAAGTGCACTTTAAATACCCGGGTGATGCACTAAAATAACCGAAAAAAAACTAAGTGTAGAATGTTGGACACTTTATGCACTCAACTGTCGCAGCTTTAGTCACGAAAGTTGGAGGGGCAATCAGACTCCGATTATTAATGACAAAATAACCTTATATAATTCATACACTACATGGTTGAGTACATAGTGCATGAGTACATATAAGTGCATAGTGTAAAGTGTGTCAATTGGGACGCAGTTATTGCCTCTTTTGATCAGGTTTTTGCTAGTGAATCGAATGATCGAGTTCACAAGTTTGAATCAATCGGAGCGATTCCAGCGTAAATGACTCACTCAGTTGATTCGGTTTGTCTGTTCCTCGTTTTCGCGTCTTTCGCCATGTTTACACGACACTACTACTGGCTTAGCTCGCTAGTTTTATGACATTAACTGAAATAAACGAAGAGGGTATGATGTTTACAAATAAAATATCTATATTTCCATTCCAAAGATCCAACACAAATCTACAAACATATTCAGGTGGGGTAACCGGTTTACTGCTAACTAGTGAAACACTCCATTAAAATTATATTTTAAATAGTTTGACCACTGCAGTTCAGTTGGTGACAGTTCAAGAGGAAATCAGTTGAAAGCATCAGTCATCTCATACCACTGAAGTGAATGTTAAATCTATCAGTAATAAATGTTTGAGAAATGATTATTGTATCTGACTGTTTTAGTCTATATAGAGTGATAGTCAATGTAAAAAGAGCAAATGAGAGAAGCAGATGAACACAAAACAGCAGAACAACATAAAGCTACCTTATATGCTCTTACTCCGCACATATAATTTATAGGCCCGGTTTCATAGACAGGGCTTAGCCTAAACCAGGATTAGGCCTTAGTTCAATTAGGACATTTAAGTATTTTTTATAAACATGCCTTAGAAAAAAACATTACTGGTGTGCATCTGAAGACAAAACAAAGGCACTGACATGTTTTAAGATCAGTCAGTGCAAGTTTCTTTCAGTTGAAACAGCTCAGATTTACATTTTAGTCTAGGACTAGGCTTAAACCGGGGGATAGAGAATAACTTTAGGTGTCTATGTGTCAGTTGTTGTGCTTCATACTGGGTCACATCAAGTGGACGTTCACTGGACTTCAACCAGATCATAGATCAGATCATCATAGATCGGACTGAAACACATGAACTGGACAAATCTATCTGTAAGACAAAGAAAACATATTATATAAACTCTTCCATACTGTTATCATACCAAACATCATTCAGCCTAAAATAGCACTTATTCTGAGTCACAATTCTTGCTTTTGCTCAACAAAATGAGATAACCGGTGCAGTTTCAGGGACTTTTTCCTCCCTTTTGAATGTTTTATTTATTTATTTATTTTTTTATCATGCTATATCACGCTGCAATATATACACATTTGTTAGGCTGTGCAATATTTCTGCTTTTCTGCAAAATGGCGCTGAATCATACGGAAAACTGCTGAGCTAGCTAATGTTTATTAGCCAATGCATCATCATAACCTCATAACAGAGACATAGCGCCATCTATTGGTCACTCTGATGCAGTGCAGACAGACCATGTAATAGATATTGCCATATTCCATAAACTGCCAGTATAATATCTCTGAAATGTACATATCATTATCATGAATGCAAATATAAAATGGTACTATTAACGTTATATTTTTAAATGCACATGTATCCAGTGACACATTTTAAGGTGTATTTGATCATTTTCAAATTTAGTTATTATTTGTAATGTTTTATTTTATATTCATTTTATGATCACAGTTGATTTATGATTTAAAGTAAATTTATAAATTAATAAAAAGAATTTAAAAACAAACTGAATATAAAGTAGAATTATATTTATTATATAATTATATTATTTTTTCATATTTTGCAATCTGTTTAGAGAGAGAGAGAGATAACAATGTTCATGCTTACATTCATTAATAAAGTTAACAGAAAACTCATTTAGCATCACAATTAAAATTAGAATTCAAAATTTCAAATGTGATCATATTTTTGTAATATCTGTTGAGTAACAAGTGAACATAAAACACAGTATATAATGTTCATGTTTTACATTTATAAAATGTATCGATTACACTATTTATCTTAAACAAAAATATAAATGTGCTAACATTATTTTAGTTGTTACCATAGGGACTTTTAATTAAATACTGCATTATATTGGTGTCTTGTACCACAATAAATAAATAAATAAAAAATCTAAAAGGGTTCATCAGAAGATCTTTTGTTAGGAAACATTTCAGGTGGCAGTGATTGATTTTCCACAAGGTTTCCTCAGCAAAGCCTTCAGGAGATCCCAGCTGTGCTTTGCAAAAATCAGTGTTTTCACCATACATTATGCAAGTTCCATTATTTCAGCATCTTGCAGTCTCATTGGATGTTTGTTTTTCCACTTTAAACAAAGTCTCTGCCATGACTATTCTCTGATGTTTCATCAAACACACTTTTCCAAGTTCATTATTTTGCAAGATCCCTGAATGACTGTAAATGTTTTTAAGACATGCTGTGCAGAAGATCTAAATTCATCCCTTTTTCCACTGCTAAAACACTTGCATGTTATTCTTCACTTGATTTTGGGTTCACATTATTATAGTTTGCCTTTTTATAAAGGTCAGAAATAAAAGGAACAGTTCGATGAAACACTAAAATTTGCAGAAAATGTACTCACCCTTAGGCCATCCAAGATGAGTTTGTTTTTTCATCATATTTGGAGAAATGTAGCATTATATCACTTGCTCACCAATGGATCCTCTGCAGTGAATGGGTGCCGTCAGAATGAGAGTCCAAACAGCTGATAAAAACATCACAATAATCCATAAGTAATCCACACCACTCCAGTCCATCAGTTAATGTCTTGTGAAGTAAAAAGCTGTCTGTTTTATAAGAAACAAATCAATCATTGAGACGTTTTAGACTACAAATTGTCACTTCTGGCCAACATGTGAGTCCATAATGCATAATAATACTTACTCCAGTGTAAAAGTCCATCTTCTATTCGCTCTCACATCAAAATCCACCAACATACTTGTTTAGAGCTGTTTTGGCTTGTAAACAGTGCTTGATCTGTTTAGATTTCTCTCCTGATTCAGACGAGATGACTTTTTCACTGGAGAAAGCATGTCTAAATGATGAAGTTGTTCCTTACAAACACGCAGCTTTTGGCTTCACAAAACATTAACAGATGGACTGGAGTGGAGTGGATTACTTGTGGATTACTGTGATGTTTTTATCAGCTGTTTGGACTCTCTTTCTGACGGCACCCATTCATATCCATTGGTAAGCAAGTGATGTAATGCTACATTTCTCCAAATCTGATGAAGAAACAAACTCGTCTACATCTTGGATGCCCTGAGAGTGAATACGTTTTCAGCAAATTTTTATTTTTGGGGTGAACTATTCCTTTAATTGTGAAATTTAATAGCAATTTCGATGTGAAAATTGTTTCTACTCCAAAAATGATTGTACAATTCCTGTACAAAGACACATTTTTACTGTGTGAGAGGTGATACATAGAATGATGAGCATGTTTTATGTATATATATATATATATATATATATATATATATATATATATATATATATATCCAAATACTTGTTGTTCTGCTGTATACATAAAGAGTTAATAAGCAAACCCATGCTTCAGAGGTCTGCAGAGTCCCTGATCAGCCGTCCTGTTGCTGCCCAGCACTACGTGACGGGCTCCAGTCCAGTCCCTCCAGTTTGTCCAGAGGAGAGGACCTCACCTTCACTGCTCTGTTGAAATCTGCCCCATCTCCTCCCGCCCACTTGCCCCCCAGGGCAATATCAGTGCAAGTCCAAAATTTATGTCTGGAAGATTTCACAACATAAGCCCTGTGTCTTTCCTCAAAGTGCTTTTGCAATGGAAAGAGTTTTTAAGTTGGATGAGACGCTGCCGTCTGCCAACCTGCCAGCTTGCCTCATCTCAAGATGTTTTTCATTTATTAGAAAAAGAATGAAAAAACGGCATAATAAAAACTTGTTAATTGGTTAACTGTTAGTTACCAATAAAAAAATCCTATAATTATAAATAGATTTATTTTAAAAATCATGGATATATTCACAGATATGTATAGGATTTTATAACCTAAAGGTCTATATAATAGCATTATAATATTTAATACGATTATGTTTTAGGGCTACTGTACTGAGGTAAAGTAAAATGATAGTGTAAAAATTATAGAATTAAAAGCTGTTAATTGGTTAAAATGTCATTTACCTTATATGCTACAAATATATTTAGAAAACAAAATTATACATACAACTTTTAATGTATAGTAGTAATATGTTGTAGAATATAATGTTCTAATATAAATATATTCTAGAATGTTTTGTGATAAAATCATCATTATAAATACATTTATTTTAAAATTTATAATATTTTCAGATATGAATAGGATTTGCAAGTTATCACATCTTATGCAAAATAAAAAAATGTATAAGAAAATATTACGTTATTATGTAATAGTACATATTAGATCACATTTTTACTGTAAAATATTTTTTTCTAGAATGTGTTATGATTAAAAACCATATAATTATAAACAGATTTATTTTAAAATATATATAAACATACTTACGGCTATGCATAGGATTTTATAGCCCAAGTAGGTCTATATAATAACATTAATATTTAATTAAATACACAATTATGTTTTGGGGGTACCTCTTAATTGATTAAAGTGTAAGTTACCTTATCATATGTAATACATAAAATAATACATACAATTTTATTGTCAAAAAAAATCTTTAGAATGTTTTTTAAAATTAATATTTTTATTTCTGATAAACATAATAAATATTATATTAATTATTTATATTAATTAAATGGTGGATATGTTTCTTGTACCTGTACATGTGCAGTTGTTCTGGTTGTGCAGACTGAAGCTGTGCAATGTGATTCAGTCCTGCTGCAGATAAGGACTCTGGCAGATCACAGTACATGTGCCTGTTTTATTGTTTGTATCTTTTATAGCTCAAGCACATCGTGTTCTGTCTGCCTGTCTGTGCAGACTCTTGCTGTAAGAATACAAAAGCTTGCACTTTCTCAACTGCAATCTTCACTGAAATGCATCAGGATGACATTTGGACATTTTTACTTCGCTGATGTTAAAGCAGTACAACACAAACACAGACTTACTCAGTGTTTCCAAAAGTCTGAGACAGCACTTTCATGATATAATTAATACTAGAAAGAAAACATAAAAACAAGAAAATTATGACGCAGTTTGTGCTTAAATTTGTGGGTGAATCACACAAAGAAATTCTTTTTTTCTTTTTGCGTAAATATATGTAGCTTATTTAGTACACTTAATTTTGCATTGTTTTATTTCATCGTGATTTATTTTTATTTGCGTACACACATGAAGTGTCAGGTGTAATACATTAATTACTGTCATTTAATTATTTTTCCCTTTCAAAAAGTAAGGGATTAGGCTACTCTTATTTTTTTCTCTCTGTAATTTAATCATTTACTTCTGCTATAATTGCATTGAATATATGAAACAATAGTGAATTTAACATCAAAATTTAACATATGTGACCCTGGAGCACAAAACCAGTCTTAAGTAGCACGGGTATATTTGTAGCAATAGCCAAAAATACATTGTATGGGTCAGAATTATCTATTTTTATAATAAGTAAATGTTCCATGAAGATATTTTGTAAATTTCCTACCATAAATATATCAAAACTTAGTTTTTGATTAGTAATATGCATTGCTAAGAACTTCATCTGGACAACTTTAAAGGTGATTTTCAAAAAATGGACCCTTATGACTGGTCCTGTGGTCCAGGGTCACATATAACATGCTACCTAAGTAGTTAGTAATTAGTAACATTACCTTTTAGAGAGAGCAATAAGTACAGTAATCTAATTACACTGTTGACGAAGTAATAATAATAAAATAATATAAGAAATAATAAAAATAGAATAGAAAATAACTATGCTATTCTGGATGAAAAATGGTTGGAGTTGTGTTTTTGTTTTTTGACAAGAGATTAACCCTTTTTATCACCATTTTATTGTTTTATATAGCTTTTTCTACACATTAAATATTTGCATTGCATTATAATCATCACTGTTTTGAGATTTGTGTCTACTGTATATTCTATAACTGAATTGCATTTGTTTTGTGTTTTTATTCCCTGCAGTACAGTATTGCATTGGATTGTAACTGTAATTATTTAATCTTACAGGATGTTGGCGAGATGATGAGTGTACAGTATGTGCACTGCATGCACTAAATATTACTGTATGCAGTGGACAGACATGCAGCAATATCCCCTGAAAGCCGTCCAACCATTCAGACCGGTTCAGACCATCAACTTTATCAGTGTTCCCGTCAGGGGGCGTGTCCTGCGCTCTGATTGGTCGAGCGCTGAGGTGTGTCAGGGGGTGTGTTCGTGCGTCCCATGAGCATCTGTGCGTCATGACGCCATTTCCGGGCGGCGCGCGAGAGCTGCAGCTGCAGTTTGACAGCGGCGGAGGTGCGCGAGGAGTCTGAGCGGAGATTATGTGTTTATAGAAATGATATAAATGCTGTTTCGCCGCAGAGATCGCGCTGACAGCACCGCCATCGGCTCACTGACGCCTCGAGACGCGATGTTTGAAGAGCGCTGGCGGCCGCGGCTGAAGGTGACTCAGTGTTTGTGTTTGTCAGAGTCAGTGTTGCTGTGTGAAGTGAAGATCAGAGCTCTCCACACACTCCCTCAGACTGCTCTGTTCTACTCTACTCTACTCTACTCTACTCTACTCTACTCTACTCTACTCTATTCTACTCTACTCTATTCTCAGTTATGTTCCTTGTCTTCCTTTCTGCTTTATGTTAAGTTCTATTCTAGTTTGTTCTATTACTCTGTATTTGTGTTTTAATCTATTAGATGCATTTTCTTATATATGTGACCCTGGAGCACAAAAGTAGTCATAAGTAGCACAGGTATATTTGTAGCAATAGCCAAAAATACATTGTATGGGTCAAAATTATTCATTTTTTTTATGCCAAAAATCATTAGGATATTAAGTACGTTAAAGATCATGTTCCATGAAGATATCTTGTAAACCTCCTACTGTAAATATATCAAAACTTAATTTTTTATTAGTAATATGCATTGGTAAGAACTTCATTTGGACAACTTTAAAGGTGATTTACTCAGTATTTGTTTTTTTTGTTTTTTGTTTTTTTACACCCTCAGATTCCAGATTTTCAAATAGTTGTATCTCGGCCAAATATTGTCCTATCCTCACTAACCTATCCTAAAAGCTTATTTATTCAGCTTTAAGATGATTTATAAATCTCAATTTCAAAAAACTTTACGCTTATGACTGGTTTTGTGGTCCAAGGTCACATATTTATTGTTATATGTTTTATTCTATTATATCTTACATTACATTTATTCATATATATTTCTTAATTTGTATATTATATTATTTTATACTACATTGTATTTTATTAAGAATATATACTATATTTATATTTCTTATATTTACAATTTCTTTAGTTATTTTTAAAAAATATTGTCTTAATCTAATAGATGCTGTTAGATTTTTAGATTCTCATATTTATTGTTGTATATTTTATTATATATTTCATTACATTTATTCATATATATATATATATATTTATTTATTTAGATATTATAATATTATATACTACATTGTATATTATTAATATTATATATTATATTTATATTTCTTATATTTACTATTTCTGTAGTTCTTTTGTGGAATATTATGTTCTTAATCTATGGGATGCTATTAGATTTTGGTAACACTTTATTTTAAGGTGTCGTTACAAATGTTACATGTACTTACTATTATAATAACAATAAATTATGCATAATTACATGCAAGTAACCCTAAGCCAAACCCTAATCCTAACCCTAACCATATAGTAAATACATGTAGTTAATTAATATTACTCAGTACTTAAATGTATAATTACACTGTGACAAGGACACCTTAAAATAAAGTGTAACCTAGATTTCTTATATTTGCTGTTACATGTTTATTATATTATAAATTACATTATTTTTATTCATATTATATATTATATATATTTTTTGTTTGTTTGTATACTATATTTATCTGCATTTATTTAATTATTTTTCCTATTTCTTTAGTTATTTTCATAGAATATTATATTTATGAGCAGGTGTACAGAGAATTAGTGTCTTAACAACATGCAGGACTTGATTTGCCCCAGTGTCATTCATGCCTGATTTTTTTTCTGGTTGTGATATGTACTGTTAGATCATGTGGTTATAGATTTACAGAGCTTCATGTGCTGTGACCAGAGCTTGATTTCTCTGTCTGACTAAAATCATACAGCCGTTTTCCAACACTAACCAGTCCTTTATGAGCACATCAGATGGTTTTGTTGACATTGTGCCTAATGGATTTGAGAAGAGCAGAGATTTTTGCTCCTGTGGTGAAACAGAGTTACATAATATCACAGGTGTAGTTACTGTGTGTCCACTAGCAGCTCAGTACTCTGTTTATATTTTGTTAGGACATTGGTCGAGTCTTAATCAGTGTCTGGAATTGTGGATTTTTATCATGGAGTACTATAAACTTTTATATGACATTATTAATATTACTAATGAATTAATAATTAATCTAAATGTTAGAAGAGAACAAGTAAAAACAAGACATTTTTGTCAACCAGGCTGCGTTTAAATTTGTAGGTTAATCTCACAAAAAAAGTCATATATCACCCTGAAAAAAACAAACAAACAAATTAAAGGTACTTTAAAAAATATATATACTTTTGCATAAAGTCTATGTAGCATATTTTAAGTACAATTTATTTTTTAAATATTGTTTTGTACACTGTAAAAAAGATTTTTCGAAACTGTAAATAAAACTAGATTTTATTTAGATAAGATTATTGTAACATGTTTTAAAGACTTTCTGCCAGTGGTATAGCTAACTAAAACTAAAACCAAAAAAAAAAAAAAAAAAAAAAAAAGGTTACTTGAAATAAATTAAACTTTAAAATAAAATAATAAAAAAAAAACCTTTCAGAAAACTGTTATTTTGGCTAGTTGCTAAGGCAACATTTCTCATTTTCATTTAGTTTAACTTCATGTATATTAATAACTTAAATTTAAAACTGAAAGAAAAATGAATATATAGGCAAAAAAAAATAGCACTAAAATTACTAAAAATTAAACTACAATTAAAATGAAAACAGAAAATATAAACATACAAACTAATTCAAAATATTATTAAAAACTATAATAGTATATCAGTGATATGAAAACAACCGATTGCTACTTCAAAATTAATTTGGGGTGTTACTTGCCACTTCTTTGCAATTAATTGTGAAATTTACTAGCAATTTCTGAGAAAAAATTGTTTTCAGATCAGTTTCGTAGTTTAGTTTTTTTTGTATTTGTTGACTACCTTGGAATATTATGTAGCTAAATACCATGATATATGAACTTGGGATCAAATTCCTGTGGAATTACCATTGGATACCATTAATGTACCATGGTACCACCACAGTACTTTTTTATAATGATCCTGTTACATCATTTCAGACACCATGTGATAATTTAATACTTAATATTGTCATTTAATCGTATTTTTGCTACAAAGTGACCACTTTTTGCAGTATCAGCTGAGCATGTGTTGACAAGACCATCTCAGCGTCCCGCAGGTTTCCTCTAATCTGTGTTTACTGCGCTGTTTTTTCTCCCGGGCCTGGTGTAATTTACTCTGAACTGCTTTCTTACAGCACATCTCCAATGTTAAGGGCGCCTTCTTCAAATAGTCAACATGATAAAGCCGGTTGCAGTGTTATCTGACAGGTTGCTTATGCTTTTAATGTGTTTGCAGAGCTGCAAAAGAGAGTTTATTGCATAATAAATGGCCATGGACTGATTCACTAGGGTTTAGATATCATAGATAGTCACTATGATATTCGTGTCTTTGGTCCCCTGTTCAGTGTAAGTGTGATTTTTTTTTTTTTTATCCTAACCCAAATTAAGTGATGATTGCTCTACTAATAGTTGGTATTGGTCCAAATCAGAGCATCTTTATTTATTCGTACACCTGTTTTACTGTGGCAAGCACTTTAAAGTAGTGGGGTCAGTTCTTGAGAGCCCTAATAAACTCAAATCCTTAGGCTGTTTTGACAGTGAAACCAGTACTATCAGCAGACATATGGTGCTTTTCCACTACATGGTACGCCACGGTACGGTTCAGTACGGCTCACTTTTGGGGGGTTTTCCACTGGGTACAGTACCTGGTACCTGGTACTTTACACACAGACACATTGCTGGACACGAGATGTCACACACACACGGCATGCATTCTCTGTAATTTGACCCCGATCTTGCAGTACCTGTCTCAGATTCACTAACTACATAAATGTTGATGGTGTTTTTTCCATCTCGGTTTATAATGACTTATATAATGAGAATTTTCTGATCATAGAAATCTGGCATGGGTTGCATTACCAGTTCTTCAGGTTGTGATTAAATTAGGACTCAACAATAGTAGCCTATACAACTCATGCACTATATTCTCCTCAGCTTTTTGAGTGAAAAAACATTATTTGTGAATTTGTGTAATTTTGCCAACTGAGGTGCATAAGCTCAGATCACTGAGGCCTATGATCAATCAGTTCCAAAAAGAAATGCAAAACCTGTGCTCATTGCAAGAAAGCAAGTTAATTAAAAGATGGAATCTAGTATTTGGCCATAAAACAGCATTGCAAGAAAATTAAAAGGGACACTGTAAAAAAAAAAAAAAAAAAAAATCCGTAAAAATTCATGGTAAAAAACCGGCAGCTGTGGTTGCCAGAATTTTAATGTAAAAATAAGCAACGTTTTAGGGTTTACGGATTTAACTTAAAGTCTGTGTAAAGTCAATTCTGAAAATTGTTTGTAAACACATTATAAATGTTAGAAATGCATTGCTGAAACATGTTACAAAGACTGTGAACCATATAGTACTAGGGATATGCCGGTATCAGTTTTTCATGTTGCGATTAATTGCTAATGTTTTTATCATGGTATACGGTATTATCACGATATTGAAATTTAGTTGCAAAAAAAGTGTCATATTACAGAATAACAGGTTTAATAACTTTTTTCTTATAACAAAAATATCTGAACATTTAAATACAATAAAGCAATACACACAAAAATTATAAAGTTAAACATTTTACACAGATTAAAGTGCAAAAGAATAAAAAGACCAATAGGTATCACTTTACAGTAAGATCTCATTAGTTAACCTTAGTTAATGCATTAACATTATCAATGAGCAAAAGGTACATTTGCTACAGAAGTTATTCATCTTTGATAAAAAATAATACAACTCTTTGTTCATGTTAGCTCGGGTTCATTTAAAAAAAAAAAATAACAGTTTATAACACAGTTTATTATTTTGATTTTAACAATGTGCTATTAAATATTTCAATTACCTAAGATTAATGAACGTTTAGAAGAATTTTTTCATTGGGAGTTTGTTAACTAATTAATTAACTAATGTTAACCAATGAACCCCTAATGTAAAGTTTGACCGAACAATAAAGAATCAAAACACTTTCAAACAATATCTCTATGGCATGTTGTTGTCCAGATTAAAATGTAAAAATGTTTTAAAATAATAGTATTTTAAAATAATATTTAAAATAATAATAGCCTATTTAGTCTAAATATTAAAGTATTTGGCGCTGTGCTGAACACCACTGCGAATACAAAAATCTGAATGGCTGTTTAAATCATTTAAATACATTTTAGAAGTAGCACAGCTGCTTTGTTTACTGGGTTTCTGGGGTAATAACGCTGCATCTGCTGTTCAGCGCCCTCTGCTGTCAGAGAGAGAATTTGCGCTTTCATCCAGAGCGTCTCTCACGCATTCCGCCATGTGCTTCTCATCCGTACTTGTTTACATCAGAGTGCACACGTGTCTTTGACGCAGCATGCAGCAGTGTTGTGCATTTAACCAGTTAATGGGGAAAGTATTCTTAAAATACATTCAGAATTCGGAATAATTTTTAATAAATAATTATTTTCGGTATTTTGAAGTGCCCACGATAACAATACCGTGCATATTCATTATCATGATATATCGCATTACCGAATACCGGCACACTATATAGTACTTAATGGTGGAGTTATACCGTTAAACAGTTTTTCACCATTTTCGTGATCAGGATTTTTTGGGTGGGGCTAAATCAGGACTCAATGACGCAATGGAGCCACCGAGCACCGCCCCTCCCGCAACACTCTAAGAGCCGTGTTCGACTTGAAGCAGCACTGACTGCACAGACCGATCGCTGTGTGACATCAAAGTACAGTGAGAGCTATAGAGTGCAGACGCTCCTGATGCTTTCGAATCGCTCTCGCGGTACTTTGATGTCAAACACTGATCGTTCTGCGCAGCGCTGCTTCAAGTTGAACACACCTAATAACTAGAACGCATAAGCATGAGTGGTTCGTCCGCTCAATCGTGAGTTACTGTTATTACCGTTAATTACTATAGCCTACAGTTTGCTATCTAGCTTTGCCTTCTTCATGTTAATACGTGGTTGCGATAATTTACAAAACAACTGAGCTGGGTCTCCTTATTTAAATTAAGCTGCTAGAGGAAGACAGTTGAGAGAGACGGCAGCTTTACCGCAGTGGGCGTGGTTTCAGCGCCACCAGCAGACACGCCCCCAGCGTTTGAGAGCAGAGAATACGGCTTATTTTTTCATGATTTTGATACCTTATTTTATTTACTTGGGGTTTTTTTTAGCATGCAAATTTGGCTGGGTGGTTAATAACACATTTTTCTGTGGTGTGACAAACTCAGAACACACATTTAATATTGACTTTACACGGACTTTAAATTTACAATTAAAAACTACATTTCTTTAACTGATGAAATGTTAATATACCAACCTATTGAAGTTCTGAAATCTGTTTCAGACACTGATAAGCATCAAAATCAGGTGGTGATGAGAAAGTCACATGATGAACCAAAGCTCACCACAAGCAGCTTTTCCACAAGCTGAGAAGGCCAATGCTAATATATATAGAAATAGAAAGTGCACAATGTCATTCACACAAACTCTAAACACCATCATGGTGACACTCATGAAACTGAAATGTGCAATAAACATTAATTTAACAACATTAGGTGTAACATACAACCCTAATAAACATAACTGATAAGAAAAACTAAGAAGAAACATAGTTATTTCAAAGAAAAAACATCAAATTTGAAATGCAACACAGGGAATTCTGGGAATGTCAATTTACGTTTTTTTCCCCCTGTAAATTATACATTCTTTTTCACTTCCAAAAACAATATTTTACCGTAAATGTCTATTACAATGTCTATTTTCACCGTATATAGTAGGGGAACTTACCGTTAACCATTTAACAGGATTTTAATGTAGCATTTTCACCCTTTTTTTACCGTTAAAATCACGGCCATTTTTCACAGTGTAGATAAAAATGTTTGGGAAGTTTAGCAACAGAAAACTATAATTTTCAGAGAAAATAAAATCTTCTCCGGGTCAAAATGACTGAAACTTGAGGATTATATTTTAACAAGACAAAGTTGTTTTTCCAGCAAATAGCGACTTAAATTTGGGTCTGTTCCTCATCATGTGACTCCAGAAGTCATTTGGACTACTCTTATGATTTGTTAATGATTTATTTATGTTACAATATGTTTGAAGTAAAGTTTTTTTTTTTTTTTTTTTTTTTTTTTTTTTTTTTTTTTTTTCAGTTGATGTGACTTTTCAATTAAACCTGGATCATTTCATGTACACAATGCTTTTTCTCCTACAATGGAAAAAAAAAAAAAAAATTGTTGTAGAGACATATTTCACCCAGAAATTGCAAGTTAATTTCACATTATAACGCAAAGTAACATGAAATTTTAAGTAGAAATTATTTCATGTAAAACACACCAGTCATATTGGTTTTATTTACAACTCTGAAAAAAAAGGTATTTAAAATTCACACTAGGTAGTTTAGTAACTAATTAGTTTGTGCGTAGTTTGGTTGCTAAATACGTTTTTTATGCAAGACTTCACTAGTAAGTCCTAATCTCTCTGTAAACAAGTAATTCATTGCTTAAATTCAGATTTCCCTCAGATTATGTGTCTGTACAGTTAAACATGGATCTTTTTTTTTTTTTTTTTTTGCTGTTTGTGAAGATTTTCATCTTATATTTTATTTCAGACAATTTTCATTTCACATGCCTTACTAGTTCACATTGGGGTTTAGTAACTACTTTGTACGTAGTTTGATTGCTCTGTTTATTCGTTAAGGTCCTTGCAGACTGAGTCTAAAAATTTCATTTGCATTTTTTCATATTTGTCATTCTAAAAATTCGTCACGCACAGAAACCTTGCACACTTGGTCCGACGCGTATTAATTAATTAATTGTGAAAAAATGTGTAAAACAATACAAAATGGAGTCTTCAAGCAGTGAAGATGATTTTGTTGTCCTCTCTGTTTTTAAAAAGAGAAAAAAAGAGGAAATATTGAGTCCATCCAATCCTGAAATAGCATAGAGAGGAAGGAAAGTTCGGGATTATCCCGGGTGATTCAAAGTTTACTTCAGTGGCTAAGTGGCTCAGTTGATGTTTTGCTAGCGATACTGGAGCCACATATTAAAAAGAAGACCACCAATTTGAACTCCGTGTGCAAGGACCTTTACAGTGCTTTGTGCTGCGAGACAAAGTGGATGAACTTGTCAGACACCATTCTGGATTTTGGCGTTTGCTTGTACGGAGGCTCTGAATTGTCAAAACCCCTCTCAAAATGCTTGCTACGGATGAGAAAAATGCAGAAAATCGAACCCGATCCGAATTTTTTTATGACGGATGAAAGTTTCAGAGGCATTGTGTAAACGTAATTGACACAATGTGAGGTTGTATTTATTTTTTAACGCGTGAAAATTTTGGACGAAAATTTCGGACTCAGTGTGCAAGGACCTTTATGCAAGACTTAAAGAATAAAAAAGTGCTAAGCTCTTTAGAAAATAGCACTTAGTTGCTTATTACTATGCTTTTGGTTGTTTTTACTTTGACACAATGTTCTAATTGAGTTTGACAAAGACATGAGAAAATCAGAAACTCATAATTGCGGTAATTCCAACATGCTGCATTATTTGCCATTTCTGCTACACCTGGGTTAAGTTGTAACTTGCAATGCATTGCTAATGCAATAGGCCCCTGGACACAAACCAGACTGTCCTATTCTTGCTGTGGGGCCCATGCTTAAATTACTCAAGCAGACACACTGCTTGCAGCACCAACCCCCCATAAAGTTGCATAACCGGACGTTCTGCGAGGGTCTTGGAGTTCACCTTGTGTTTTCATAGTTGTGTTGACCTTCATGTTACTGTAGGTTTTCGGCTGTATCTGTCCTGACATCTGTGGAGTATTTTAGTGTTTTGTAACTGTAGTCTTTACAAACTGTATTTACAGAAAATACTCTGAAATAAAGCTGAAATTCCGTCATTACTTACCCTTATGTTGTGTTTTCCATGCAACACAATTCCATGGAATTTTTAAGCTCTCGCATATGATGTAACTTAATACAACACGTTAGTTTGAATGTGTGGAGACCATCGATGATTTACACCATTGATGTTTTAATCTCATAAACTTGCAAATAAGAACGTTTAGCCAGGGTTTACCAATGCACAGTGTGAAACTCTTAACTGACTAACCAGGATTAATTAGTAACTCTGGTTGCAGTGTCAAATGTGTAAGAGATAATATACAGTCAGATGGTCATAAACGTTAAATAAACACAAAGTGGAAGGATTATTACCCTGAAGGAGTTTATATTGCACAAAATGACCAACTGACTGTAAATGATGCTGTACTTATTGTACAGCTGCTTACCAAATAAGTAAAAACATGGACGTGAGATTTGAGTTGAGTTTTATTATCTGAAAAGAAAGAAAATTCAAAGTGATACAAAATACACAAATACTGTATGTAGGAAATTGTTTGTCTAGGCTAATGGTTAGTTTAGCAGTGAATATACAAAAATATTTGACCCCACAATGTTTAAATCACGTATTTCAGAAAAGCCATATAATAAGGAACAAGGTTAGCCAAATTGGCCTCCATTAGTACCGTTACATATTAGTTTGAGTGTTTTTGAGTAATTATCACAAATTTCCTCTCATGTCAGAACATGTGCTGCTTCTGCTTCTCTCTGCAGTGTTTTCTTGCTCTCAGAAATGTTAGCAAAATGCTAACGTCTCTCTGTCTCTCTTTCTCAGGGTCTTTGTCTGACTTGTTTGGAATCTGAGACTGCTAATCAGACCCTTCTTGCGTAGTTATTCAGTTAGATTATGGGAATGTTCTCGCTTTGTCTGTTTCTCCGCTGTTTATTTTCCTAAAACAGGATTTTCAGGTTGGGCTGACCAGTTTTTTTCTGTCCTAACCACCTGTCTGTGTCTCCTTAAATGTTAACATCAACGTCTCAACGGCTTTCAGGTAGAACATGTACACTACCATTCAAAGGTTTGTTTTAGTTAGGATTCACTGATTAACAGGGACAGTAAAGACATTTATAATGTAACAAATGATTTCTATTTCAAATAAATGCTGCTAATTTAAAATGTCTTTTCATCGAACAATCCTGGTTATCATGGTTTCTACAAAAATATTAAACAGCATAACTGTTTTCAAACATTGATAATCAGAAATGTTTCTTGATCAGCAAATCAGCATATCAGAATGATTTCTGAAGGATCATCTGACACTAAAGACTGGAGTAATGATACTGAAAATTCATCTTTGATCACAGGAATGAATTACATTTTACAATATATCGACATAGAATATTTTAAATTATAATAATATATCACAATTTTTCTGTTTTACTGTGTTTTGATCAAATAAATGCAGCTTTGGTGAACAGAAGAGAGTAAAGTATATTCTACATGAAAAGTCATGATATTATCGTCAGGATTTATGAGTTTTCAAAAACCATAAGAGATGTTAGGCAAAACGTCCACGTTTTGGTTTTCCATACAAAAAAAAAGGTAGTGATTAATGAGATTTGAAACGAAGATTTTCTGCAAATAACGGCTTAAATTTGGACATGTTCCTCGCAAAACTGAAATCATATGACTCCAGTCTTTATAGTGAATGTAATTCATACAGTGAGTCTCACAGACTATTTTATGATATTTTTGTGTTTTTATTTTTTCGTTTGTTTGTTTTTTTACTGTACAAATCAGTATCCACTTTCATTGTATGGAAAACAGAAGCTTGGACATTCTGCAAAACATCTCCTTTTGTGTTTTATAGAAGAAAGTCATATGGAACAACATGAGGGTGAGATAATGACAAGATCATTTAAATTCTTAGTTTTTCCTGCAAATTCTGCATTTACCAATGCATTTTGTGCACTTAACGTATGCGCAAACACATTTTTACATGCTGTTTACAGTGAAAAAGTACACAGACTGCTTCTTCCTCCCTCGGAATGTTTTCATACTGAGTTTATCACTGTCTAAACAGCCATGCATGTAGATATTTTGTGCATTTATTGCAGCATCAGCACGTTGGGTTTGAAGAGACCTGTTGAAAATATAGAAAACCACATTCTGGTTTACTCAAGCAAGGCGAGTATCTGTAAACCCACCGACAGATGGAAAGACAGACTTTCTTAATTGATCCCTGAGGGGAATTTCAGTTTAAGCCAACACAGACAGTTTTAAATGTGTCACTTCCTGCGCTTTGACCTGAGCTGCTGTTTTGTCTTGCTGCAGTTTTAATCTCCGAAGCTTCTGTCCTGACAGACAATACTGAAGTTGTGTTCACCGCTTAAGTCCGTCTCTAAACGTCCATCACACTAAATGACCATGTCAGAGACAGACAAACCGTAAGCAGCTCAGGAGAGATTGTGAGTTAATGATCCAGGAGGCCTGCAGATGCGTTTCTTTACCCAGTAGAGCTTGCTACAGCAGCATTGTTCTGTTAACGAAACTGTAACTTTAAGTTTCAGTTTCAAACTTACAGTTTTACTCAGTAAATGAGGTTTTGAGTGCTGCACAAACATGTTTACTTTACTGACAATGTGAAATGCCACTGTGGTTGCCAGGGCATTGCTATGCAGTTTCTGGGGTGTTTTGTAGAGGTCGACCGACGTATCGGTTTTGCCGATTAATCAGCACTGATAGTTAATTGCTGGAACTATCAGCTATCGGCAAAGATCCATGCTGATAGTTTTTCTGGGTTGTGTCCGTTGCTGGATGGACTGAGCAATCACTGACACCTTGTGTTGTTTGTTTTGACACGTGAGGCTGTGCGCTGCACAGAGCGGGAAACTTCAGATTGCATATTTAAATGCAGCCGACAGAAAATCCTGCCATGCCACAGAGCGCCATTCACATAGTTTTCCATTAAATTACATTATATTTGTCCCAAATCATTCCTGATGTACATAATGACTTCACCCTAGGCGGTAAAATTGTGTATTGTGCATTTTTCAGCAAAATGTTTGTCTTTCTGTGTCTCTAATAAATATGCTTCATTTAGTGAGCTATAATATAGACTGTGCTTTCTCTTTCCATTTGCTCAGTTTTTTAAACACCGAACTTCAAACTCATCTGTCACATTGTTCATTCTTGAAGAAAACTTTCCCCGTTTTGGTGATTAAATAAACAGTTTTAGACCTCGGCTTGAATTGAATTCGACATATCCAATGTGTGTAATACCTGTTGTCCTAGATGCAGCCTTGCGCTTTTCACCGATGTGTGACTAACATATTTTTTGTTATTTTGATTAGATAATCAAGTGTTCTAAAATAGAAGCAAATAAAGTGTGAGAGTATACATACAATATCTGTATGTAATTTCAATGCTATGGCCTTTGTGTAGATATTTAAAGATGGCCATCTCGCATGACTGTTGAAATGAAATGGTAATCCACTATCAGCTGACCTCTAGTGTTATGAGTGGTTGCTGGGGTGTTATCAGTGGTCGCTGGGGTGTTATGAGTGGTCGCTGGGCAGTTGCTGATATGGTTTCTGGGCAGTTTCTGGGTGGTTGCTGGGGCGTTATGAGTGGTTGCTGGGCAGTTTCTGGGTGCTTGCTGGGGCGTTATGAGTGGTTGCTGGGCAGTTTCTGGGTGGTTGTTTGGGGTTTTGCTGGGTGGTTGCTGGGGTGTTATGAGTGATTGCTAGGCAGTTGCTTGGCGGTTGCTGGGGGGTGTTATGAGTGATTGCTGGGCAGTTGCTGGGGTGTTATGAGTGATTGCTAGGCAGTTGCTTGGCGGTTGCTGGGGGTGTTATGAGTGATTGCTGGGCAGTTGCAGGGGTGTTGTAGGTGGTTGCTGGGCAGTTGCTGAGTGCTTTCTGGGGTTGTTATGAGTGGTAGCAGGATGGTTGCTTACTGGTCCAAATCAAAATAGGCTTCGTAATACACAATACACAACAGCAATAGCTAGTTTTTTCTGAAGCCTAAATAATTGATTTTTTATTTTTTTTTCAGCATAAGGTGAATATCAGGGGTCAGTTCTTTTTAAACACAACATGATTCTGCATTCATAATGCATTATACTTCTATAATATGATGTATTTTCTAGGGTTATATTGAGTAAGGTTGGTTTTATCCATCAGGATTTGATTGAATTATGATAACTTGATGATGATTGATGAATATTATTTTTTTCCCCCATCTTTACCATGCAACTTGTTTCAGACATGGAGAAATTGTATTTCAAGATTAACTGAGACTAGTAGTTTTTCAAATATGGGTGTTTTTTCAAATAATTTCTAGGTCGAGTGTAGTTTTGCTACAAGCACAGAACGAAGCAAGCATTTTGACTGTCAAATGTGTCCTTTGGAAAATCTGTGATTTTATTTTTTTTTTTTATTTATTTATTTTTTTTTTTTTTCATTAGAATGATAACAGCTGAACAGAGATAGATCACCATGGTCAACTAGCTGTCCATCTAGTGCTTTCTTTGCATGGTAAACCTCTATTGGAAAAATTGTGTCTTTGAATTTATCCTACGTAAAGAACTATTGCTTTAACCTATATACACAATAAAACGCTGGTCCACTGGTCCATCACTGAACACAAGTAAATTAAGAGCCGTTTAGTCATTTCTAATGTTCATGTGACCCGATTCCACTCCGATGGAACCACTTCCCAGTCATTTCAGCACTTTTAAACTGTCTAAGAATGACTCCCACGTGCCAATGTTCTTAATGTTAGCATGATAAAGTTACTGTGAGAAGTGTGCCATCCTGATGTCACTGGCTTTTGGTGTCTGGTTTTGTTGACAGTCTTGGCCCCTCATCCACCCCCAACCTGTGCTGGAGGTCATGCCGTGTGTTGAATTGCAACTTGAAACAAGACACGGCAGGCACGTGAAGCATTCGCCACTAAACCCTTCTGGACGATTAGTACTTTCCATGTATAAAGACACACAAACATTAAATCATATCACGTGTATAAACTTCAGAGGGAGGTGTGGTTTTGTTGTGGTTTTGCACATGCATAACCGACTTTAATCCTACTGGGAATGAAGTTAATTTGTTTTGTATTTTTTATTGTTCTGCTGATATATTCAGCTAGTGACGTCAAAAGCGCTTTGAAGTTGTGATAACTTTCATGCATTGATGACTTCTAGGATTCTTTATTTACACAGACAGTATGTAGTTACTGTCTGTGCTGCTCTGTAACTCAGTTTTAATCTGCTCTGTTAATAATGCTGTAGGCAGGAGTTGTCATTGATTCACTAAGATCGTCCTTGGCTGTCCAAGACTCTGTCCTGAAGCTAATAGCTAATCCTTAACTCCTCATATTTGTTGGTCATAGCGGCAACCTTCTCATGAACTTTTGTTGTTGAATATGATGTGTTTCTTGCTATTTAGAGGGATTGTGTCATTTAAAAACAATTTTCCTTGATCTTGCGCAGGGATTATAGTGAACTAGAGATCGACCGATATATCGATTTACAGATATTTTCCCGATATTTAAGCATTTTACCATAGTCGGATATCGGTTTTGTAATATCGGATTCACCGATAAATGCCGCCATCTTGCGATCGCCATTGCAGCACGTCTGAGGGGAGACGAGACAACAACAACGGCGTGCACAGGTACTTGATTTGCTGTAGTTAGTAAACTTTATTTAACATAACAGCCATTAATGCACAAATTAGATGCATTACATAAATGCCTGATATGTAGTTTATGCAGGTTGGCTCTAAGAAATAGAGACAAACTCACAGTCACGGAAAATAATCCGTCAAGTCCTCTCCCAATAAAGACGTAACTTTGCATGAATTAAATAGCACAGCCATGAATGAGCGCATGTTGGAAATAAAAGCACTGAATTTAATTCTCTCCCTGTTGTTGAAATGCTCATCATTCGTCTCGTGAAGTCGCTTTCATATTGCTGTTCACTCACTGGGTTGATGTGGTTGATGCTCAGGAAGTGCTCCAGCACGTCCACCACATGATTCATGATTCAACAAGATTCACTTGTTTAAAACACCCTAAATTGTATTAACATTTACTATATAACCATTATTTCCCTAATAAACATCTAAATAAATACAGCTCTATGGAAATTAATTATTATCTCCGCGATCTGCTGTAGTTTAAAATGAAGTTGATATGACTCCTGTCCTTTATTTATTTTCTCCATTTGAAAACATTAGTCATTCTACATTTTTTTTGCTTATTGTTAATATTAGTGTTGCTGCTGATGCTTTTTATAAATAAAATGTTTTTTTATAGTTGTAATATGAAGATTACATTTAACAAGAAAGACTGCTAATTCTCAACACATTTTTTTAAGATGACTGAAAGGAGGAAAAACAAAAGTGAAGTATGGACTTCACTCAGTCATTTATTTACTTTATAGCAGTAAATAAATATCGGTTCTGCATATCGGTTATCGGGCACATAAACATGCAAATAATTGGTATCGGTATCAGTTATAAAAAAATCAGTATTGGTCGATCACTATAGTTAAATAAAACTAAAACCATAAAAACATTTTGTTACTTGAAATAAAATAAAATAAATGCTGAAATAAAATAAAATTTCAACAGAAACCCATATTTTATTTACTTATTTTATTATTTATTATTTTATTTCAGCTAGTTGCCAAGGAAATGTCTCTCAATTTCATTTATTTTAATTTGATGTACCAAGATAATTCAAATGGAAATAAAAAATTATAAAATACATATATAAAATTTTTTATAAATATAAACATTTTAAAATAAAAAAGACTAAAACTTGTAAATTAAAATGAAAGTGAAAAAATATTAAAATAAAAACTAAATTCAAACTAAATAATAGTGTATATATAGTAGTAATAGTATAATAGTATCTCAACACTGATGTTGTAAAAAATAATGTAGACTTGGGCTGTGGCAATCACACATATATATGCAAATCATATATAATTGATAAAATCATATATAATAGATTTTTTTCACCCATATTGGATCAGTATTTTCGCTGCTTGTGTAAGTATTTTTATTAATGTGTGCAATTATATTTTCTACAGGTCAGTTAATGAAGAAGCAGGTCATCTATATAAGTGTACACTGAAACTGACATTTTTCATTGTTGTCAAAT
>CM077265.1:2735299-2892799 GCA_039654775.1 Spinibarbus caldwelli
AGCTCATTGTGGGACTGGCTCGTAGTGGCTGAAATTCTGCACCAAGGCTGAATTTCGGGAAAGAGACTTCAGATACAGTACTAGGGACCACTTAGGCCTATATAAAAGCATCCAAAAAGCAGCATGTCATGGGACCTTTAATTATCCAAGCAGAAATGATCGATAAGTGGACATTAGGAAAATATAAACTAAACTGCTAGATGAAAATAAGTGACACAGAAATGTTTTGAGAGCATCAACTGATTGAGAATAGAAACCAAAGCGTTGCTGCCCCTGGAGAACTGGACATGCCATATCGTTGCACTGTCCAGCTCGTTGAATACCATACACATGTACTTCTCTCGGCTGCCAGGGCGCATTGGAAATGCCCTGGCGTATCGCCCACAGTCTGTGACCACTGGCCGCCCTCTCTCCATGTCCTGCCGCGCTCTGTCTCAGGCCGAGACGGGTGTGCAGGGAACAGCGTGTCCTGGCTGGGGGCGATGCAGCGTATTCAGTGCCTTGTCATCACGGGACGAGTAGGTGCTGAACATGGAGCGGCACGCATTCAACAAGCTCACATTACATACAGGACCTTTGTTTATTTGCACAAGGCTTACATAATCGTGCAGTGGCGAAGTATTTATTCTGATTGGTTGGCTGATAAATGTTTTTTTTTTTTTTTTTTTTTTGATGCATGGAGGCAATTGGTGTTCAAGAGCTCTGTGGTGTATGAGTATAAATAGAACAGAACTATGTTCAAGTGTACTTTTTTTACCTGAACAATGTTGTTGCACAATTTTAATAGAACGCACAGTTTGCATGGTACTGTTTGAAACATTTAGCATTGCATACTTAATTTAAAAAAGTAGTATATTGAATCTTTACAGTAAATTGTAATTATTAAAAAAATATGTCTAATTAACTGACATCATTAAATTGATGCAATTTAACAATTTATTAAATTATTTAAAGATATTATTATTTAGAATTAAGTTTAAATATTTAAATTAAATTATTTAAAAATCTGAAATATTTATTTTTTAAGGCCCCCCCCCCCCCAAATTTTGTGTTTTCCATTTTAATTTTTCTGAATTCCATTTTAATGGCTTAAGTAAAGCGTTTAATTAATTATAATCAAATTATCAATCTAATTAATAAATAATAAAAATAATTATGAACTAATACAATAAAACAATTTATTAAAAGTTTAAAAAGTAATACATTTTTAGGGTCCTAAAATCAGTTTAATTTTTTCTCAAATTCCATTTTATTTTTCACGAATTCTGTGTTTTCCATTTCTTTTTTATGGATTCCTTTTTTGATAGGTTAATTACATTTGAATAATCAAAAACCATGTCTAAACAACTGAATTCATGAAACTTTAACAATTTAAAAATTTAAAAAGAAACAATTTAGAAAGAAACATTTTACAATAATATGAACAGTTTTATTTTTTCATAATTTTTTTTTTTGTTGTCTGTTTTCTGGATTTATGTTTAAATACAAATTTATTATCAAAAATTATGATACTTTTGATCAATTGAATGCAAAATTTGCCAAATTCTATGAATTTCTGCATTATACAGAGTCTATTTTGATGACTAGGTATTGTGATTCTGTCTGCATTTTGACTTTTACTACTTCTGAGGTTTTTTTTTTTTTGGTATTTTTGTAGCTTTTTTAGTAACATTTCTGTCCGTCTGTGACCTCTTTGTAGATCGATGACCTTGAATGTCTCTGACTGAGAGCGCCGTGTCCCTCTTTGACCCCTGACAGACACAAAGATCTGCTGTATTTGTCCTCCTTCTCCTCTGGCTCATTGTTTCCCATCTTCAGAGTGTTTTTCCCTCTTTCTTGCTGTCACTCTTCAGTGACATTGAGTGAATGAGTTTCTATCTGTCTATTTCTGTCTTTGTCATTGTCACATACGATCGTGTCAGTCAAACATGACTGTTGCTTCCAGATCCTTCAGTCTCAGGTTTTCCTTTAGTCTAAATCTCTGTATTTAGATGCAAAAAATACCATGGAAATATCAATTATTCTTGGATGTGTACTATAATAGAATACAACTGACTTTCAGTATCAACTTCATCTCAGCTGTAGAGATAAAAACAGACCCAAATGAGTCACTAGTTGTCATGTGGTAAGAGTCTAAAGCTGTAAAATGAATATCTAGAGCAGCTCAGATCTTTAGATGAGAAATGTTTGAGTTCATATTGAGATCTCTGACTTTCTGAGATTTCCAGACTTTGGTATCTTGAGAAACTGTGAGCACAGTTTGAAACATTGTTGAGACCTCTTCAGAAACTTTACTCTACAAAAAAAAAAAATAAATAAATAATAATAAAAAAATAAAGTTTGCTATTTGTATACTTAAAAAAAAAAAAACTGAAAAAAAGAGAGTATGAGAGAGTAATAAGAGAGTATCTGAGATGTACTTACATATACTTGGCTTATACTGAGAAGTATACAGAAAAGTCTAAGTATATTTGGCCTATACTTAAGAAAAATATTACTAAGTACAAGTATAGGCCAAATATACTTAGACTTTTCTGTATACTTGTCAGTGTAAGTCAAGTATACTTCAAATATTTAATCTTTTGATCAAGATATACTTAAGAAAAATATTGCTAAGTACAAGTACAATCTTGATCAAAAGACTAAGTGTTCTAAGTATACTTGGATTATACTGACAAATATAAAGAAAAGTGTAAGTGTATTTGCCCTGTACTTGTACTAAATATTTTGATTGAGATATACTTCAGAAAATATTATGTATTCTAAATATACTATTGAGAAGTATAAAGAAAAGTCTAAGTATATTTAGCCTGTACTTGTACTTAATACTAGAGATATACTAGTATTATTTGGTATTCTAAGTATACTTGGCTTATCCTGACAAGTATACAGAAAAGTCTGAGTGTATTTGACATATACTAAATCTTTTGATTGAGCTATGTTTAAGAAAAATATTATGAAGTATTCTAAGTATACTTAGTTTATACTGACAAGTATAATGAAAAGTCGAAGGTTATTTGCCCTGTACTTGTAATAAATATTTTGATCAAGATATACTTTAAAATATTATGTATTCTAAATATACTTGACTTATACTGACAAGTATAAAGAAAAGTCCAAGTATATTTGGCCTATATTTGTACTTGATACTAGAGATATACTAGAATTATTTGTTATTCAAAGTATATCTGGCTTATCGATCTTTTGATCGAGATATAAGTATTATATAATATTCAACATATACTTGGTTTATACTGACAAGTATACAAAAAAGTTTAAGTATATTTGACCTATACTTGTACTTAATCTTTTGATCAAGGTATACTAGTATTATTAGGTACTCTAAGTATAATTGGTTAATACTGACAGGTATAAAGAAAAGTCTGAGTATATTTGGCCTATACTTGTTCTTAATCTTTTGATTGAGATATAATAGTAGTATTAAGTATTCTAAGTATAATTGGTTTATACTTACAAGTATACTGGAAAATCTAAGTGTATTTGACCTAGATACTTGTACTGAATCTTTTGATTGATATATAATAGTAGTATTAAGTATTCTAAGTATAACTGGTTTATAATGACAAGTGTAAAGACAGATCTAAGTATATTTTTGTTCTATACTAAATAATTTGATCAAGATATATTTTTATTAAGTATTCTAAGTATGGTTAGTTTATACTGACAAGTATAAAGAAAAGTCTTAGTATATTTGGCTTATACTTGTACTGAATCTTTTGACCAATATACACTGGAATTATTAGGTACTCTAAGTACACTTGGTTAATACTGACAAGCATAAAGAAAAGTATACTTAAGAAAAGTATTATTAAGTATTCTAAGTATATATGGTTTATACTGACAATTATACAGAAACGTCTAAGTATATTTGACCTGTACACATATGAAAAGTATAATATAAAAGTATATTTGGCTTGTAATTGTGTTTACTCTTTTAATAGAGTTGCCTATTAAATACTTTTTCCCTAAATACAGTCATCTTTGAGGTAGTACTCCAGCATATGTTTTACATGCATTCTTATGTACTTACATCTTCAAGTTTATAGTAACAAGTTTGCTTTAGTCAGTTCACTTGTATTATGGAAACCATCACTGTACTGCTTTGCTTTTTTGTTTGTGTGTCATTTATAAACTCGCTGTGAAGTCATGTGATCTAGTAACCTTCAGATGAACTCTTTAGGCTTGCATTGTGTCATGAGTTCAGGAAACCTCACATGACCTCAAAATACACCTATAGTGGCATATGAGTAAAAGCTTAACTACACTTCGTAGATACTAAGTATTTCTTCAGCTCGCAGCTCCTGCAGCCTTGTTTTTCTCACTGATTTTCTCTCTGTGTCACACAGACGTTAAGATAAGGCTATTTTGGGTGAACTTAACCATATTTACTACTGATAAAAAATATTGCTAGGGCTGGCAGACAACACAAAGCTTTTAGCAGTGCTACTATCTGACAAGCTGCTGTTTGTTGTGCCTCAGTTAAATGAGACAATACTAGGGCTGCACGATATTGGAAAAAACTCACATTGCGATATTTAGTTTTTCTGCTATTATATATTGCGATATGAAAAAAAAATCACCAGATGACTTGAATAGCTCTATTTGGAGGAGAAAAAAACAACAACAAAAAAAAAACAATAATTGGGGTGATTTTGTAAGTGAGTTAAACAAGCATAGGAAATAAACAAATTACAAGCATAGATAAATATAACAGAACAAAGATACATATGGAATAAACAGTGCTTTATATTTTTCAGGTAAGTCTAACAGTATTCAGGTACAGAAATTGATTAATCAAATGTAAAATAACACTGCATAGTCTTCACTGTATAAATTAAATCCAGTAAATATGTTAAAGCTACAAAAGTGATTTTGTACAAACAAAAAAAACAAAACAAAATGTGTTTTGTTGTTTGATTAACATTTGACAGAAAGCAGGAAAATTAAACTGCTGTGAACCAATATACTGTTTAATATTTTCTTTCGCAACTGTTTACCTTCACCTAAGCCATAAGCAACTGTGTTTACATAGATACTTGCAGAGACATGCATTGTGACAGTTTCGCGCATATGTGTCATTTCAGGCACAAATAGATGCGGAAGTGAAAAAAATGTGGTGTTCTGCAACTCGTGCATCTGCATGGCTCTCACCGTGTCTACACTGTACGCGAGCGACGCGACAAAATACAATAGAACCCATTATAATCAGTGATGCTGTGTGACTCACTGGATGCAGCGCGTCACGACAAATCCCCACCAGTAAACTGATGCCTCGTTCTATTTATGACGTACTGACACAAAGTTCAAATGATTGGCAACGGTCGCTTTGTCGCGTCCAGTATAGACAGACTTTGGGGCCGTTCATATGTTGCGTCTAAAAATGCGTGGAAAACGCCAGCCACGCAGCTTTCTCCTTCTTTCCAAAGCGCTCTAGAGCTTGCGCTTTCGTGGCGTCTGCCGTTGCTAAGCAACCGTGACCTGCGCTCTCCTCGACGACGCGGAAGTTTCAATAAAGGATAAATGGATTTCCAGCACTGAAAATCGCTTGCAGTAACATTAGCTCTGCTACTAAATTTATTTAAAATGCGTATCTTTGTATCTTTGTAGACGCGGTGTGTGAGCAAAGAAAATGATCAATATAAATATAACGATCAGTAGCCTATACTAAACATCGCACATCCTACGATGTGACTATCGCGGATGCACACATCGCGATATCGATGCTAAAACAATATATCGTGCAGCCCTAGACAATACTGCAATTTATGCTGAGTGATTTTGAAAATGGTTTATGATAATGTCGTTATTGTTAGCTAAAATAATTTTATTTTAATTGAAGCTGAAATAAATATAAATATTAGAATAAAAACTTCATTGAATATGAGACATTTTGACTTGGCAACTAAATGAAATAAAATAAGTTTCAGTTGAGCTACTAAAATTACTCAAACTAAAACTGAAATAAAAAAGCAAAATAGGTTTGTTAATTTTATAGGAATATATTAGAAATCACATAACTAAAACACTAAAACTAAAACTAAATTGAAAAATGAAATATAAAATAAACTCTAATTCAAAATATTAACAAATACTGTATAGAATATAAATAATACTAAAATAACACTGACATATAACTGCGACTTGTGTAAAAAATAATCACAGAATTCATTGTTGAGAGTTGAAATACTAAAACTAACTAAAACTGAAATAAAAAATAAAGTGAAAGAGAAATTAGGTTTATTAATTGTACAAAAATATATTAAAAAGCACATAACCAAAATACTAAAACTAAAATTAAATTGAAAAATAAAATGAAATAAAAATAAAAGATCATTTAAAATATAAACAAATACTATGTAGTATATAAATAATACTAAAATAACACTGGTGTGTGACTGCATCTAGTATAAAAAAATAATCACAAAATTCATTATGTGAAATTTGCTACTAAATTAAATAAAATAAGTTTGTTGAGATACTAAAATTACTTAAACTAAAAATGAAATAAAAAAAATTAAAGCTAAATAGAAATATTAAAGTTAAACTATTAAGATAAAAATATTAAAATGATTAATAATAAAATGTTAAAACTAATAAAAACTGTAAATATAAACATAAAAAAATTAGCAAAATATTGATATTATAAAAATATATTACAAATATAAAACATAACCAAAATATAAAACTAAAATGAAATGTTAATTTAATATTTTAAAAAATCAGTATTACAACTAAATAAAAATGCTAAATATAAATACAAAAAATATTAAAATAAAAATCAAAATGATTAACAGTACAAAGTTATTTAAAAATTTATATTTAAAAAGTACATAACCAAAAAATAAAATAAAATAAAATAAAAGCTAATTCAAAACATTAACAAATACTATACGGAACATAAATAATACTAAAATAACACTGGTGTGTGACTGCAACTAGTGTATAAAAATAATCAATATTAATGGCCAATGTCAACATTTACAGTATGTATATATCCAGTAAAGTTTATTAATATCTCTGTGTGGTTGTTCTCTGCCTCCAGGCTGATGTGTGATTGGCGATCTGCCGCTGTCCGGCAGCATGGTAGACATGGAGAAGCACTGCAGCCCCCCGTTGCCGCTGGACGACTCCGTGCTGGACAGTCCTCTGTGCCGGGACTTCATCGGGGGAATGGAGGAGCTTCAGGACATCTCTCAGTCCATCGATGAGGACGCTCTTAGCAACTTCGAGGTGAACGAGAACCAGTCGCCAGGTCTGGGCTCCGGATCGGAGAGCTCCACTGCGTTAGGTACACAAACAGTGCCACTCAAATACATGCAGAAATTTGAAGAAAAGACACCTTTCCTCTGTGCGTTCTGAGAATTAAGATCCTGAGACACCAGTTTCACAAAATGTAAACCATGCGTTGCATAGTTTAAATATTAGTTATAAGTTTGCAAAAACAAACTCTACACAAGTTAGCAAATGGAGATGTGAATGCTTTCATGACATATTGTAAGCATTGTGATTTTGTTAGATTCATTCTTATGAAAAAAATAAAAATCAACAATTTGCCAACAGGATAAAAACTCTAGAAAATATATGCAAGAAATATCCAAAAGAAAGTGTTTTTTTTTCCTTCAATATTCAGCACTGATGTTTTTTTTTTTTTTAAATAAATAATCATTAGACTACATCAATCAAAATGTAATATGTACAATAGTAGTAGTAGTAGTAGTAGTAGTAGTAGCAGTAGTAGTATAAATAATAATAATAATAATAATAATAGCTGCTTATAATATATATATATATATATATATATATATATATATATATATATATATATATATATATATATATATATATATATATATATATATATATATATATATATATATATAAATAACAGCAATAATAATAATAAATAATAATAATAATAATAATAATAATAATATTATTAAAATGATGGAAAAGTGGGATGTTTTCATATATTGCCAGATTAATTACCTTATAACTAATATGCAGAACTGATGTGTTAGTGTTGTTTTATTTATTTATTTTTAATAATCATTAGTACATCAGTCAAACTTAATATGTACATTATTATTATTCTTTATTCATTTATGCTTCATTATTATTATTATTATTATTATTATTATTATTAAAAATCAATATTGGCAAAGTGAGGTGTTTTCATATTTTACCAGAATATTTATCTGATTATAAATTAGTTGTTGTTTTATTTGTCTCAAAATGGACAAATTTTGAGACAAATGGATGTTAAAAAAAAAATAGATTTTAATAATAAAATAAATTTGTAATAAAAAATGTTTTTTTTTATATATATATATATATATATATATATATATATATATATATATATATATATATATATATATATATATATATATATAATTAGGGCTTGAATGACTTCAGATTTTTTTGAAGTCGACATTTATGTGATGAAAGTCGAGTTGACGTCGACTAGTCGCTGATGCCGTCATTAATGAACAAATAAGCCTGAACCTTGAGCTGAGACACCTTGTGAACACCTTGTGCTCAACTGGCATATGACACAGCGCTGCACACGTGGCTATTGCTCCTATAACAGCTCATTTTTATCAGTTTTTTTCGTCTTTGGGTCGTTACATTTCTAACAGATTTCTGCTTGTTCTAAATCAGATACAGATAAAGTAGCACAGTAAAGATTGTATTTATATGAATGAATTAGTGAGAGAGCTATTACATGTGTGAATTAATTCTACCTGGCAGTGTCTCTCTACTAATAGGGAACCTGTGGGTTTTAGTTACTAAGAAATATATGCTAGAACGTTTCAGTTTCTAAGCTACATTATTGAGAAATTACAGAACAGTGTTGACAATACATTTCCGTGCCACTAAATGATTCTGTGTGCTCGCGATCTGAGCTGTCTGTTGTCTATATATGTGCGTTACAATGCAGCAGCGCATTAGATGAGATTAGCGATTAATTTACCTGTAGCTACAATAAGGTGTTTAAAACCTGCATTCTCCCGTTCTATTTCGAGCATCCCGATGGTATAATCACACGTCTTGTGGAGCGCTTTCGGAGTATGCATTTATTGGTCATTTGAACTGTTTGGAAATGGAGCGTAAATGTGGACTTCTTTCTTATCCTGTTGCGCCCTCTATAGGACCAGCGACTAGTCGACGTCAAGCTTAAAGCATCATGGCAGAGCATTGAAATCGACTAGTCGACTAGTCTGTGCAACCCCTAATATATATATATATATATATATATATATATATATATATATATATATATATATATATATATATATATATATATATTAGTGCTGTCAATAGATTAAAAAATTTAATCGCGTTAATCACAGTCATGGACTGTGATTAATCATGATTAATCGCACATTTAAAATACTAGGATTTACCTGTAAATGTGTTGAAATGAAATGCATGACAGAATAGTTTAAAGAAACAGAACCTTTCACACTTCCGCCAGATATGAGACATAATCCTAATTATTCTTTTATCATTATTCATTTGTTTTTATTCAGCCATTATTATGTCTTTATACTGACAATAAAACGTTTACCAAGCCACATCGCTTCAATCCCAGTATACATTTACCCGACTATTATCAAAAGTATTTCTAAATAAATACAACAAAACATTCTCTTGCGACCTTACATGAAGTATTATGACAAAATGCATTAAGAAGAAGAATTGGACCTGTTCTGCAGGTGCATTAGAGCTAATATTAGCATCATGCTACATAAGACAATTTATGAGATTAATAGTACACTTTTACTCAGAACTCACTTCAAACCACCATCGAGTGTTTGTAATAACTTCCTTTTACGATCACATGTAGAATTTGGTCATTTACTGTTGTTAAAATATGCTATTTATAGCCTTTTATATCGCTGCACAAATTAGCATTTCAGATGTACACATTCATCTCAAGAAAATCACATACAAACCATATCCTATCATAATCATGTGTTTATTATCTTATATAATCTATAGTGGCTGTTGTCATGTTTATTTCTGCTGTGTAAAAGTCTTAACGTATGCTCTGGCTGAAACTCACGTTGTTTGTGATGTTTACAGCCGCCTCTCTGTTCTTAAGTTGCCAGGTATACATTCCAACTATAATACACATTAGTAAAAGGATCTATTTTAATTTTAATTTGTCTATATACACTTTGGGCCGTGGTACATTATAAAAATAGCCCAAAAAAACGCAACCCACGGCTCTGTAATTTGCTTTCATGTAATTGCATAGAAAATGTGGACATTTGCATTTTACGCAGCATAATAATTTAATATTTATTTATTGTCAGGCAGGAAATGTAAGTTTTTATTTTTATTATTGCATTCAGCGAATATTCACAGGATTTATCAGACTTGATGTACGTGCAAACTGTCGTGTCTCTTGACATGTTTGACCTTTCAGTGGTTTTCAGTTGGTCATCAGCGGCTTGTGGTTTAGTAATGTCTGACCTAGTTTTTATTTCTAGAAGCTCAATGAAATCCATATTAATTCTGTCAACAAACTTTATATTCGTAAATGTGATTAGTTTCAGAATCTCAACCTGCTGACCTTATAACATTCACACAACGCACATAACAGTGCTGAATTATAAGAAATCAGGCAGTCAAAGACAGAAAAGGATTGCTGAGGTTAAAATACTTGAGAAATGAGGAAGTGACATCATGGAAGGTTTCTGAGGCAGCAGAAACTCAGAGCAGTGGATTGGAATTGAAGTAAACAGGTTTCTAAAGTAGCTTAGGCTTAATAGTTTGGCAGAAATGTGAAGACTTTGAAGTATTTTAGTAATTATTAAAAGACTTCAAAATAACTTCACACCCAAGACCCTCTGGTATTACACTGCAACACTTGTTATATTTAACATAATATTTTGAAATATATACATATGTATGGATAGATAGATAGATAGATACATATAAAGACTTTTAAAGTTTATTTTGTAATTTCCAAATTTAATTTAATTTTATTTGATTCTATTTGTGTTCTAGACATTATTTAAAAGTGGTGATGGCAAAGTTAGATGTTTTCATATATAACGGACTATTTATGATGTATGATTTATTATATATATATTTATGATAACTATAATGCAGAACTGATGTTTAATATTGATTATTTTAAAGAAAAACAAGAATACATGAATTGAAATGTAATATGTACATTATTATTATTATTATTATTATTATTATAAGAATAGTCATTATAATTACTATTATTTATTTTAGTTTTTTTTTCAAATTGTGTTCTAGATATCTAATAATCATTAGACTTCATCAGTTAATCATAATCATTTATTTATTTAAAATCAGTGACGGCAAAGTGAGATGTTTTCATATATATCAGATTATTTATGATGAATTTATGATATATATGTATGATAAATAATATGCAGAACTGATGTTTTAATATAGTTTTATTTGAAAGAATCATAAGACTACATCAATAAAAATGTAATATGTACATAATAATAATAATAATAATAATAATTATTATTATTATTATTATTATTATTATTTCATGAATTAAAATGTAATATGTACATAATAATAATAATAATAATAATAATATTATTATTATTTATAACAACAACAATAATAACAATTATTATTTAATTATTTTTTATTCAAATTGTGTTCTAGATATTTTTAATAATCGTTAGACTTCTTCAGTTAAACATAATATTCATTCATTTATTTATTTATTTATCATCGATGAATATCATTATATATCAATCATTGATAGCAAAGTGAAGTTTTTTCCATATATCATCAGATTATTTATGATAAATTTATGATTTATGATATATTCATGATAACTAAGATGCAGAATTGATGTTTTAATGTTGTTTTATTTTAAATAATCATTAGAATACAATTAAATCTGATATGTGCAATAATAATAATGATTATTGTTATTGCTATGATTTATTATAACAGTAATAACAATTATTATTTATTTTATTATTTTTTATTCAAATCGTGTTCTAGATATTTTCAATAATCATTAGACTTCATCAGTTAAACAGAATATTCATTTATTAATATGTATAATAATGATTATTGTTATTACTATGATTTATTATAACAATAATGATAACAAATATTATTATTTATTTCATTTTATTTTATTACAGTGATTTTTCTAATTGTGTTCTAGATCATTTTACAGTATGAACATTTATTTTATTATATGTGACCCTGGAGCACAAAAGCAGTCTTAAGTAGCACGGGTATATTTGTAGCAATAGCCAAAAATACATTGTATAAGTGAAAATGATCGATTTTTCTTTTATGCCAAAAATCATTAGGATATTAATTAAAGATCATGTTCCTTGAAGGTATTTTGTAAATTTCCTTTTGTAAATATATCCAAACTTAATTTTTGATTAGCAATATGCATCGCTAAGGACTTCATTTGGAAAACTTTAAAGGTGATTTTCTCAATATTTAGATTTTTTTTGTACCCTCATATTCCAGATTTTCAAATAGTAGTATCTCGGCCAAATATTGCCCTATCCTAACAAACCATACATCAATGGAAAGCTTATTTATTCAGCCATAGAGCCATAGTTCACTGACAAGCTATGCAATATCGTGTTCATTATCGCAGATGAATCGCCTTTGATTTGAACGCAATATTGCGTAGCTTGTCAGTGAACTATGGCTCTGTGTATTAAATGGCGCTCTATTTGAAAACAGGTGATGGAGATTTAGCGCTAATCACGGAACCGGCTTTACTGACTGGATGCGCATGATTATCAAGTTCGATATATCGCCCAGCCCTATGATAGTCCCAATCATATAGTTATTAATGTTGTGCACTGTTGTTTGAGCTGCATGCGCTGAGCTTAAGATGATCACTGAAACGCTCTATTAGCTTAACCACACAAATTCTATAGGCCTATGAGATAAATCAGATATATATGCATAAAATAAACACAATATTACAACCTACAATTGCACAAAAGACTGCAAATGCACAAGTGAACTTAACTGTGTCACGAATGTGTAGCTCCGTTGTGGATGCGCTCTTCCCGTAACAACACGCTAAAACATGGGCGCACAAAGATTCCATTAATTATTTAACAGTAATGTTCTCATTATAATATGAGCGACTTGCCCTGCACATGTTGCACTTCACTGTATTTTCTTTTTCGAAGTGATTCCAATAATATTTCAAGCAATTAAAAACCATTGTGGTGAACAGTGCGCATCTGAAGTGCCTCTGCAGGAAATAATGCATTATTTATTGGCTTTAATATATCGGCCAAATTTTCTTATCGGTTTGATAATGATAACAGAAAAATTAACATTTATCGGCCAATACCGATATGGTGGCCAATATATCGTGCATCCCTAATTGTTTTTGGTTTGTTTTGTTGGCTTTCTAATTGTGTTGTAGATGATTGGTTTGGTTTTGTTCGCTGTGTTTTGCAGATGCACTGACTCCCGCGTCCAGCCCGTCATCAGGTGTGTACGGTGGCCCAGCGGGACAGGACGAGTTCACCTCCACTTCTCTGAACCTGGAGTGCCGCGTGTGTTCAGATCGTGCCTCAGGATACCACTATGGGGTTCACGCGTGTGAGGGCTGCAAGGTGAGAGCCGGCCCTTTAAGACCTAGAGATAATTGCCTTCAGAGTGACACTCTTTTACTGTAAAATATGTGTGTATGTATGGAGTATAGAGGCATTAGACTGAAGAGTTTCTGTACATTTATATCTCTCACTCACACTGCTGGCCTGTCAAAGCCCCAGGACACACACATTGGCCTCATTGAGGTCATTGAGGATGTTTTGCCCTCGTATCTGTGTCTAGAGGAACATCTGTTGACTGCACACATTAGTCATGATATTGCTCTCGGAAGAGCAACAAAAAAACCTGGACGTGTTCGTACCACAGAGTGTGTTTGCTTTTGTTTTAATGTCTATGTGCTTTATGAAAGGCCAGACAGGCCATTATATTGTCTGGGAAAATGTATGCATTTTGAAGTATTTTAAAGGCGAATCAGAGATTGGATGGTATTTTTATTTTATGATGGATATCAAAGCAAATTAATTTAGTTATTTAGTAATCATTTTATTTTATGACCAATGTGCAGAACTGATGTTTTACTAATGTAGTTTTAGTTTTTTAAAATAATCAGACTACATCAAGTAAAACATAATATTTGTTTAATTCATTCATTCATTCATTCATTCATTCATTCGTTACCAGAATATTTACCTGACAACTAATAAGCAGATCCAATATTTTAGTGTTTTTTTATTTGTTTAATTTTCAATAATCATTAGACTAAATCAATCAAACTTAATATGTACAATAATAATGAATTTTTTTTTTATAATAATAGTTATTATTATTATTATTATTATTATTATTATTATTATTAAATATAGTAAATATAATTATAATAATAATAATAATATTTACTGTTATTATTCAATTTATTATTTTTTCTAACAATAATTATAACAATTATTCATATTTATTTTAACAACAATAATATTATTAATAATATTTATTATATTAATTTAATTTATTTTAATTTATTAATTTTATTTAATTTAATAATATAATTTATTGTATTACTAATAATATTTTTATTTTTAAAACAAAACAATTTACTATTGTTGTTGTTCTTGTTGTTATTAAGTGTCCAGCTGTAAGTTATGCAGAGGTCAACACGCTCTGGTAGAGTTAAATACAGCCGTGTGAGATGATGATGATGTAGTATTTATAATTTGTACAGGCTTACACTTATTTATACTAATTTCTAATACTGTTTATATTACCCCATCAGCTGGAGTAAGAGTAGTACTCCAGTCAAGGGCCATTTCGTTCTCTGGATCAGAGAGTACAATAAAAGCATGCATAATAATATATATTTACATTGCATATTAATTAGGGGTGGGAGAAAAAAAAAAGATTCTCCGATGTGTCTTGATTTTCTCTTTAAGGATTCTGAAAACTTCACAAATGTCAAAACTGATCAGCAATAATGCTTAGAAAAACAGAAAAATCCTTGTCTAGAAACTTTCATCACTTAGAGATGCAGTGCACTCTTTGTTTTTATTGCTTGTAATATTCTTCTTTATTCTTCTTTAGGGATGCACCGGTTGACCGGCCATAAATTGTTTTTTTATTGTCTTTTTTTCGGCTGATTTTTCCCTAAGTGCGCCTGCGTGCACACTACATTGTAATTATTCGCGAACATGTAATTTGTGTGGAAGACATTCGGCACAAGCATAACAAACAGAAAAACAGATACTAAGAAGGGAACAGCCGTCGGTGTACTGGCGCACAAATAAGAGCCGCTTTCCTGCGCTCGCTGAAGTTGCGCAAGCGTATCTGTCCGCGCCCTACACAAGCGTAGACAGTGAACGGTTATTCAGCGCAGCTTATCATGTGTTGGATGAGAATCAAAACAGACTAACTTGTGACAAAGCTGAAGTGCTTCTTTTTGTAAAGAAGAACTTGCATGCACTTTTGAAAAGCCAGAAGTAAACGTCAATTCTGTACAAGATGATTATTTTTATTTTACCTTAAAATTACATTGACTTAATTTGATTTAAAAAGCACCTGCTGTAGCATATTTGTATTACTCGTTGTACTAAACATTATTTGATTTAACATTTTGGAATAATTTATTTATATACCCTACTTTGGTTTTATTTAGTTTCACTGGTAAAGACCTTTTTTTCTTTACACCAAATTTAAAAACGAAAACAAATGCTGAATGCTGATTAAGTAACGTCTTTGTTTGGACTGTTGAATGTGTGTTGATTGTGTTGTTTGGATTGTAACTATGCAGTTGTTGCCTTTAATTTCACAAGGTTACAGTTAATGTTTTCATTTAAGACCAGTTTTATGTAGATTCAACCCAATTTAAAAACAAAAGCTAAATGCTGACGTCAGTACCATCTATGTTTGTATTGAACGTACTTACTGCGAAGTTGCTGCTGTTAATGTCAGATGGTTACAGTTATTGTTTTCAATAGCCAAAAGCCAGTTTGTCCTGTTAAATATCAAATAAACATCTTGTTTATGTATACTTTCATTCTTTCTTGTTTGTTGCTTAAAGAAAAAGAAATTCGGAAATCGGAAATCGGTATCGGAATCGGCCATGAAAAATCATGATCGGTGCATCACTATTCTTCTTTATTACTATTTGCTTGTAGCCTATGTTTTGAAGCTATATTTAGAAAATGACTTAATACATTTACTGTATTTATTATTATTAATTTGTAATTATTTAAAGACGTACTTATAATTAAATAAGTAATTAAAATGGTACAAATTAAATATTTAATTAAATATTTAAATATTTAAATATTTAGCCTATGTTTTGAAGCTATATTTAGAAAATTACTTAATGCGTTTATGGTAAATATTATTAATTTGTAATTATTTAAAAACATACTTATAATTAAGTAATTAAATAAAATTGTATAAATTAAATATTTAATTAAACATTCAAATATTTGTCATGTGTTTTAAAGCTATATTTAAAGCTATATTTTAGAAAATTACCTAAAACAATTACAATAATTATTATTCATTTGTAATTATTTTATAAAGTATATATAATTAAATAAGTACTAGAAACTTTCAGATACTTAAAGCAGTCTTAGAAATACGGCACTCTTTGTTTTGTTGCTTGTAATATGTTTCTTTATTTTTCTTTATTATTTACTTTTTGCTTGTAGCCTATGTTTTGAAGCTGTATTTGGAAAATATTAAAATTAAAACAATCACAATCATTATTATTAATTTATAATTATTTTTAAAAAAGTACTTATAATTAAATAAGTAATTAAATGAAAATGGGATAAATTAAATATTTTATTCAATATATAAATATTTAGCCTATGTTTTGAAGCTAGATTTAGAAAATTGCTAAATTGAAACAGTTACAGTAATCATTATTAATTTGTCATTTAAAAAAAGTAATTAAATTAAAATGGTATAAATTACATATTTAAAGTAGTTAAACTAATTCTTTAATATAAATCAAGAATCGTTTGGGAATTGGATTGTGTTGGATCATCAGTTGCCTAAAGATTCCCATGCCTAATATTAATGTAGAATTTAATTGATGTGCTTTACAACAAAAATAGCTTTTCGAATCAGACTTTCAAGCCTTTTCATAAAACCTCACTCGTCCGCGTCTCCATCTGCTCAGTCATGTTTGATGGCTGTGATTCGGACACTCCCGGCGTGTCTGTCCTCGACTCGACCTCTCCTCCTCTTCCTCCTGTCCCTGGTGCCTCTCCATCTCCCCGTCTAATCTCCCTTTCGAAACCGCAGGAGTGTTTCTAGGGACAAAATGGCTCAATATGAGTGAAGCAACAGCGATTAGTTTTTACAGCCCTGTCCCTTCTTGCCAGCCTACACTCTGAGTCTTTGCTCTGCTGGCAAACCGCTGGTCATCTTCATCGCTTCGCCAGATTGTGCAAACTGCTTGATTTCATGCTTTGGATGCATTTGTGACCTCAGGAACCGGCCTGTTTATTCTTTCCAGGGAATAATGCTCTGATATCAAGCTGGAGCTTATGGCTTCAAATGGCTTGTCTTTCAGCAGCGGTTCATTGTCAAATTTGAATAAAAAAGTTTGAATAATGTGTTTTTGTTCACCAAGGCTGCATTAATTTAATCAAAAATACTATTAAAAAAAAACAGTGATATTATGAAATATTATTTGAATTTAAATGAGCTGTTTTCTATTTGAATGTGTTGAAATATAATTTATTCCTGTGCTGCAAAGCTTATTTTTTTTAGCGTCATTACTCCAGTCTTCAGTGTCACATGATCCTTCAGAAATCATTCTAATATGCTGATCTGCTGCTCAAGAAACATTTTTAATTATTATCAATGTTGAAAACGTCGTGCTGCTTCATATTTTTTGTGAATACATTTTATTACCATGATACGTTTAATTTTCAGGATTCTTTGATGAATCGAAAGCATTTATTTGAAATAGACATATTTTGTAACATTATAAATGTCTATAATATAATTTTATTTTGTGCAGACATATTTACTATATTTAAGAGCATTAGAAAACACAGAAATACAGAGCAAGGCATATCCAAAAAAAATAAAAATAAAATAATTTACTTTAATTTGCATTCATTTTATTTTGAAATAATAATTTGCATTAATTTAACTTTAAATAAATTTAAAATCTATTAAACCAATAATAATTTTATTAGTCAGTTGTAAAATATTAAATTAACTGCATTATGTAACAATAGGCATTGCCACATGGTTATTTAATATATTAAAAAAAAATGTAATGCTTTTCCAGAAAGAATAACTGTACTTCCATATATATCATTACCATGATATAAGATTTTTGATCATGCCGTTCACTCAGATTGTCAGCCTCATTCCTGTTTTGAATCTCTGTCACCATGCCTGGAAGGCAGAAGCTGTGTTTCTAAGAGAGGAAACCCCGACGGATCCAAGGAGAAATGAGGACAAACACAACCTGCGAATGTGCTGCCAAGCTGTTTCCAGAAGCGCCTGGTTTAGATTGTGTACATGAATTTCTGTCCTGTTTAATAGTGAGATATGAACTTAAAATAGAAGGAGTTGACTCTATGGGGTACAGTACATAATGAGACAGATATTTAAAGGAAGCGATGACCTTATGTTGATCTGTGTTGGTCTGGAAATTCTTGTAGGAATGTGTGTCATTCTTGTTTTTCAGAATGAACTCAAACAGAGTTCTGTTTCTCCGTCTTGTAGGGTTTCTTCCGCCGGACCATTCGCCTCAAACTGGAGTACGATAAATGTGAACGCCGCTGTAAGATCCAAAAGAAGAACCGAAACAAGTGCCAATACTGTCGCTTTCAGAAGTGCCTGTCTGTGGGCATGTCCCACAATGGTGAGTGTGACAAACAAAAGCCCACTTCTGATGGTAATTTGATTGCTTTTCAGGGGTTAGTCTGTGATTTCAGTGCCGTCCGAATCAACATTGTTGGTGTTTTTCTCTCACCATCTGCGTAAAAATTCCTGGCTGAATTAAAAACTGTTATTTGACAAACACTAAGGTCATGTGGTAATTTAATCACCGTCTGAATCCACATTTCTCAGCTTATGGGAACAGATCAATCCAAAAGTCGTCTCACAAATCACTGCAAACTGTACAATAAGAGTTGTGCTTCATGATAATGTGCACATATTTTAAATATGGATACTTTTATTGGTGAAATGCTGGAAACTGTTTACAAGAATAATATTACGTTACTGCTTCACTACAGCGAGTAAAAGCTGTTAAGAAGAAAAAAGAGAACAAAATCATGTGAAGTGGGACATTTATTATAGTTTTAATAAATATTTATTGTATTATTTTTTCATTTTTTTATTTATTTTATTTATGGCATTAATAAAACGAATTATATACATTTTATATTAGGGTTTGCACAACTAATCAGTGTTATTGCAGTTACAGTGTTATTTTAGTATCATTGAGATACTATTATAATTTTATTGGTATTTGTAATTACATTTTATTTTTGTATTTTCTGTTTTCCTTTTAATTTTAATTAAAGTATTAGTAATTTTGTTGTGTGCTTTTAACATGTCTGTTAGTTTATTTTTCTATATTTTTATAAACTTTATTTAATTTTTAGTTATTTTAGTACTTAGTTAAAAATAAAAATGAGAAATGTTGCTTTGACAAATAGCTGAAATAAAATGTTTAATTTTTTTGTAAATTTTATTTTATGTCAGTTAACATTTATTTTGTTTCAATTAGTGAAAATGTTTTTTATGGTTTTAGTTTTAGTTAATGACAATAACCCTTATTAGTTGACCAAGTAGTCGAGTCATAAGTTTATCTTATGTAAATAATAGTTTGCTAACTTATGTAATTTCCACATTTTAAAATGCAAGACAGAAAACCATTTAATCTATATATAGGATATTTAAATAATTAAATAATAAATAGGATAGTATTTCCTATTTTTAAGTTTAATACAAACTTATTAATTGTCTAAGCAATAACAGAAATTTTGTTTACTGCTCCTCCACCAAGAATTAAACGCCACCCAAATGCTTGAGTTTTTATTTTTACAGACGTCCCCATGAGAAATTACCATCCTAAAAGCGCTAAATTCTTCAAGTGTTGTAGCAAGGTCCAAAATAAATACTGGCCATCTGAACAACTTTTTGAGGAATTGCAAAATAATGCATGTTTTAAATTTCAGTCTGTTCCTCACTAAAAAAAATAAATAAAAATGTATGGCGTTAGATGTCTTAAAATATAGTGCATTAGTAGCATGAACTACTTTTATGGTGTTTTGTCAGGTTTGTAGTTTGACAACACATGGTATTTGCTTATTAAATGGAAAAGCTCAATTCAGACACTGAAAATATAACAGCATATGGGTTTGGAACAACACAAGATAAGTAAATGGTGAAAAAAATCTTTTTTAGGTCAACCATTCCTTTAAATGATCTTCTTTTAATGAACTTGATGTTGCAGCAATGTTCTGGATAATCTTTGACTAAATGAACTAACGTGAGAGCGTTCGGTTGTTTTGTCCTTGAGGTATCAGTGCATTGACTTCCTGCGATGACCTCCATTGTTTTCAGTCTGGAGTCAAAGGTCATCATTTATGAGGGCCGTTAGCATGTCCAGCCCTGCTGAAGCACTCATCTTGCACAGGCTTTATGACCAGCGAAGGCATGTGCTGAAATCACGCGATGGTCGAAGTCCGTAATCTGAACCACGGACACTTGAAAACATTCCTCACAGCGATGTAGGTTAGCTACTAAAATTAGCAGCTTTTATGGTGTCTTTGGACCTTTTGATAGAAATAGTCTATAAATTGTGTGGGAAAAGAGACTTGTGTTACTATATAAACAGAGGTTGGCTGTTCCATTCTTCTCTTTATTAAAGCAGTTTATCTTTCAGCTTGACACACATTGTAAGCTGATATAAAGATATGTGCTTGCTTTAGAATAGGCATCTGCTTCAGACTTGCTAATCCCAGTGAAAGTTAAAACCAGTGATCCTCGCCACTCCCTTTTTTTTGAAAGAAATAAATACTTTTATTTAGCAAGGATGCATTAAATTGATCAAAAGTGGCAGTAAGGAAAAATGCTGTTCTTTTAAACGTTATATTCATCAAAGAATCCTGAAAAAAAAAATTGTACAGAACTGTTTTCAACTTTATTTTCAACATAAATAAATGTTTCTTAAGCTTCAAATCAGCATATTAGAATTATTTCTGAAGGATCATGTGACACTGAAGACTGGAGTAATAATGCTGAAAATTCAGATTTGCATCAAAGGAATAAATTACATTTTACAATATATTCAAGTAGAAAACAGTTATTTTAAATTGTGATAATATTTCACATTTTTGCTGTTTTTACTGTGTTTTTAATCAAATAAATGCAGCCTTGGTGAGCAGAACAGATTTCTTTCTACCTTTTGACCTATTTTGCACCTTACAAGCCCCAAAAATGGTCTTTTTTCTATTTCGCTTTGTTCTGAGTAGTTTTTGTGTTCATGTTCAACATAACAACAATCCTGTTGCTGGACTCTTGTTTATCTGTAAATGTCCTTCACAATCTCAAAAACTGACACATTGACGTTTGTTAGAAGAGCATGAAAGTCTGACAGTATTCTGAATTGATCACCTAATGTTTTGGAACTAAGGTTGAGAGATTAGAGATTAAATTTGGCATGCATGCATGTGCATGGAAAAGTGTTTTTTCGAAACATGAATTTATGTGTCATATATTGGAGGTTGACAGGCCGGGACTGTAAGCTTATTAGATGTTGGGGATTGTGGCGTCTGCATTAGGATTGCATTCAGGTTTTAAAGATGTCTGCATTTGCATGCACAATAACTGACATTAGAGACTGTAAGAAACAACCTAGAAACCATCCAAAACACACTAGCTACCACATAAAATGCTAAAACCATTTAGAGCAACACTTAAGTATCATAAAAGTTCATTTTGCATGGGCGCCATAGGCCAAATCTAGTTTCTGCTATGTTGTATATTTATTCTGGTGCAGCTTCACATAATCAACAAGGTGCATGGAAGGAGAAATCAAAAGTATTTTTTTAAAACAAAACCAGCAACACTTGTGAAGTGGAGAAATCAAACTATTCAGAGAATAGAATTTAAAATAATACAAAGTGCCTGTGTGCCAAAACATGTTGGTTGGAATAAATAGTAATTTTTTCAATTCCATTCTCTGAATAGTTCAATCTCTCCACTTCACAAGTGTTGCTCCTTTTATTTTAAATAAATATAGTTTCTGAAAAGCTGAAACAATGTTAATACACCATAATACCTACCGCTGCTCTGCTTGTCCAATGACACCATAAAATTGCATTTGAACACGGTCCAGATTGAAACTCGTGTTACTCAATTCCTCTGGGCAAGTTTCTAAGGCACCAGACATCCTGATCTGACAAAATGTGTAAATGGTGGCCTTGGATTTCAGCAAATATTAATCATCTGTGATCAGCAGCACATGTGGTTGTTTTGCAAGAGAATCCGCAGAGTGAAGGTTTGCAGACACAATTTACAGTCCGCTTTTATGCTATCCACACTCGCATCAAACGAACAATAGGAATATTGAACAAAAGCATGTTAAATGACATGCCAAGTAAGTCTCACAGCAGTAGGGCTAGTAGTCAGGTGAAAATTAACTTGTATATGATTTGAACACTTGGAAGGCTGTCAAGAACTAGCCACAAATGATCATGTCAAATTTAATCCACATATCAATGGAGAAACTTCATGAGGCAAGTCAGATATTGGTTTTGTTCCAAAATAGAGAGAGCTTTATAAATAGGGCTGCCCCTCTTTAGTCGACTAATAGTCATTCAAGTCATTAGTTGACTAATAGCATGTTTATATTAATTTAACTACTTAAATATAAACTTGCGGGGCCTTTAATTTAGGGTATAGCCTATTCTGTGCTCAAGCACATGCATAAAGCTTGTCGCAAAGCACCTCTAAAAGTAATGACTATGAATGTGTTGGAAAAAAATAGCAAGGAGATATTTTATTTATTTATTAATACACTCATGCTTTGAAGAAAGTTGACGATGCTGGCTCGCCATCTCTGTAGCACAGAAGATGAACCTTTAGAGAGAAATGCACCTTACACGGATACGGATATACATATATGGATTACATAATCAGAGAGTTTTTGTTCATTTTTGTGATGCGCTCCAGTTCAGTTATTTTATAAAAGCATGTTTTGTGTTATTGTGAGTGTATGCAAATAAAAGTAGACCCTTTACAGTTTCGAATGATGTATTACTCTTATCTGTATGATCAAAAATGACGGCATATTTTGTTTCCACTGATATCAGGAAAAAAAATGCCAGTAATCGCACTGGCGCCTCCATGTCTTGCAGTAAGCAAGCTAATAGCTTCCACACTCTGCACAAACACGTGAACATGCACCTAATAACACACATTTGTCTAGGTTAACGTTAGAGCGAGCGGCCGTGTAAAGTTGCTACTTACATGTTTCACTTTCAAATGATAAGCCATATTTTAAGTCTATGAATGACAGGCAAACGTTTGGATTTTCTGCCCGAAATAAAGTGATTAACTCAAGCACCAGCCGTTAATGAACACTGACCTTTTTTTCATCAACTGACTGACTAATAAAAGTTAAGTCGACTAAAGTATACTTCGACCAAAGTACACTTCGGCCGTCCACGTTCTGCGACAGTCCGCACACTGTCCTCTTGACGCAATTTTCGTCTTCAGAAGTGTCCGCAGAAGTGAAGTGAATGTTGATACAAAACAAGTCTAATAGCTGGTACTGCGCACGTGTTGAACTCGTCCATCTGCGCTCATCCACAGTTGAGTGTATTTTGAAAGCTGCATGGATGCGGCTGTGCGCGAGGCAGAACGGAACGCGAAAAGTGAAGTATAGCCAGGCCTTAATAGGATAGTTCGCCCAAAAATTAAAATTCTGTCAATAATTACTCACCCTGTCGTTCCAAACCCGTAAGACCTTCATTCATCTTTGGAATGCAAATTAAGATATTTTTGACGAAATGCAACAGTTCACAGTTATTTTTGTGCCTGACCTTATTGAATATGCATTTGTAGGAGTTTCCCTTTCAGACGCAAAATTTATGGGAGGAGAGAATTAGAATGAATCACGCAATGCGATTTACTAACATTTGCACTTGTCAAATTACTGGTATTTGCGCCATTAACGCCCCCCAAAAAAGCATGCGGTAATTTGCGCTGCTCTTTGTAGATTGCGCTGGGCATTATGGAAATGATCTGGCTGCGTCTGTGTTCTTTAATGTGCGCATTGTCAGTAAATCACACGCAGAATTTTCACCTCCCATTTGCCTTGTTTACTAAATCTGGCCCTTAGTCGACTACTGGGTGAGCAGCCCAAATTATATGTCTTACATTGGACGTTCGTTTGGGTGTTTTCTTTAAATTGAGGTTCTTGTTTCTATCTCGCGAACAGCCATCCGCTTTGGGCGAATGCCACAGTCGGAGAAGCTGAGGTTGAAGGCAGAGATCCTAACGGGGGAACGAGAGGTTGAGGATCCGCAGCTGGCCGATCAGAAAACCCTGGCCAAGCAGATCTATGAGGCCTACCTGAAGAACTTCAACATGAACAAATCCAAAGCACGGACCTTCTTGTCGGGCAAGACGAGCACGTCGGTAAGAGCATCCAGCCATGTGCTTCATTCATTATAGCTAATGTGTGTCTTTTTCTGGATCTATTTTGTCTATAATTCTAGCAACATACTTGCAACAACTTAGCAACACCCGTATCTACAACCGAGAACACCTTAGTAAAGCCCTAGCAACCACTCAGAACACCTTAGCAATCTATTTGAAGTTTGAATCTATTTTAAGTTTTCAGGCAGCACGTCAAGTCAAGATCAGTTTGTTTTGATGAATTTTAATTTGCAAATTACTTTTGTTTTTACAGTTTTGAAAAGACAGGTTTGAATTCAACCTACTCAGTGCTAGGTAGATTACTTAGAAATTGTAGTCTGTTACTGATTCTAGATTACATGACAAAAATTGTAGTTAGTAACGTAATCAATTACATTAAAATTTTAGGTAATGTAATCAGACTACTTTTTGATTACTTTTAGATTACTTTTAACATAACTCATTTACCATGTTGATCTAAATAGGATAATCTTGTACTATATTGATATAAATATACAAAGAGGAAGAAAATATATTCCATTCATTGTAATTAACCACATGAAGTGCATTAAACATTGTTACGTCAAGGTTTCCCAAACTGGGGTTTGTAAATGTCTCCAGGGGGTTTGGGAGTTTAATGAAAAGCTAATAAATAATTAAATCATTAAAAAGTACAATTTAATATAACCTCAAAGTAAAAAACGTACCAAAAAAAAAAAAGTAATATTTTATTTCTTTATCTGCATGTCATGTGACCATTAACCAATGTCAGAGAACTGTGAACATGCAAATGTATGCATTATGCAAATTACACGTAAATAAGAAATAACGTTAATTTGTGCTTTTTAATGTGTTTGAAAAGACAGAAGCCTTCCAAATACATAGTAATACATGGTAAAATAACCTACTGAGTGATAATTCAAATAAAAATTAATGTGTTCATCAGTAGTTGGTGCAGTGTTGAAAAAGGAACATTTAAAGGATGAAAAAAAATAATTAGGAAGAATCCATAAATTTTGTATAATTTGCTATTGTGTAAACATGTAATCCATAAAAAAGTAACTGTAGTCTGATTACATGTATTTTAAAATGTAATCTAATTACAAGAACTTCATTTTTGGAATCGGATTACGTAATCCAGATTACATGCAATCCGTTACTACATAGCACTGAACCTGCATCATGATCAGATCACACTTTCCTGTTTTCTCCACCATGTTCATATCGCTCTACACCTTATAAAGCACAAAGCCCATCAATAACACAGAACTCTTTATTAAAGAAGCTTGATATGACACGGGTTTGGAGTTAATCCTGACTGGGTGTGGATGAGTGTCAGTATTGATGGCTTCCACCTCAGACGTGTTTCCCCTACCGCATCTGTAACACTAGCTTGATTGTTGGCTGTGCTCTTCGGCCTGAGCTCCGCAGGACACGGCCCAGCTGTTGGGAGTGAAAGCAGCTGAATTAAGACGAGGCTTTCATCTCTCACAGTACGCTTGTTCTCTCACGGCCCGAAACCAGCCTCTCGGGGTGTCTTGTTGACCTCTCGTATGGAGGCGTATGGAGCGTTTTGAGTTTTAGTCCCGTTTGGAACAAATGCCGTCATCTGAATGAATTCAGGTTTAGGTTTTTGTATTATATATGTGAAACAATTAAATGTCTTTTGACAAGTTCAGAAAGTATTAAAACAGGAAGCTAGGTCTGTAACATATGCATATACACAATAATAATAACAATTATAATAATAATAACATTACTATTATTTTACTATATTTTTATTTGGTATTTTACTTTCTATTCTATTACTTATTTTTATTGTGTGTGTGTGTGTGTGTGTGTGTGTATATATCTATACTGTTAAAATTACCTGTTGCGATAATACTTGAATACAATTTTTTAATACATTTTTAGATTTGTATTTTATTTTATTATTTCACTTTATTTAGGTACTGTATATATATACGGAGAATAAGTTCAAGCCTATATTCAACATACATACGTGTGTGTGTGTGTGTGTGTGAGTATGTATATGTTACATATACATGCTGATATGTATGTATGTATGTATGTATGTATATACACATAAAATAATAATAATAAATATAATGTATGATTATTTTTATTATTTGCATTTAATTTTTATTATGTTTTATATTCTGTTTTATAGAATTTTATATTTTTATTATTTTTTATTTTTATTAATTTTATTAAATTACTCTAGAATTAGAGCTGTAATCGGGCCTTAAAAATTAAGCCCGACAGGGCCCGAGCCCAACAAGTACATTTTGATTGACAGCTTTTTAAAAGCCCGAACCCGTTTACAGCCTGACATTATTCAAATGTGCACACGCACACAGCTCTTTTGTCAAGAATGAGTCATTTATACATGTTTTAACATAATTTATTCATAACTAACGTAGGCTATAGGCCACTTGGAAGTTGGAACAAAGAAATAAAATAAGTCCTCTGTAACATCTCAGCACTCTAAATAGGCCTAGGCATACACTTGGCCTATAAATAGGCCAACGCGGCAATAAAAATGAGTCTTTCTTATCAAATTAAATTAAGATAAATTCTAAATTAAGATGGGTATTTGGCAATAACGAAATTAAGATAAAGGCTCCGCGGGATTTGCTTCGCCACTTCTCTCCACAATCCGGCCTCAACGCGACGGTGAATAGGAGCTGAAATTTAATAAAAGACTAGTGCCAACATTAGCCACTCTGTCTACATTATGCATTTAAGACTCAATTAATATTTAGTTATAATTTGAAAAACCTTTACTTACCAAGATTAGGCTACATGTTTTTGTGGAGGAAAATTATTATGCCTTATCAGCGACGAATTCCCTGTCGTTTTGCTGTCGTACTTTAACAGAATGTCACATTTTTTGCATTTCACATAACCCACTGGCTCATTATTCTCATTATGCACATGGTCAAAACTTTTCCACACCTCAGACTTTGCTTTAGTTGCTGGTGCAACCAAAACGTAATCGCCAGAGGCAAGCCTCCGTTTCACCTCCTCAGCATCCATTTTCACATCTTTCTCGCGTTAAACGAAACGCATCACATGACCGCTCATTTACAGCGCAAGCCCGAGCCCGTGTAAAATGATATAAATTAAGCCCGAACCCGACCGAACCTGTCGGGTCCCGTCAGGTTCGGGCAAAGATCTTCAGCTCTATCTAGGATACTGTTATCGGCCACTGTACAGTAATTTATTCTTAATTTGATCTTCATGCTTGATTTGTTTTGTAGCCTTTTGTCATTCACGACATGGAGACACTGCAGCTGGCCGAACAGACTCTTGTGGCCAAGATGGTGGGCTCTTCTGGGGCTCTGCTGAACAAAGACGCGGAGGTTCGAATATTCCACTGCTGTCAGTGCACTTCAGTCGAGACAGTGACCGAACTGACTGAATTCGCCAAGTCCGTGCCAGGCTTCTCAAACCTGGACTTAAATGACCAGGTTAGAGCCAAATACGAGCACCATGTCCTGTAAACACTTCAAACTTCAAGAAAATGAAGATATTCAGATATGTACATATTGCTTAAACATGTTAATTGAATGCAGTCTGTTTTCTCCCACAGGTGACATTATTAAAGTATGGCGTCCATGAGGCGCTCTTCGCCATGTTGGCGTCGTGCATGAATAAAGACGGTCTGCTGGTCGCGTACGGCAGCGGCTTCATCACCAGAGAGTTTCTGAAGAGCTTACGACGGCCGTTCAGTGAAATGATGGAGCCCAAGTTTCAGTTTGCAATGAAGTTTAACTCCCTCGAACTGGACGATAGTGACCTTGCACTGTTTGTTGCTGCCATCATCTGCTGTGGAGGTATATTGGGTCTTTTAGTGTTTAATTAAAATGTAAAATATTAAAATAATATTATACTATTATAAATAGTATTATTATATTAATATATAATATTAAGATTTTTGTGAAATATTTTTTTAATTATATTTTTATAATATATTTTTTATTACATATATGTATTATTTCATTCAATCTTTATGTATATATATATATATATATATATATATGCACACTTTTATTAATTTGTTAAATATTTTTAGATCCCTATTATATATGCATCATCTTAAAATAAAAATAGAATACAAAATTGAATAATATATTTTTGATTTTATATATATATATATATATATATATATATATATATATATATATATATATATATATATATTATTCAATTTTGTATTCTATTTTTATTTTAAGATTTTTATTTTACGAATTACATTTTTTATTTTTTGCAATAATACTTGAATATAGGCTTGAAGTTATTTTAGTACAGGAGCGCAACCACTTTTAGCTACATACAATGGATTCTGTGCATTGACAACTCTTGTGTTTTACAACATTTTTTCAATTCTAATAAACTATTACAGTTATTGAAAAAAAATAGACCAGCTTTTGCTTGCCAGTGATTTACTTCAGACTCATGCTCTTCCCGGTCTTGTGTTCCAGATCGGCCAGGCCTGGTGAACGTCCCGCACATCGAGCGAATGCAGGAGAGCATCGTTAACGTGCTTCATCTGCACCTCAAGAGCAACCATCCTGACAACGGTTTCCTCTTCCCTAAACTCCTGCAGAAACTAGTGGACCTGCGGCAGCTGGTGACGGAGCATGCTCAGTTAGTGCAGGAAATCAAAAAAACAGAAGACACTTCCCTGCATCCCTTACTGCAGGAGATTTACAGAGACATGTACTGAGTCGCTTTGGCTCAATCGACAAAGACGTGCTCGGAGAGGGCCGTTTCTCTCAGGGGCCCTCAAAACAAGTCCCCTCCACAGCTACACTGTGAACTTTTTTAAGGGGCGTCATGTCAACCACTATTTTCGGGATTTCTGGATGAAAACGCCAGGAACATCAGGGCTCTTCATTACCGTTGAGTTAAACAATAGTTTCTGCGGTTATTGGTTTAAAGAGAAAAAAACAAGACAATGCCAATTAAAATGCATCCTGTTTTTTTTTTTGTTTTTTTTTTCCATCTTTTTTTTTTGGATATTTTATAAACGCTTATTGGTCCCTTGGGCCAGAAACTGTGAATAGAAACCCTAAAATCCAACTTATTCATACAGCAATATGATTTTTTTTTATATTGACAAGGTAACTTTTGATAGTGTATGCTTTAAACCCGCAGTTTTCACCCAAGTGACTTCCACGTAGACCTGACGTAACTAGTGAAACTGATCGTTTTGTAACGCTACAGGGATTTTGCTTCATGTTGAAAGAACACAGAATAAATTTTGTCATGCTAACCTGGGAAAACATAAATACAACACAGAATTCTTAATCTTAATGTCATATTTCAACATTTGCAAATGTTTAGTGGTTTCTTTTTCCCATTATTGTGGAAAATTATTTATTGTATTATCGGCTCACTCCCAATATTACGGTCTCAGTCCGTAACTGCAATTTTCGAGTTATAAAATGCAGTGCTCAAATACAAAGCAGATCAATACCTCACGACCGGTGCCTTCTGACAGAGCACAAGCACTCCAGGTTGTGCAGTTTTACAGCAATCTACTGTTAAAAGAGCTAAAGGAGCAAGAAAGCAAAAAGTGAGGCCTGTTACAGCATTTATACTGCAAGCGTGACACTGCACGAAAAATACAGTGAAAATGCACTGTTGCAATTTTGCAATGTTGGCTTTTTTGAAGCAAAATTAAATATTTGAGTGAACCACACTCCTATTTGAACACAGGCGTATTTTGGGATTGATGCAAGTTAAACACAGATTTGTACTGAATCTTGAGGTTTGAGCATCATTCTGTGTAGAGTTTGCATGTTCTTCCTCATGTAAATTAGGTTTAATAACATTAATAGTTCTCAGAGAGTCAATTTCTGATAACCATTTAATAATATATGGCCGTTTTTAAAGGAAACATTCAATGCAGTGACCCAGAAATCACTGCACAGATTTGCATTTGCACTGCAGCGATGCGGTGTTGCTGCAGATGCAAAGCTTAGCTTGCTTCAATTTCCTTCCTGTCTGAAGGAAAAGTTTCACACTGTTTGTCTGTCCCTCCAGTAGTCTGTCGCTCTTCTCCGTTTTTGTCATTTTCTCAGAACCGCAGTGCCTAGTCTCGACGTCGCAATGAAAAACGTCTCTTTTTTTTTTTTACTTCCCTATATAAACCAGAAACAGAACCGAATTAAAATGTGCAGTTATCTACGTTAAAAAGTTGTTGCGTAAGGGGCTGTCCACACAGAATGTATTTTTGCATTATACTGTGATGCTTTTCTGTTATTTTTCTATGTAAACATGCGCTAGACAGACGTTTGACCATTGCACTCGCATGTTTTATGGCAACTCTCTCATGAGACTGCTCTCATGTTAAAACAAGTTAAATTTTTCAAAACATGTTTTGAGACCTTTCTTTTTTGCCCTTTCTGTTTTTTCCCTTCCTGTTCTGTGTGAATTGGCCCTAAGAGTTTAATAGTGCAAAGTGACATTTGATGGATTAGACTGCGTGAGATTAATTTTGAGATTGTGTAGAGTCATTCTAAAATCAAGCTACAAATTGGATTCCCAGAAATATTATAGAACCTCTAAAGGGACATGGTGTTGCTAAATAACATGGGATAGGAGAAAAAAGAAATTTTGAGTTTGATCACAAAACTTTTGCGTTCCTCCATGAAATGTTGTGCTCACTCACAAAACATTTTTGTTTCCAACAAAAGAATTGCATTCCAACAAAAAAAAAACCTTGCATTCGTTTACAAACAATTTTTGTTCACTCAAAAACATTTGCGTAAGCTCATAATAGTATTGTTTTCATTCACAAAACATTTTTGTTCGCTCACAAAAGTATTGCCTTCCAACAAAAAAAATTTGCAGTTACTTAAAAAATATTGCGTTGCCCTAAAAAAAAAAAAAACATTGCGTTTGCTCGCAAAACATTTGCATTCTCTTGCTAAAGTATTGGATTCCCCCAAGAAACTTTACGTCCGTTCACAAACCTTTTTTGTTCACTCAAACATTTGCGTATGTTCGCTAATGTATTGTTTTCTCTCGCAAAACATTGCAAAGGGAAACGCAAATATTTTGCGAGAACGCAATTGTTTTATTAGTGAACGGAAATTTTAGAGAGCGAATGCAATACTTTTGCAAGAGAACACAAATGTTTTGCGAGCAAATGCAAAGTTTCTCTGGGGAACGCGATACTTTTAAGAGAGAATGCAAATGTTTTGTGGGTAAACGTAAAGTCTTTTGGGGCTGTGCAATATTTTTGCAAATGAATGCAAAGTTTTTTTGGGGAACACAATACTTTTGCAAACAAACGCAAAAATGTCTTGCGAGCGACCACAAAATTTGATGGGAGAATGCAAAAGTTTTGCGGGTGATTTGCGCAAATGTTTTGCAAGCAAACGCAAAGTTCCTCGGGGGAATGCAGTACTTTTGCGAGAGAAAGCAAATGTTTTGCGAAAGAATGCAAAGTTTCTCAGGGGAACACAGATGTTTTGCGAGTGATGCAAAGTTTCTTAAGGTAACGCAATACTTTTGTGAACAAATGCAAAAGTTTTGTGAGTTACTGCAAGGTTTCTCTGGGGAACTTAATACTTTTGCGAGAAAAGGCAAAAGCATTTTTCATCCCATCTAATTTTTTTTCCATCACCATGTCCCCCTTAGGGGCTCCGTAAAACAACACCTTCAGTTAATTTCTTGTGAATGTGAACATTTAGTTTTCCATGTCACCAGCTTTACCGTTCCGAAGTTGTGAGCAATTACGAGCAATAACTTATTGATATCTATTTACACGTCAAAAACTAATTTTTGCATGAGAAAACTCAGTGTAATGATTCATAGTAAGTACTTGGCTTGCAACCTTGTAAATCAAGTGATTAGTTTTAAAATGCGTTCACACAGACAGCAATTAAACTGCTGGAAGTCATCGATTCTCTTGGTTGCTTGTTGCTCTTGATTGTCGCTTCTCATTTGCATAAAGTTGCAAAAAATGACAGCTCTTATTCAAAACGAATAACTTTCGATCGTATTGTCGCTGCAAATCATTGTCAACCCGGAATGTTCCGTGTCACATTTATACAATGCATCCAGCTGTACACATGAACCCACTTTCCTGCAAAGGGATGCACTTAAACTGTTAAAAGTTATGTTTGTAACTGGAAATGCTGAAGCTTTGCAACCCTGTAAATAGCGGACGCTTGATCAAGGCACTGTTTTGACTTTTTGATAAATACTTTTTAACAGCTAAGACATTGTATGCATCTAGGTATTATGCACTACCGAGATTGATAATTTAGTCTTTTTATACTAAAGCAAAGGTATCTTTATTAAATATATATATATATATATATATATATATATATATATATATATATATATATATATATATATATATATATATATATATATATATATATATATACAGTGGGTACGGAAAGTATTCAGACCCCCTTCACTTATTTCAATTTTGTTATGTTGCAGCCTGATACTACAATTGTTTAAATTCATTTTTTTTCTCATTAATCTACACTCTGTACCTCATAATGATGAAGTGAAAACAGAATTTTAGAAATGTCTGTAAATTTATTAAAAAGAAAAAACTGAAATATCACATTTACATAAGTATTCAGACCCTTTGCAACAACACTTGAAATTTCGCTCAGGTGCCTCCCATGTCTCTTGATCATTGCAGAGATGTTTCTACACCTTGATTGGAGTCCGCCTGTGGTAAATTAAATTGATTGGACATGATTTGGAAAGGCACACACCTCTCTGTAAAAGGCCTAACAGCTGATAATGCATATCAGAGCGAAAACCAAGCCACGAGGTCAAAGGAACTGCCTGCAGAGCTCAGACACAGGATTGTATTGAGGCACAGATCTGAGGAAGGCTACAAAAAAAAATTCTGCTGCACTGAAGGTTCCCAAGAGCACAGTGGCTTCCATAATTCTCAAATGGAAGAAGTTTGGCACAACCAGGACTCTTCCAAGAGCTGGTCCCCAGCCAAACTGAGCAATTGATGGAGAAGGGGCTTGTCTAGACTGGTGACCAAGAACCTGGTGGTCACTCTAGTTGAGCTCCATGATCATATATGCAGATGGGAGAAACCTACAGAAGGACAAACATCACTGCAACACTCCACCGATCTGGGCTTTATGGCAATGTGGCCAAACTCAAACCTCTCCTCGGTGAAGACACATGAAAACACACTTGGAATTTGCAATAAAGCACCTAAAGGACCCTCAGACTCTGAGAAACAAGATTACCTGGTCTGATGAACCTCAATTCTAAGCATCATGTTTGAAGGAAACCGGCTCTTCTCATCACCTGCAGAGTACCATCCCAAAAGTAAAGTGTGGTGGTAGCAGCCTCATGCTGGGGGGCTGTTTTTCAGCGGCAGGGACTGAGGAACTCATCAGAGTAGAAGAAAAGCTCAATGCACCAAAATATTGAGATAGCCTTAATGAAAACCCAGTCCAGGGCATTCAAAACCTCAGACTGGGCCGAAGGTTCACCTTCTTACATGACAATGACCCTAAGCACACAGCCAAGGCAACACAGGAGTGGCTTAGGGACAACTCTGTGAATGTCCTAGAGTGACCCAGCCAGAGCCCTGACTTGAACCCTATCCAACATCTCTGGAGAGACCTGAAAAAGGCTGTCAACAGACGGTCCCCATCCAACCTGACCGAGCTTGAGAGGATTTGCAAAAAAGAATGGCAGAAATTCCCCCAATCCAGTTGTGCAAAGCTTGTTGCGTCATACTCAAAGACTCGAGGCTGTAATTGCTGCCAAAGGTGCTTCAACTAAGTACTGAGTAAAGGGTCTGAATACTTATGTAAATGTGATATTTCAGTTTTTTTCTTTTTAATAAATTTACAAACATTTCTAAAATTCTGTTTTCACTTTGTCATTATAAAGGCCAGAGTGTAGAGTAATGAGAAAAAAAAAGAATTTAGACAATTGTAGTATCAGACTGCAACATAACAAAATTGAAAAAAGTGAAGGGGGTCTGAATACTTTCCGTACCCACTGTATATATATATATATAGCAGATGTTGTGAAAGAGTTTTGTGCAATGTAAATATGGGGGATGATTTGTCATTGAACGACATTTGGATGGGAATTAATGTCGTAATTTCCACATTCCTTTTTAATTCAGTTTGAGGACCTGTGCATTTCCACCCTAAATGGAAAGATAAATGGAGCAGTTGATTACCCTGAAGACTTCATTATGTTGTATGAGTTTAACTAATGGTGAATCGTCCACTTGGATTTCATCCTTATTGTTTCCTCTTGATAAATATGACGTAAATTATCATTTTTATTGAAGCTTGTTTCCATCACGGGATAAAAAAAATTAAACGGGTAATTGCGATAATTCTGAAAGAACTGGCCATTTTTGGTACTTAAAAGTTTTGAGATATCAACTTCAAATTTGGAACATAACTTACTTAGACATATGGCTTTGATTTTATAGCAATTTTAGATTACAAAATATTGGTGAAATATATTTTATATAATTTTTTTTTTTTTAGTACATGTTCTTTATAGTAAATGTATTTTCTGAGACCAACTTTTGGGAAAATAAAGTTGCAAACCCAGAATTCAGAGGGAAAAAAATTAAAAATTACGAGATTCAGGAAAAATTCTGAGGAAAAAAAAAAAAAATCAGAATTGCGAGATATAAACTCAAATTTCCAAGAAAAGAGTTAGAATTTCAAGATATAAACTCAATTCCGAGACAAAAAGTCAGAATTGTGAGATGTAAACAGAAAAGAAAGTCAGAATTATGATTATGGCAAACTCGCAAATCTGAGGGAAAAAAAAAATTTCCAAACTGTGAGATAAAAAAAAAAAAAAAAAAAAAGTCTTTTTTTTTGTTTTTTGTTTTTCTTTGAGTGGTGGAAACGAGCTTCCATATTTTTGCCATAAATCAAGATGTTGTAAACGTCTAATCCATGTCGAGCAATCACGTTATGATCATTTTTGAACGCCGTCTCGTCTCGGGGTGTTTGGGATCCTCATCTGCTATACTGTACTGTGCTCCATGAGGTCTCAGGTAAAGAATGGAGGTACTGATAATATCATTCACTGCCTGTGGCTCAAGTCAAGCCAAATGGTTTGTAAATCCAGAGAGATTTTTTCTCTCCATCGCCGTTGTAAAATGCACTTCCTGCTTCATACTGTCATTTTCAGTAATTAGTAAATACATTTGCATGCTGCATTTTACGTTCTTGTTTTGTGTTTCCAACTATTATTTTCACAAGTTCATATGCTTACGTTAATGTGGACTGACGTGTGAATGTGTCGCAACAGAACGTACTGAATTCATCCTCTGCCTCGTTCACTTGTTAGTACGCTTGAGTTCAGAATGAAACATTAGCTTACTACGTACTGAATGCTACTTTTGTCACATTGGAAATGCAGTGTGCTCCTGTATATTGCAAATGTAGTGGACATATGCATACTGTTTCTGCAGTATACAGTAAGTATGCATGCTATTCTGATTTGTCTCTTCCAGTGCCTTAGATCCAGATTGTAAGAAACTGTATGAAGTGTTATGGCATGGATGAATGAAACTCATTTTAGAGTAAAAATCTGTAATGTTTCAAATCAAATCAAGTGTTATTGTAATCCATGGTCAAGTTTTCCAAGAATTTTTTTTTGTCCTGTAATATTTGCTGATTGAGCAAACGTGTGCATAAAGTATTGAGTTATTTTTCTTTTCCAGATTAAAATGAAATGTTTGATTGTCAGCAACTTTGCTTTTCTAACTAGAGTGCTTGGTGTTTTTACATAGAAGGGATTTTAACAATGTGGTATCAGGGAATTGCCTCGGTCTTCCCCGTTAGTCCCTGTAGCTCAGGTCACAGTAAAGTCAAGCACTGTTCTGCCTCTGACAGCGTCATTTCTAATAAATGCTTGATTTGAAGAAGCTAGTTGATACAGATCTGAGACTTTATACTAGTTGATTATTAATATACTGCTGCAAAAAGGCCTCAGTGGTGGTTTTTGCTGTACTTTGGCTTAAATGTTTGACAAATGTATATCTAGTCCTGTCTCAAAATAAAAGACATCTTTGTAAAACCCAAATGCAGAAATGTGTATTTTTTAATATACAAAGTCCAAGCAGTTAAGAAAAAGAGACCAACCCAATACTAATTTCCTAAACCTCACCTACTATTTCACAAAAGTAGACTCATTGTATAGCGCCATCCAGTGGCGTACAGTCCAAAGTATACATTGTATATTTTTATGATTTTGTCAATTTAGTACAGATTCTTTTTTCATAGATCATACTATTCAGAATCTCTCAAATAGGCTAGTTGTTTACTAAATTTTTTTGATTTTAAAATATATATATACTAGTTTGTCTTTTTCTGTTATTACTCTTTAATAATTAGAGCTGCAGTTCGTAAGTTTTGCCTCTTTGTCGCCATCTCTGTTTGAAACATGCAATTGCAGTTATTTGCGGAATTATCATCTTTACATGGGTTGTGCATCGGCAGGCTCCTCAGGGCTGATGAATCTAATGTTTTAAGGTGTATGTGTGGGCACTGGTGTGGATATTCACTGTACTTTGGAAGCACAGATTGTACTTTTTGGATGACCCAAATAAGATTTTTCACCAGAAAATGTCATCTGAACAAGTAACATGTCTGCCACTTTTGTTCTGACCAACTGAGGAAAAAAAAAAGCATAAGTCAATATCATGTCGACTGATGATTGACTTTTCTGGATTACAATCTGCCATCAAAATAATAAATGTAATTATTCCAGCTGCTGTGAGAAAAGGCTATAAATGATTCGCTCACGTGCGATAGAGCCTACTACCCAGGGCTGCGTTTCCCAAAATCATTGTAAGCTTAAGTACATTGTAGACCCAATGAAACCAATGGAGCTACAATCAACTTAAGCTTACGATGCTTTTGGGAAATGCAGCCCAGGACTCTTTCTTTGTTTACAGACGCTTGTATTTCCCACAAAAACTTACCAGTACCACTCAAACTGGAAAATATTATTACAATCTTACCGTTGTGAATCGGGCTAAGGTAAGAAGTTTTGAACACTGGCTGGTTATGTCCTTGCCCAAAACTTGATTTTGGAGCATTTTTAACCAAAAAAAAAAATTGACGGACTGCAGCTTTAAATAAGTACTCAGCACAGTTAGAAATACAGTAGCCAACATTTGAAGTGGATCAAAAAAGTTCATCAAAGTTGTCCTAAGACGAGAACGGGTATTGTTTTGGTTTTAGGACAACTTTGATGAAAGGTTTTGATCCACTTCAAATGTTGACTATTATAGTTCTTCAGCAATACAAAGCTCTTACTGAACTTGATCGAAGATATAGTCACATGGCACAAGTTACTTTTCTCAGCTCTGGTATGTGGACCAATTGCAGAAATAGTTTAAAAATAATTTGAAAGACATTGCTAACTTGATTTTTTTTTTTTTAAATTAATACAACAGATCACTATGTAGTTAGTAAAATGGAACATATCAAATAAGAATATAAAGTACAATAATCAATAAAAAATTTTTTTTATTGTAAACAATGTAAACCTTTCAAATGTAACATTTTCTTTTTTCAAAAGAACACCAAGTTTACTGTTTTGAGTCCACAACTGAGGTAAAATGTTCGTAACTGGTGTAGACTCTGCTGTTCAGTCCTTTTGAGGTTGACATCATTTTCACAGGGCAAAAAGTCTTCTTCTTGTATTTTTTGTGTCCCTGAGTTGGTTGGTTGCATAGCGTACAAACAGGCAAGTTTTTTACTCGTGACTTCTTGGCTCCAACATTTGTAAGAGTGAATGTATGTTTCCTTTTATACAGTGTAGCCCTGGCCCAGGCTGCAGGGCTGACAATACTCTGTGCTGAGTTGGTGGAAATAGCTGGGGTTACTCGTGTGGCAGATGAAGCAATTTTACGTAGAGGTTTGGTGATGGTGTAAGTGACTGGCGTTTTGCTTTCAGTCAGAGGTAAATGGGGAATCGGCGCAAACTTGCCGTGTTGTATTTGTAGCAGAACCTTTGGAACTGGCATCGCAGTGTCTATTCTTTCTTTTAAAACCTTTGTCCCTGCTTTGCTTGAAATGCCTTCATACTCTATCTGTGGGTAGTCAGGTGGAGGGAGAACGAACAGTTGGCATGGAGCTGGAGCTAGCTCTTTTGAAGAGATTGACTTGGTCTTCAGCATGGTAGCAGATGGCATTTTAGTCGACCGCAGGTTGAGTCGTCGGATAAAATCACAGACTGTTTTGGTGTCAATTTTTGGCAAAGGAATACCCAGTTTGCTCAGAACCGGATCCTCTACCAATACGCGATGCTGAACTCTTTCATAGGCTTTTGCGATGGTGTTTTTTTCAGGGCTTGCCGGAGGTCTGTGCGGTGACCAGAGAAGTTTCATTAGTGTGTACATCAGCCTGTTGTGCTGAGAACTAATGTCTTGCTGGGCCGGTGCAAGATAGTCTCTTTTTGTGCGACAATAAAGCGTGTTACCCCAGCACGTTTCGTAGAGTTGGTGAAACTTCTGTGGTTGTTTGTCATGTTCCTCTACAGCGTTCCATGCATCAATGAGCTTGTTCCTCTGTTCTGTTGTTAGGCTCAGCTTGTCCTCAGTCAGACCGATCTCTACCAGCAGAGAACAGAAATTTTCCAGCTGTTGGAAGCCAGGAAGCGGGTTGGAACTACAAACATCCTCCTGTTGAAAAGTTTCAAAAATTGTATGTTAAGTTAAAATGCTTACTCAAAAAAGAGAAGAAAAATCATCATATTTCCTTCTAGGGCTGGGCCATGTGGTCAATAAATCTCGGTACAGATGTGGCCATTAAGAATGCACGTTTTTTCACGCAGCAGCATGCAATTCTCCACGTGTGATCACAGAGCTCCCTGCAGGCGCTTTTTCAGATTTTTTAAAAACATTGTTGTGCTTCACACAATATCCACCAGGTGGTGCAAGGAACAACATTCTGTAATTTAACACCCAGACAAGATCTAAGATGGCGATTTAGTGCCACATAAAAAAAAAAAAATAAGTTAAAAATATAATAGTCATAATATTTTCATAATAAAATAAATTATGAGAATAAAGTCATGTTGAGAATAAAGTCGTAGCAATATGAGATTAAAGTCGTAATATTTTGAGAATAAAGACAGCATTATGTACAACGTCGTTTTAGTGCCACGTTAAATATATATTATATTATATAAATAAATAAATAAATAAATAAATAAACAAACAAACAAACAAACAAAAGTATACAGAGTATATTTCGGTATTTTCTACATTTTTGTATTTAAAAAAAAAAAAAAAGTTACTTACATACATACATACATATAAATGTACAAAAATGGGTTAAAATCACATTACATTCTAACATTGTAACACTGCAATCTAAAAACAAAAATAATGCTTTTAAAGCAGGAGTTAAATTCACTAAACTAAAAATCGAAATAAACAAAAACATTTGAAGCACGCACCTGTGTCTCAGAACGCGCACAAATATTGAGTTCATTTTCAAGTCTTGTGCTTGAATGGACAAATTCACACAAAAATTATGTCAACATGCCCGTCTTGGTGAGTATCCTAGCAGACATTAATCAGTTGAACGTACAGTATCAGTGTACTAGATCCATGCATTGTCTTAAAGTGACAGCACTTTTTTAAAGTTAATCGAAAAAACAACAAAAGACAGAAATCACTCACTGCTCTTTATTGAATAGCTTTTGTAACTTTAATAAAGATTAATCTTTAATTTATACAGTCAAATATGCAATGTTACTTTTGATTACTTAATTCAATTTCTGTACCTAAAAACTAATGTTAGACCTACCTAAAAACCTGAAAAGCACTGTTTATTTTATTTGTATCTTTGCTCTATTGTATTTATTTGTGCTGTTGCTTGTAGTTAGATTATTTGTTCTTATTTTCTTTATTTTTATTTGACAGTATAGTCCTTTTTCCCTAAACATAACATGCCGAACCATAATGAAACTGTGACACAAACCGAACCTTGAGTAATGTGAATGGTTACACCCCTAGTAAACACGAAGTTACTTACAAAGGCTGGAGAGTAAGCTGCAGTGGTCTCGTCAGTAGTAAGAGTGATGTGGGCTGGGATGGCAGGCACTATGTCGTTATCTGCCTCTGGGTCACTTTGGTACGCCTCATTGTCCTCTTCTGGGTCACACTGGCCAGGCTGGATCACCTCTTCCTCTGGACTGGGTCCATCCTTGGAGATGCCACTGAGGGAGAAAGGACCAGATTCTCCTGTGCTTTGGCTGAACAGGTATTCCAAACCAAGCAACTCATTCGACGTCACATTAGCAGGTGCGTGGATATTCTCCTCTACAGTCTCTCCAAACAGCTGCTGACATCGGGTGTTGAGGCGCTCAATCAGAGGTGCGGAGTACATTCTGTGGTGTCGACCTTTGCCACCAAACACAGCATCAGAACTGCGGCCTGAATTCCAGCGAGCGATTCCGCTAATCAGGTAAACCTGATAGAGACGTGCTGCACAGTGGGGACCTTAAAAAAAAAAAAAAATAAAATAAAATAAATAAATAAATAATAATAATAATAAATAATAATAATAATAAACTAATTTAATAAATGCAATTACACGATTGCATAACAATTAGATAATGATATACAAAATAATATCCTGAGTAAGTGCAATCACAGATGTACCATTTATGTGCAATAAGACAGCAATATGCAGATGATGGAAACTCATTTATTTAGTAACTAGCTGCAATTCAACTTGTACCTGGAATCATGTTGGGCAAAGCTTTGTGGAATCCCTCCAGGCTGTTGCTTTCACGGAGACATTTGTAATAAGGGACGTCGATGCCATTGATGGTAGTGGTTCGAGCTACTCTGTACATATTCATGTCTGGAGGATCCTGAATGCACTCTAAGTGTCGCTGCTGGCTTACCCACACATTGTCTATGGCCTCTGTAAATAAATCATAATGAACAGAGACAAATTATATGAGTTTTAATTTTAGTTTTAGAATAACGTTATAATACCAAGCATATTTTTACTTCCAATGTATAATTGACATTTGAAGCTTAATACTATAGAAAAGCAATAAAAGTTTTTCAGTTAGTGTTTTCAGCTTGTTTATTTTCATATTAAAATATGACATGCAGTTGCTTTAAAACAATGGTATACACATTCAATGTAAATTGTGATAATCGTAATACACTGCCGTTCAAAAGTTTGGGATCAGTAAGATTTTTAATGTGTTTTTAAAGACGTTTCTTATGTTCATCAAGCCTGTATCTGTTTGATCAAAAACAAACAAACAAAAAAAAAAACTAATTTTGTGAATTATTATTGCAATTTAAAATAACAGATTTCTATTTTAATATACTTTAAAATATAATTTAGTCCTGTGAAGCAAAGCTGAATTTTCAGCATAATTAATCCAGGCTTCAGTGTCACATGATACTCCAGAGTCCAGAAATTATTCTAATATGCTGATTTATAATTAATGCTGGAAAGTTGTGCTGCTTAATATTTTTTAGGACCTGTGATAATTTTTGCAGGATTCTTTAATAAAAAGTTAAAAAGAACAATGCGAGGGGTGAGAACCAGAAGGGTGTAAGTGATATTTTTGGTGAAATGGAGATATATATCTCTCTCAAATGAAAGCTCTTAATGAGCTCTTTCTACTGGCAAAAGTACGGTCATCCATGAGTGTACAAATTTTTATTATAAACAATTGAAATTAGTACACAAAGTCAGATCAAACTATGGTAAAATTTTTGTTCTGGCTCTCCTGTAAAGTTGGTGAAATGTCATTTACGCCTTTCTGGTTCTCACCCCTCGAATGTTTACTTAAAATAGAAATTTTGTGTTACAACATACACTACTATTCAAAAGTTTGGGGTCAGAAAATTTTTAAGAAATTAATACTTTAAGCAAGGATGTGTTAAATGGATAAAAAGTGATAGCAAAGACTTGTTAGAAAAGATTTCTATTTTGAATAAATGATGTTCTTTTGAACTTTTTATTCAAAGAATCAAAGAAAAAAAGTATCACAGGTTCAAAAAAAAAAATATTAAGCAGCACAACAGTTTAAACACTGATAATAAATCAGCATATTAGAATGATTTCTGAAGGATCATGTGACACCGAAGACTGAAATAATGCTGAAAATTATATTTTAATGTATATTAAAATATGAAACCAATATTAGAAATTGCAATAATATTGCACAATGTTTTTTTCTGTATTTTCGATCAAATAAATACAGACTTGATGAGCATAAGGGACTCCAATTAAAAATACATTAAAAATCTTACTGGTACCAAACTTTTGAACAGCAGTGTATAACTTTTTCTATGTTTACATCACATTATATACCTGGTGACTGGAAGAGGCTGACTCCGTTTTCGTCTAGCCCAGCAGGACCTTTGAGTTCATCAATGGCGATCTGGATCAGCCGGAAGGTCTCCTGAGCCCCAGGTGTAACTCTGCGGACGTGGTGCTTCAGTTGTTCTTTTGACACATAGTGTGGCACCATATCTTCATCAGTGACAGAGTTCAAAGTTCCTGGGTCCTTTGCTTTGACAGCTTTGATGAGCAGGTCCAAGTCGGCGCGATTGTATGCCAGCACCGCTCCTGCTAGGGCAGACTTGAACACCGCATACTTAGAATGGCTGTGAGTGCGAATGGCCGCATCGAAACGATGGATCCAATGAAATATGTCCAGACGTACGACCATACCATTATCTACCCAATCTAGGAACAAGGTCTCCACTGCAGCTTGGCCTTGTGCACAGCAACACCCACTGTCAACGTACAGGATCTTAGGCACAGGTTGATTGGCCTGCTGGAACCTGTCCATTACTCCACGACACATGGGCTCCAGGCACTCGATGGACTCCTCACACGTGAGAACAAACGAGACAATCTGGGAATTCTCATTGCCTATACTGGTAAAGCACTCAGCTGGGCCTTTACGCTCCCCAGACAGCTTCTTCACCACCTGCAAAATGGAACAAGTCTGAGACTCGGATATTTCCAGACTGAGATTTAGACTGGGGTGGCCATGTCGATTAAATTTATATTAAAAAGACAAAAAAACAAAAATGCCCATCCAAAACTCAAGTTAGGCCCAGGTGCAGGACAAAAAGGGATAACAATAAATAAAAAAAAGAAATAAGTCATGTCTGCAATAGGGGTGGGAAATATCACAATATGAGTCATTTTATTTCATGGTAATGATATATCACAATATAGTTATTTTTCACCAGTGTCCAAATAATAAGAATTCAGCCCAAATAATAATAATAATAATAATAATAATAATAATAATAATAATAATAATAAATAATAAACACTCAAGCTCACTGAAGTAAACAGTCAGCGATTAAATTAGGGGAAAAAAAAAAAAAAAAAACTACAATAGAACAAATAGATAAGAAATGCTACATTGTATAAAGAAAGAAAATGTATAAAAACACTGCATATTCTTCACTGTGAAAATTAAATGTTTATTTTTATTAAAGTTACAAGTGATTTAGTCAAGAGCAGTGAGAGATTTTCTCTCTTTTGTTGACTGATTAACATGAATGACAGACAGCAGGAATATTAGACTGCTGTCACTTTAAGAGCTGCCCGGATCCAATATACTGTTACACATGCGTTTTATTTTTCAGCTGTTTGCTTTCACTTAAGACCTAAATAAATTACTGTTTACGAGGATACTTGCAAAGATAGGCATTTTGACACATACAAGTGTGTTTAACCTTTCAAGGCCTATAAAGCGTCAAAAATTACTCCATTCAATACTCCTGGGCTCTATGAGCACCGTCTTCACGTGCGTGCACCTCTCTGACAGCGCATATAGCGAAATGAGTTCTTTTTTGCTGCTGATTGCATTTCAACGGCTTAAAATCACTTGTTTTTAAACCGCAATGCTTACAAACAATAAGTTTTCGTGACCACATAACACAGAAACATCACGTGAGTGTGTAAACACAATAGAGATGACAGTTGAAAACCTCTACCAGTTGACAAATTTCTACTGGTTAATCGTGTTTACCAGTATATTTCCCAGCCCTATTCTGCACACTGACAATATCGCTCCAATATATATTTAAAAAAAAAAAAAAAAAAAAAAACCTACGTTTCAACCGATCAGGAAATTTTCATCAGAAATTTAATATTCAAAATACAGGTTTAAAGGTAGAGACTACCTGTAAAAAAACAAAACAAAACAAAACAAAAAAAAAAAACAAAAACCTAATGTTACCTAATATTATTTCAAACTTGTATGACTTTCTGGCGACTCTTTTTCCCCCACAGTATTCATGTTACTGGGTATTTACCCAAATAATTACAGAGTACTACTAATAAAATAAAAAAAAAAAATAAAAAAAAACACTGTGTTCCATTGATAAAAACAAAAGTCATACAGGTCTGAAATAACATAAAAGTATAAAGATAAATCGTATTAATCGGGCATGCATTACTCTGTTTTGTACGTACCTTTTTAGTGGAGCCCATTTTTAGCACTATGCCAAAAGTGGAGAGAATCTGGTTCCTGTAGTCCTGTACGTTGTTGGCCTCTGCCAGCAGGGAGGCATGACGAAGAAGACAAGCAGAGGGCAGCTCTCTTGGAGGAGGTGGAGCCTCAAACTTTTGTCCTAAGGCTGACCCAATCCCCTCAGGCTTCGTAATAGTCATGAGGAGTGTGGTGTACAGGTCTTTCCTGTGGAGATACTCCTCAAAGTGATTCTCTTGGATTTGTCGCCACACCTTCACCACGGTGTTCTCTTCGGTCCTGTCCCGCAGAAGGCTCACCACGTTTTTGTCCACACCACGCCTGTAAAGTGTTATGATTAATAAGAGCTCGATGTGCTGCAACTTAAGAAAACACAAAAAGCACCATTAAATTAAGAAAACATCATCAGTTTGACAGCACGTGCTGCAGATACTCGCAACACAACCAAATACAAAAACGCACTGCAAAAACAGAAACACACTGCAAATACTTGCGATACAACCAAATACAGAAATGGACCACAATGGAACCCTTATGAAAATTAACCATTGTTTTCCTACAAAGAAATATGCCATGGAATTTGTAGTAAAACTGTAGTAGTAATATACAAAGAGTAGTAAATACGGCAAAAACATATCTAATAATAAATATATTAATTTTTTTTATAGTAAAACCAGGGTAATTTTTGTAAGGGAAGTTGTAAAAGTAAGTTAGCCAGCTTACATAATGTTTCAGTTACAGTAACTGTATATTTCGTCAGCTTATTTAGGCTAATAATATCCAAAAAAGCTAAGGAGTCATATGATCAGGATGTTAAAATAAATAAATATCTCACCTTTCAGAGTAGACATTGATAAGCATGTTCCAGCCATGTTCGTCACTTGCTGTGGTTCCCTTAAACATTTCTGGTGTGGTCTGTGCATATTTGCAGCGTGTTTCTATTTTTGGTTGTGTTGTGAGTATTTGCAGTGCGTTTTTGTATTTTTTTGTGTTGAGAGCATTTGCAGCGCGTTTCTGGATTTGGTTGCGAGTATTTGCAGCACGTTTCTGGATTTGGTTGCGAGTATTTGCAGCACGTTTCTGGATTTGGTTGCGAGTATTTGCAGCACGTTTCTGGATTTGGTTGCGAGTATTTGCAGCACGTTTCTGGATTTGGTTGTGAGTATTTGCAGCGCGTTTCTGGATTTGGTTGCGAGTATTTGCAGTGCGTTTCTGGATTTGGTTGCGAGTATTTGCAGCGCATTTCTGTATTTTGTCACGTTGTGAGTATTTGCAGTATTGAGTATTTGCTGATATATGTTTTCTTAATTTGCAGGTGTTTTTTTCTATTTGCATGTTTTTTTCATTTGCAGTGCATTGAGCTCTCTCGGCCACCATAAGACAGTGACTAGTGCATCTAATTCAAGCTATGTTAGGTTTACACCAATGTTCAGTGTACTCACGTGTCTGTGAGGACAGCAGGGAACATGGCTTGGTGAGCCTCACTGAGTTGGCACATTATAGCAGGATCCCATGCCAACCAACACCCCACCATGTCACTGCCACCATCTCTGGCTGCTTTGGTGCACTGGCCACAGCACAGGACCTCTGTCAGCATATAATACCAGCTGGACACATCACAAATGTGACAAACCTGCAATATCAAAAAACTAAAAAAGTTTAATATGCTGTTAAAAACAGCAGTGCATTGTTTGATTTAATCTGTAGGTGTATTTTCATAAAAACAAATCATTAAATTGTTGTGTTGCAAGCAACTGTAATATTAATATTAAAAATATATAATACCTTGGTGTGGTAACCTGACTTGTAGAGGTACACAGTCTTTCCTTGACCCACACATTCTGCACTCCGAGGACACTTCAGAGAGTATTTCCATACTCCAACAGGCTGCCACACAAAGACACGACTTCGAAAAAAGAGATGCGGAGTTGGCACAGTACCACTAATGTAGCCTGGTGGTTCTGGAGGGTAAAACCACATCCGGTCAGATTTTAGTACGCGACGCCTCTTCAGTACACCGGTGTTGTCACGATACACCTGAATGGGGCCAAAGAGTCCTCGCTCGGTGTCGTCCTTCACCCAGGAGAGGTCAGCTGGTGGGATGCCGTTGGAATTTTCCCACAGTCGCACCCAACCCTCCAGCTCCACCTGAAACATGACAAAACAGAAAACGTAATTACAAAATGATACAAGCATAATTTCATTCCAATTATAGTCATATACGCTTAATACATTTGCATATGTAAATATTACTCACTGGGGAGTCGCATGGTTCTGCAGAGGAAATGTGACTTATGGCTGTGGATGAGGACTTCTTTGATGATGGTGTGTATGTGGCTGTGGATGATGCTGTGGACTCAGCTTCTAATAAGTGAGTGTCATCCAGCCACGACGGGTCACTGATGGAAGAGCTTGACATCTTTGTAACAAACACAAGTCATAACATTACTGCAACTTAAGAAAACACAAGCAAATGGAAAAAGCACCATCAAATTAATAAATCATCTTCATCAGTTTGACAGAACATGAGATGCAAATATTCGCAACACAACCAAATACAGAAATGCACTGCAAATACTCGCAACACAACCAAATACAGAAAAGCATTGCAAATACACATAAATCGCAATGGAACCCTTACGAAAATTAACCATGGTTTTACTGCAAATAAATACCAAAACCATGGTTACTATAGTTAAACCATGGTAACCAACAATTAATTTGTAGTTAATTTGTAAATGTGGTTATACAAATGGTAGTAAATACGCAAAAAAAGTATATGTAATATGTATATTTATTTTTTATAGTAAAACTATTGTTAATTTTTGTAAGCTGTAAAAGTTAGCCAGCTTACATAATGTTTCACAGTTACAGTAATCATATTTCGTCAGCTTATTTTATCCAAAAAAAGCTGAGGAATCATATGATCAGGATGTTAAGATAAACATAAATCATGAAAGAAGTAATGTGCTGAAATGGTAACAACTTGTAAACATTCATTTAAAGTTGTGGTAAAACGGTTTGTGGATTACACAACTTACTTGATCTTTCTTGTCATAAATGTACTTCCTGAACCTTTTCATCTGCACACTGGCGATATGGGTCACAGGCGTGTTTAGCCACTGGCTTACAGAGCTGTACGCCTTCTGGATCACACTAAAATCCTCTGGCCTGTCCTTCTGGGCAGAATACTGGCTGTAGAGCTCCCACATCTCCTGAAAGGTATGGTGCTCGAACCCTTTCTGTCCATAAACACACTGGTGGACGTTGGCCTCCAGGACAATTGAGACTTGTGGAAAGCTCTCTACATACTCTTCCAGGTAGTCTTTTATCCAGTGATTTTGGATCTCCCCTTTTCCAGGTTTGTTAGAGAGGTCTTCTCTGTGTTTGTCAACCAAACTGCAATTACATGCATCAGTTGCAGAATTAACATTGAACTTTGCAAAGACGAAAAGGTAACAGGCTACACAGTGATAAAGCTGAGAGATTGTGTGCAATTAGCATCTTTTTAAGCATAAATAAAAACTTTGTAAGTTGAATATGCTTACTACTTCATGTAGCCCACATCATTTGCCACAAGCCAGTGAAACGGGGCATTGAGATACTGGCCAAATGGCAGGACCAGCTTCCCCAGGCACTGCTGTCGTGATGGCGCAGGGATCCCTTCAGCATGAAGTGCACTTTCAGCATGGTCTAGAGCAGTGGACTCATTCAGCAGCTGTGCAGGGGGCAGAGGAAAAGCCTTCTGTCTGTCTCTGTAGGCACAGGCCTCATTTGTCGCCACCAATAGGGCCTGTTGACGATCCTCTGGAGCAGTGGGGTTTTGAAGACGGATGACTGGTGTCGCCATATTAAGGTGCACTGAAATGAAGACACCACCTTGAAGGTAACTGTATTGTACTTAAAATAGTAAAATTTCTATTAGGGGTAGGCGATATATCGGTAGACACAATTAACCAGTAGGAATTTGTCAGCCGGTATAGATTTTCGATTATCTATCACGCTCATGTGACGTTGTTATGCTACGTGGTCACAAAAACTTATCGTTTGCATGAGTTTTTAAGCATTGCGGTTTAAAAACAAGTGATTTTAAGCCATTGAAACACAATCAGCAGCGAAAGAACTCATTTCACTATATGTGCACACTGTCAGAGAAACGCGTGCACACAAAGAAGGTGCTCATAGAGCGTAGAAGTATTGAAGTTATTTTTGCCGCTTTATAAGCCTGGAACACTTAACCCTCTGGGGTCTGAGGGTGTTTTGGGGGCCTGGAGAAGTTTCGACATGCCCTGACATTTGTGCTTTTTTCAGTTGCTTATAAAAATATAAATGGCTAAAGTCTAATAACACTGTAAACAGCACAAACTGGGCTACAATAATATGTTAGCAGCATTTATGTACACGATTGTGTTTTTGAGAAAGCAACGTTTATGCGTGGTTAGTGAAAAACTAAAATTTTGAAGTCACTGAATTAAGGCCATAAAACACATACAGAACATCTGTTTACAAGACTTTTGAGAACTGGATCTTGTAGCCTAGAGTTTTTGCTTCAAAATTATGTGAAAATCAGCTTGTTTACTCACTCACAGAAAACAATATATTGATTTAAATTTTTAAAGACATGTTTTGTGATTGAAAGCCTATATGCGAGGGAGTGGCAATGGTCTTGAATATTAAGTGATTCTCACCTGAGAGACAAAGGGCCCTCCCCTAATGGCCCCCTAATGGCCCATCAGTGTGACTGTGACTTTGAGGCAGGTAAGAGAGAATGTGAGGAGATTGAAAATTTTTTTTTTTTTTTTTAATTATTTGTATTTTATTTACAACACAATATAAACGAAACATACATAATGAAGGTCAAAGACACATTACTGTGCACACTGATCTAACCACAGAGATGTGAATAGACTTTGAGTCATTTCTGCAACAGATGCTGTTCAACAAGTGAAACAAGTAAATCATACCTGATATTTACTTGTTTTAAGCGTTTCTACTTCTTTCCATGGATTCAAGAAGAAAAAAAAAACAATCAGTAGTCAAGGAGCTTGTTTTACCATAGAATATCAGTGTAGTTGAAAATCTGATGTTGGTACAGCGCTCTCAGAGGAAAACAGTTTGAAGAGCCTGAAAGTCAGCAGGATTCATCTGTGGTGCAGGTATCTGATTCAATAAAATACAAACAACCCCCCCTCCTCACCAAAAAAAAAAAAAAAAAAAAAAACATTTGTGAGCATGTTAATATCAGGAGCATCTGTATATATAGGTTTTGTAGCCATACACTCACCTATGATTTGTACTATCGTAAAAACAAAAACATTTCATATCTGAGAAACTAATTATTATTGTTTAGCACATTATTAAAATATATTTTTGTACAGAGTAGGCTATTAATAATAAACATGTTCTAAGCATACTAAGACTTGTAGCATTGATCATGTTACAGTGTACACTCATATTACTTTTATTGTTTTATATAGAGCATGAAAACATCATCGCGCCGTAAGAAATTTAAATACAATGAATTGCCTTTCATATTCAAAATGTTTTACTCAATTTCAAACACTGTAGTCAGGAATTATAGTTTGGGAAAAACCCAACTATGATTTTGTAGTCATATAGCCATACTGAACATCATGTATGATTTTATAGTAGCCTAAGATATGATTCTGCAGCCATAGACTCACGCATGCTTTGTACTATAAAAGGATGTACTTTGTACTATATAGAAAAGGATATTTTATATCTGAGAAGTAATTGTTATCGTTTAGCACGCTATTAAAATATATTTGTGAACAGATTATTAATAATAAACATGGTCTAAACATTCTTAGATGCGTAGCATTCATCATGTTGTAGTTTGGGAACAACCTAACTAGTAAATGTGTTCTTGTTTATGTCACAATAACACGTTAACTAATGCAAAAAAGAAACATTACTTACTCATCAGATTGATCTTCTCTTCTGGATGAAATATTGTTCTTCTTTTGAGGGAAATCCAGCCTTTACTCAGCGCGTCTTCTTGCAGAAACGGACAGTAGCTGCGATGAATGAACTCCTCGCGCTTTGTTTATGTTGGGCGTTTCCATGCGCACGTGTCTCACGTGGATATTTACATATGAACGGCGCGAGCCGCGAGGGGGCGGGATTGTATTAAAGATAATGAGTTAGACGGGAAAGACTGAACATCGTGTTGGTTTCATACGGATTACTTTATCACAAAATGACAAAACTGACTTCATTTAAAAGTAGACACTTAAAGCTTTCTATAGATATATCTCCCATGTCTGTGTGCTGAGTATTTGCTGAGTTACAGTTCATTTTAGTGACGCGTTTCTAAAAGCAGCTCGCGGAGACGGAGAAGACAGAGAGCGCACCCTGTTTGTTTTCTTTATTCTTCAAAATAAAGTTTAGTTGTCATAATGAGTGTATACAAATAAAATTAGACCCCTTACAGATTCGAATGGTGTGTTGCTCTTATCTGTACGATCAAAAATGGCAGAGTAATTCAATCTCATTTCGGCCTTATCAGGAAAATCTGCCACAAATTCCTGTTTTCAGGAGTGATGATATTATTCTCCTTTGAAAATGTGCGTTTTGGCCCGGTGTTGTACCGAATTCTGACCCCCGGCCAGATTATTACCCCCCTAGTATTGGTAGGTTTAGGTGTGGGGGAGGGGTTAGGATTAGGCTATCAGGTAGCGATTTCAACGAGAGGGGGTAATAATTTTGCAGGGGTCGAAAATGGGCACAACACCGGAATTAGTGATGGGTCCATCGTTCTTGAACGAATCTTTAATGTGACTCGGGAGTGATTCGTTCAGTCGCGCATGCGCAACATCCTATAGGTTCTGCACTGAATTAGTTCACCTGTTTCGAGTCTTCGGGTTTTCGAGTCGTTCGTTCATCACGTGACAGCCCCATAAACATAACCAATGCAGTCTGAGGGAAAAAGACTTAATAATAATAATAATAGTAGCAATAATAATAATAATAATAATAATAATAATAATAATAATAATAATAATATGCACCCGTTTGTAAGGAAGGTTGTAAATTAACTAATTTCTCTATCCAATGCTGTCACGTCAGGTGACAAAAGAACGAACGACTCCAAAGACTCGAGAGATGAACTAATCAATTCTCTTTCCGGCTCAGACTGCATTAGTTAAGTATATGGGGCTGTCACGTGATGAACGAACGACTCAAACCCGAAGACTTGTCAGACAAGAGATGAGGTGAGCTAATCATAGACCCAAGTAAACAATTAATTATTTTTTTCTGTTTCTTATACCATTATGGTTTTGTATTGTTTGCAGTGTGATCAACGTTTGCATAAGTAGTAGATGTGTTAGGGAAGTAGCACGTACCATTTTAATTATATTTTGCTAAAATGAACGAAATGACTCGGAAAAAGATTCGTTCATTTTGCTGAACGAGACTCAAAGATCCGAGTCAGTAAAATGATCCGAACTTCCCATCGCTACACGGAATGTCGGTCTGTGTTTTGGTTTGTGAAACCCGCCCACTGCCAGTTTACATTTACATTTATGCATTTAGCTGACGCTTTTATCCAAAGCGACTTACATTGCGTTCAAGTTACAGTTTTTTACATTTTATCAGCTCTTGCTTTCCCTGGAAATCGAACTCATGATCTTGGCGTTGCTAGCGCCATGCTCTACTATTTGAGCTACAGGAAAACTCAGTTTACCCAATTGTATTTCGGCACGCCGGGTTGCCAGTTGGCGGAAAACAGCGTATTTCATGTCATTCATCGTCATGTGCGCTTGTTCCTGTTGGTATCGTTAATCTGGCAACCTGCGTGTGCTTTAAGTCTGAGGAGGAGGGGCCGGGTGAAAAAAACCCTCTCCAATATTTTGAATTTGGACTGCAATACCTAGTTCAATCAACCAGATTGTCAATCCTACATACAGCACCTTTAAGCATCAAAAGCTTGCGCTGCCTGTTCGTACTGTAGGCTAACTTTACATATACTGTATACACTGTAACTGTCTGCTGTCATTAATTTACTAGCCAGGTGCGATGCGGACAATTAACTGATGTCGACCTATTTTTTCTCACTTTTGTGTTTGTTTAATCTACATTACCTGCCATTCTATCAATTTTTATTTCTAGACTCCCACATATGTCCACTAGGTGGCGATAGCGTCCATCAAAACCTCCGTTCAAACATGGCTGCGTCCATTGCGCGGCCATGCTGTCGAGTTCATTCAAGTGCCGTACTCAGACAAACATCTTACCTAAAAGCTTCATTGCACTGTTCTCCGTCTAGAAGAAGCGGGCTGCTCTTATCCCTGCATAAACGAGGCCTCCTGAAGGAGTCGTTCCCAGAGCACGCGGCTCAAGCGGAGCTCCCTGATCTGCTCCGGTCCGCTCCGCAGACCGTCTACTGCGGCTTCGACCCGACCGCGGACAGCCTGCACGCCGGGAACCTGCTCGCTATCATCGGCCTGCTGCACTTCAGAGCCGCGGGGCATGGAGTCATCGCGCTGCTCGGCGGAGCCACGGCGCAGATCGGGGATCCGAGCGGGAGGTCAGCCGAAAGAGAGCGCCTCTCGCCGGCTGCGGTGGAGCAGAACGCCCGCGGGATTCTGGAGAGCCTCCACCGGATCTTCACCCACCACGAGCTGTACTTCTGCCCGGACTCGAGTAAGCTAGGCCGGCTCACGCTGCTCAATAACCGCAGCTGGTACAAGGACTGGAGCGTGCTGGAGTTCTTCTCGGAGGTGGGCCGGAGTTTTCGGATGGGAACGATGCTCAGCCGCCACAGCGTTCAGGCTCGGCTTAAAGGCGCGGAGGGCATGAGCTTCACCGAGTTCTCCTACCAGATCTTCCAGGCGTTTGACTTCTACCGACTGCATCAGCTGCACGGCTGCAGGATCCAGCTGGGCGGAACCGATCAGCTGGGAAACATCATGAGCGGACACGAGCTCATCCACAGGTGTGAAATCACGCTTGTAGCATGGTGTTCTGATTAGATTAGTAACTGATTAGATTACATGTAATCTGGAATTACGTAATCAGATTCCAAAAATTAAGTACTTGTAGAGTATATTACATTTATATACTTACATTCTTTATTTGGCCCCTTAACTCTAGCACTCTCTATTCTAATTCTATTTTATTTATTTGTTTTCTTTGTTATTAAAAAAAGACACTTGACCCTTTAAAACTTGCACTCTATTTGTTTTCTAACTATTAACACTAGCTTCCTCTTCTTTTTCTATTCTATCTGTTTGTTTTCTTTTTATTTATTATATAATTAACAAAAAAAAAAAAATTGCCACGTAGGCTAACTGAGACTTGTCATAGCATTTGCATATTGTTCTTTTGTTGATTTTGATTGCTTCCATTGTCCTCATTTGTAAGCGTCTGCTAAATAACCAAATGTCAATGTAAATTACATTTTAAAATACTCGTAATCAGACTACAGTTACTTTTTTATGGATTACATGATTACATATTATTTACACGGTAGCAATAATTTATTGATTTCTTCCTAATTCCTCTTTCTCATCTTTTACATTTTCCTTTCTAAAATAACCTACTGCTTATATACTCTCAGAGAGTTTTCCAGTTATGTGGACATTCACACTAGGGCTGCCACTAACGACTATTTTTATTTCGATTAATCTATCGACTATTTTATCGATTAATCTAAATGATTAATTTCCTGCAAAAAAAATAAAAATAAAAAATCTACAATTTTACTTAAGAATATTTTATTAAACTATATTTTATTAAACCAAATGAAATCCAAATTTCTATGAAATCCTTTTTTTAAAGCAAAAGTAAAGTGCAACATAGAGTGCTGGAAGCAAGTGTCCATCTCAAAGTCCAAATCACTGAAATCAAAGTTCAGTATTATAGTGTAAGAATGACAACATATCCATGTGTTCTAGTCTACTAATAATAAAATTATAATCAAAAAACACTTTTTAAAGGAGTATCTACCGGAAATATTATTTACCAGAATTTATTTAGGAGAAAATGTAAATGTGCAGTATTTCTGAAAAAAAAAATAAAATAAAAAATTAAAGATAAAATTTAAATAAAATCAGTTAATTAGACAGGCTTTTTGATTAATAAAATTGAATTCAACCATTAAAACAGAGTATAGAAAAATGAAAATGGAAAAAACTGAATTTGGAAATAAAACAGATTTCATAGGGCCCTATAATTATAATTAATTTTTTTGTGGTAATAGATGTAAGTAAACAATAGCCTTTAAAATTACTTAAAATACATATATAATAACAATGAGGCAATAATAATTAGTTCAAATAAAATATCAAATGCAAAAAAATCATATGGTTTTATTGAACAAAACTGTTAAAATACATAATGCATTATAAACAATAGAGCTAATGTAGATTACGCATTACAACAAAGGCCTGCAGGGGGCGCCAACGGCCTGACGATTGTTTTTACACATTACTGTGCGATCTAATCCTTGTTTAATATTGACCAAGCACCATTTAATTCAAATGTCCACTTTAATATTTGTCCACTTCTTTAGGCCAGAAATGCTATAGCCACTGTAATTAAATGAATATGTGGATATCAAAACGTGTAAACTCAGAGTGAGGGTTTGAGCTTTTATTTTGAAACGCGATGTATTCTGCTGTGTTTGCATAGATTTATAAATGATTTACCTTACAAATCTGATTAAATGGCGCACGTTGCGTTCCCAGATGAACATTATAACAAACCCAAACACACAACAACATGCAGAGATGGAGTTTGAGTCGCTCCACAGATGTAAATGATAACAGTTTCTGTGGAACTACTGTGAACGAGCCGCTGTGAGACACACGTACGTAACCTACACGCATGTAAATCATTAAAGCGCATATACTGTATTAGAACTGCATCGCATATAATTGTTTAATTAAATCATAGCGTTTGTGAATTCACAATTATGTTTAATTATGATTTTTAAATGGGTTTAATATATCATGCAGCCTTGGAAAACAGTCTAATAATGTGTTTTATGGATTCTCGTCTGTGAAATGCGCCACTTCTGGGTTTTTTCCGGTTAGTCGACGCAAGCAAAATGAAGTCGAGGATTTTTAAAAATCGAATAGTCGAATAAAATCGACGAATCGCGACAGCCCTAATTCACACAGAGATCAGTCATTAGTCAGGTGGCTACACAGCATTTCACCACTGGATTTACAAAAATCATTTCAGGTTTAAGAAGTGTTTCAACATTGCATCAACAACTGATGAACACATTCATTTTTATTTAAATGATGACTCAGTAGGTTATTTTACCATGTATAACTTTGGAAGATGTTCAAACTCATTAAAATTCACAAATTCACCAACTTTTTTTGTCATCTGATCCTCTTTCACTTAATATATTTATTTGAAGTACCCCTGAGATTTTAAAATAAATATATTAATAAGGAAGTATCACATTTGCATGTTCATGGTTTTCTGACGTTGGTTATGGTCACATGACATGCAGGTAAACAAATAAAATATTATTTTTTTTCAGTAAGTGTTTTATTTTGATTCATTTTAAAATTATTTGTTTTAATTGAGCATTTTTATGATTTAATTAATTATTCATTAAACTCATAAACCCCCTGTAGTTCCTTCACAAACACAGTTTGGGAAACCTTGACATAATGTAATGTTTAATGCACTTCATGTTGTTGATAATAACAAATGGAATATATTTTCTTACTTTTTATATCAATATGGTACAAGATTATCCTGTTTAAATCAATGTGATAAATGATTTAGGTCAAAAGTAATCTAAAAGTAGTCTGATTATGTTACCTAAAATGTGTAATGTAATGGATTACATTACTAACTACGATTTTTGTCATGTGATTTGGAATCAGTAACGGATTACAATTTGTAAGTAATCTGCCCAGCTCTGCTAACTTTATAAATACCATTAGGGATCGATCCTGAAGTATAGATACTTTCAATGTTGTATCGAAAGGATCGATCCTCACATTAAAATATCGTTTCTAAAGTGCATTTTTAACCAGTAATTATATTTATTTTTCAAGAAATGTGGTGCATAAAATAAGCTTCTAAGTGGAAAAATACACTGTTAGCGAATAATTGTGTTGCATACAACTAATACACAAATGCTGAAAGACAGAACCAGTCAATCACAGAGATGATGATGATGATGACAAAATGTGGACGTCAGAAAGATTTTTTTTTTTTTAAGGAAATTAATACTTCTATTCTGCAAGGATGAATAAAATTGATCGAAAATGACAGTAAAGGCTTTTACATTTACATTTATGCATTTAGCAGACGCTTTTATCCAAAGCGACTTACAGTGCATTCAGGCTATACATTTTTTTATCAGTATGTGTGTTCCCTGGGAATTGAACCCACGACCTTTTGCGCTCCTAACGCAATGCTCTACCACTGAGCCACAGGAACACTTTACGTTGTTTGTATATGTGTGTGACAGCGTAATTCTGAAAAATGTATCTCAGTTTCCACACAAATATTCGGCACCACAACTGTTTTCAACATTGATAATAATCAGAAATGTTTCTTGAGCAGCAAATCAGCATATTAGAATGATTTCTGAAGGATCATGTGACACTGAAGACTGGAGTAATGATGCTGAAAATTCAACGGCGCATCACAGGAATAAATTGCATTTTCACACATATTCAAATAGAAAACAGGTTTTTCTTTGTTTTTTTTTTAATTTTAAGAATATTTCACATTTGTACTTTGTTTACTGTATTTTTGATCAAATAAATGCAGCCTTGCTGAGCAGAAGAGACTACTTAAAAAACATTAAAAATCGTACTGATCCCAAAGTTTTGAACAGTAGTGTATGTGCAGCAGTGCTGAAAACACCATGAAGGACTGTGTGTATACAGTACAAAAAATGACTTTTAAGGATTGCACTATAGTGAAAATGTTTTCTTTTGGATATGTATCACCATGATAAGTACCATAGTATTATCATAAAAAAATTCAATACTGTTCAAATAAATCCTGACATTATATGATTCCAGTATTGGCACTAATATAATAATTCAACTTAAAATGCTAATAAAGGAGTTTAGTGGCACAGTTAGGATTTATAGTAATTATAATTTAACTTCATTTTATGACAAATAAGTCAGTGCAGCATGAAAAAAAATGTTGTTTTTATTTGTGCAAACTATATTTCAGAATCTCTAATATCATGAAAGTATTAGCTTCATATGCGTGTCTATAGGAGTGTGATCTTATGTTATTCTTGTGCACTGTTATAATAATACTAAGATAACTAGTATTTATTCATATTTTGATTTTTTTATTCATTTTAAATTTAGTTTTTGTACATATGTGCTTTTGTCATTTTATTAGATTTTGTTTTAAATATTTCTATTTAGCTTTATTTTTCTTTTAGTTTTAGTAATTTTAATATTTCAACTTAAACTTTTTATTTCTAATAGTTGCCAAGGCAACATATTTAATATTTAATAAAAAAAAAAATCATTACATTTTTAATTTGTTTTTTTCACGTTCACGGTTTTCCACCTAATATTTGTATTTCAGTTTTATTTCAGTTAATGAACATGATTTTAGAAGTTGTCTTTAACAATAACGACTCTTGTGCAGAAAGACGGGAGAGGAAGTGTACGGCCTGACAGTTCCGCTCGTCACCACCTCGATGGGCGATAAACTGGGGAAGACGGCCGGCAACGCTGTGTGGCTGAACAGAGATAAAACATCGCCATTCGACTTCTACCAGTACTTCTTCCGTTTGCCAGATAACAGCGTGGAGGGGTGAGTTACCAACCACATACTCAACTTGGGTTTTAAAAAATAATGTAAAAATTGTGAAATATTATTACAATCAAAAATCACTGTTTTCTATGTGAATATATTGTAAAGTGTAATTTATTCCTGTGATCAAAGCTGGATTTTAGCATCATTACTCCAGTCTTCAGTGTCACATGATCCTTCAGAAATTATTCTAATATGCTGATCTGCTGCTTAAGAAACATTTCTGATTATTATCAATGTTGAAAATAGTTGTACTGCTTCATATTTTGGTGGAAACCATGATACATTGTTTTCAGGATTTGTTTTTTTTTTTTCTGAACAGAAACAAAAAAAAAAAAACAGCATTTATTTGAAATAGAAATCTTTTATAACATTATAAATGTATGTATTGTCACTTTTGATCAAATTAATGTATCCTTGTTGAATAAAAGTATTAATTTCTATCAAACCTTGAGGTTAAAATAATTGTTATTAAAAATAATGCCTATTTAGCCTATTCAGAAACGCTTTTCTTCCTGCAGGTACCTGAAGCTCTTCACCTTCCTGTCTCTGGCTGAGGTGGAGAAGGTGATGGAGCAGCAGAAGCAGGATCCGGGCAAACGGGTCGCCCACAAACGCCTGGCCGCTGAAGTCACCAAGTTGGTCCATGGGAAAGAGGGCTTAGAAAGCGCCAAAAGGCAAGATACTCAGTTTCTGATTTATGTCTGTAAAGTCAACATGAATTCAAAATTGAGCCTATATTATATATATATATCAGGGCTGGTAAGCGATTAAAATTTTTAATCTAATTAATTACATGATCACAAAATTTTTATCTAATTAATCGCACATCAAATTTGGCTGAGAAACTACTCCCAAAAGATAATTTAAAGTCATTGTTGTGTAAAGCATCAAACAGACATTACAAAAAGTAGCTTCAGCAAGAAATATTTGATTCAACAAAGTTTATTACACCTACTCTTTTGGACCATGATGGTGAGTAAATGATGACAAAATTTTCATTTTTGGGTGGGTGAACTATACCTTTAATAATAATAATAATAATAATAATAATAATAATAATTATTATTATTACTATGAAAATATGAAATTATTTTTTTATGAAATGATACTCTAAATAATAAACTAAAACTGCCAGTAGGTGGTGGTAAATGTCTTAATGATTAAGTCATTGAGTCAATTATTCATTCATTTGATTCGTTCAAATGGCTGATTCATTCAGGAGTGAAGTAAATGGCTCTTTATGAATGGTCCATTGAATCATTAGGCTTGTTCGACTTGAAGCGGATCATCACCATCAGACCGATCGGTGTGTGACATCAAAGTACCGCGAGAGCAGACGACTGCATGTTTTTTGAATCGCTCTCGTAGGACTTTGATGTCACAAACCGATCGGTATGTGCAGCGCCGCTTCAAATCCAACACGCCTTATGGTTCACCCAGTTCATTCAAAACGTGCTTTAAGAAATGAAATGCCGCTGTGTGCTGCTTGGAGACGAACAGTTCTGCTTTGTCTTTGTATTTTCGTTGGCAAAATTGAGCAAATCAGACAACATTGTGTCTAAAATAACACAATATTAACTTCTTACTTACTGAACTGTTGTATAAGATCAGTATCACCTTTGCACTCGTGTGATATTTCTCGTGTGATATTGCTGATATTGCTCGTGTGATATTGCTTAACTATATGATGTAAATATGAGACAAAAACTCAAACTGGCATTTTCCCCCATATGTTGAATTTTAGGGACATTCTAATACATACATATATACACACACGCGCACACACACAAACAAAGGGCCTAAAATTAACATTTGCCAAGTTGTGAGTAAAAATCAGCATTGGTGAGTATATGAAATTATAGCAACTATTCTATTAATTGTAACAACACAATATGGTTTAACGCAATTAGCAAATTGCGAAGTATGTGCTGTAATTATATACGTAATCTGATGTGCTGTGCTGTGATCTTTTCACATGAGCCGCTCATGATAACAGTGTTTCATTCACAGTAAATGTAACTCCACATTAACTCCATCTCTGGAAGTGCTGTGACTTTGAGTTGCAATTGTAATGCTGTTATATAAAATAACAAGAACAACAATAATAATAACCATAATAATAATAATTTTTATTATTATTTTATAAAAATTATTCAAATGTTTAAGTATTATTGATGTAAATTAAAAGTATTATTATAAAATGTTTTACAGTTCAGTAGTATTAAAATACTTTACAGTTCAGTAGTATTATAATGATATTTCCTTTATTGATTTCATTTTTATTATTTGATTAAATAATAATAATTATAAATACTACTAATAATAACAAAAACTGCAATTAGATGCTTTCCCCCAATTTATTCTGCCTGTTTTTTTTCCTCCTGTCCCTAGCCATTGCCAGGTGTGGCAAAATGTTATTTTTATTTTAAATAATAATAATAATAATAATATTGTTATTATTTTATTATTATCATTTAAGTATCATTTAAATATGTAAGTATTATTATAATTAAATTAATTAAATGAAAATTATTATGAAATACTTCAATAGTATTATAATGATATTTCCTTTATTGACTTAATTTTTATTATTTGATTAATAAGAATAGTAATGATAAATATTAATAATAATAAAAATTGCAATTAGATGCATTTCCCCCAATTTGTTCTGCTAACAATTGTTATGGCTGATAATTATTCTCACCGAAACTTGGGAAAATTTTAAATATTATATTATATTAATATCCTATTAGTCCTTTTTGATAAATAGTAATAAAAATAAATTGTAATTAAATATAGCTCTATCTTTCTGTCCGTCCGACACACAGGTGCAGCAATGCTCTGTACCACAGTAATGTTCAGGCTCTGGAGCAGATGAGTGACTCTGAACTCCAGGAGCTTTTCCGAGAGGCTCCGTTCCACGAGGTTTTGCTGGATCCAGGAACGACGGTGCTGGACGCCTGCAGAAGAGCGCAAGCCATTCCTGAGGGACCACGCGGGTGAGACGCCATTCTGATGTCATCACAGTGGGAATCTTACCACTAGTGTTTTGGAATGTTCAGTTTAAGTGTAACACATACTTTGTTACATTGTTTCTTTTTATTCAGCACATTAGTTACTTTGTATCACTTTCAAGTGACGTCCTATTTGAAACTGAAAAGAAAAACAGATGAAGGGATGGTTTTTGATACCCGTTTATTTTTAAAATATATAGGCGCCTTTTTGCTTCATGTTTTTACTAGTTTATTCTCATTGTTCCTTTATGAGCAGGTATCAGATGATCAAGGACGGTGGTGTTTGGATCAACCACCAGAGGACAGCAAACCCCGAACAAGTTCTGGTTCTGGGTCAACACATCCTCTCTAACGGTCTCAGCCTGATCCGAGTGGGAAAGAGGAACTTTTACATTGTAAAATGGCTTAGTATGTGAATTACCAACTCGGGAATAACCGAACACCATCCCAGACCCTTCAGGAATTATAAAGACGTATAAAAATGCATTTTTGCATTCAAAACTCGCCAGCAGTGGTCAGTAGAGGTCTGCTTTGTTTCAGGACAGTAACCTGTGCTCTGTCTGCTTGAACTTATCAAAGACTTTGAAATTATATGTTGAATTGAATTGTGCTGTTGAGAAACCCCATGTGAATGTCTGTGGATTATATCAAAGACGTGAGAACAGACTTTGCCTTGTTTGTGCCTGTTTTATTTGGACAAATGACACGGTTCGATGTGTGAATGCGCTCCTGATTTTAAATCACACTGGAAAACTGGCTTCTGTTCGACTCTTTAATTAAGTATATTATGTGAAATTTTAATGTTTTTTTTGTTTTTTCTCCAGTTCAGCTTCTGAGGTGAAACTGACATTAGTATGAAGCAGTATGATGGTATACATTACATGATTTGATTCATATAGTTAAAGTTCAAGTAAAGCATATTTAAAAACAGCAATTGTGCTGTACGATCAAGAACATGAAATAAATACAAAATGAAACGATTTTAGAAAGCTAAATAAGAGTATAAATGTATTTTATCACAGAAATGCTCTGATAGGTGTGAAAGCCCATTTCTGAGGGGAGAATTTTTTTTACAACTTTTTATCTTACAATTTGGAGTTTGTTTCTCAAAATTCTGAGAAAAATAAGTCAGAATTACATGATATGAACACAGAATTGCAAAATATAAATATAGACTTTTTTCCCTCACAATTTATATCTTGGAATACAGTTTTGTTTTGTTTGTTTGTTTTCCCCTACCGTAGATTAAAAAATAAAAACATAGCATTTATTTTTTCTCGCAATTCTGACTTTTTTTTTCTCAGAATTGCGAGAAAAAGTTAGAATTACCAGCTATAAACTTGTTGCAATTCCCTTTTTTATTTTTTATTCCATAGTGAAAACAAACAAAAAATAGAATTGCAAGAATTATAATGTAATTCAGAATTCTAAGATGTAAAATCGGAATTGCAAAGGAAAAAAGTCTGAATTTTGAGTTTATGTGTTACAATTCTGTGTTTATATCACACAATTCTGAGTTTTGGAGAAAAAAACCTCCAAATTGGGAGGCAAAAAGGCGGAAACGGGCTTCCACAGTAAGGTGATCTGTAGCAAAAAACAGCCATTATAATAACCTGTCAAACGTTTATGAATTTAAATTTGGATAAACAATGTGTAAGTTTGTATTGAGCTTTTTTTTTTTTGAAGTTTGGTGTGTTAACAGGAGCAGAGATACTGGCAAACAGGCATGTCTTCATCATCATCAGCCGTGTGTAAACAGTTGTCAGTTTAGAAAGCATCGGTCACAGCAGCTGAAGACGCTTCTGAAAACTGCAGGTTTGAGACTCAAACAGACTCAAGTGAGAGTCACAGCTCTTGTCAGGACTATTGCGAGGTCTGATCGGGGCAGTGCTGTTCCTGGAAATGTTTTGGCAACTGCAGCTTCTCACTTCTAGGAACAAATTTAACTTATAGTGAATCTCTTGTCGTACTTCCACATTTTGTGATTGTAGCGTCTCAGGTTTAAACATCATCATCAGATACTACAGACTAACACATTACAGGTAATGAAACCAAACCATCTTAAATGCATTTCTTAGTTTCTATGAATCATTTGTTTCATCACATCGAAAGTGTTAGACTTTTGAAGCTTAAAAAATTAATTTCTTTGTTTTATTAATACCTTTTAGATTTACTAAGTTTTGAACATAGGATTATTCTCATAGGATTTCAAGAACAATATTGAGCAACCATCAATATTCAACTGTTAGGCCGTGACCACACTGTTAATAATTTTAGATTAAGTTTAGTCTTAAACTAGTTTGACACTACATCTTTGTCAAGTAACTAGACTTAAGTTTTGTCTTTATTTAATTATGCTTATACTTATCAGTCATTGTTTTTTGCATTTTGTATTGGTTTTTAAGCAGAAAGTTATATATTCTCATGTGATTTCTTGCACAATATTTAGAACAATCATAAATTATTAGTTTCGGTTTCTCGTCGAATTTTTAGAACTTTTTAACGTTTCAGAACTTGACATTCAACGTCACGGAGCGTTCGATTGTGATTCGCGAATGAATCGTTTATTTGAAGTGAATCTTGTAAACGATTCAGTCGAACCGATGTGAATCACTCGCCTGCAGGAAAATGTTATATGTGACCCTGGACCAAAAAACCAGTCATAAGGGTCCATTTTTTTAAATTTGAGGTTTATATATAATCTGAAAGCTTAATAAATAAGCTTTCCATTGATGTATGATTTGTTAGGATAGGACAATATTTGAGATACAACCATTTGAAAATCTGAAATCTGAGGGTGCAGAAAATCAAAATACTGAGGAAATCGCCTTTAAAGGTGTCCAAATTAGGCTCTGAGCAATGCATATTACTAATCAAAAATTAAGTTTTGACATATTTACGGTATGAAATTTACAAAATATCTTCACTGAACATGATCTTTACACAATATCCTAATGATTTTTGGCTATTGCTACAAAAATATCCGTGCTGCTTAAGACTTTTGTGGTCCAGGGTCACAGAAATCTACATATTATGAAAGTAAAGCAACAGTTCATACGTTTTTTTTTTTTGAGCCAGCATAAAAAAATCATTTACTCAACATGGAGCACATACATGTACAGTAAATACAATTGAAAACAAGTTTTTAAACCAATTTATTCGAAAACGTAACGATATTAGCAGCGTTGTGTGGTCGCTACCTTGAGTGAAACGAATCAACGGATCATTTAGTGAACCGATTCGGAAATGATCCATTCGAACGAATCGACTCGTTCCAGCAACAGTTCATACTTTTTTTGAGCCAGCAGAAAAATTAAAAAAAAAAACATTTAGCAAAATGGAGCTCATACAAGTACAGTAAATAAAACTGAAAACAAGCAATTTATTCGAAAACGTAACGACATTGGCAGCGTTTAAGCAAATAAACACGTTCTTTGGTCGCTACCTTGAGTGGAACGAATCAGCGGATCATTTAGTGAACCGTTTCTGAAATGATCCATTCGAACGAATCGACTCGTTCCCGCACGAACGCGGAGGCTCGTCGAGGGTGTTTTTGTTGATGTTCTTTCTCTGGGTCTGTGAGTGGGGGATGTGCGCTAAAAGAAGGCGGATCTCCGACGCACCAATCCGCGTCGTTCCTCTCGTCGTTTAAAGAGCTCTTTGTGTCAATCACGCGTTTTTTTCATCGCCATATTGGGTGCCGAAAAGCCTCGCCTTGTTATTTCTCTTCCCCTTTTTTACTACGACGCGCAGTTGACAGGAGCGGCCATCGCGAACGCTGCTTTTGTTTTGATGATCCGCGTCCGTGTTTATCGCTCATGCGGCGAGTTTGCCTTGACGCCCGTCGCTTTGGATCGCGTTAACGCAGGAGGAAACGCTCTGTAACAGCTGGTGGGTTTGTGTTTTAAGCCTTAAAATGTCCAACGTGCGCTTGTCTAACGGCAGCCCGACGCTGGAGCGGATGGAGGCGCGACTGTCCGATCAGCCCAAACCGTCGGCGTGTCGGAACCTGTTCGGTCCGGTGGATCATGAAGAGCTAAAGAAGGACTTCCAGCGGCAGCTGAAGGCGATGGAGGACGCGTCTGCGGACGCCTGGAACTTCGACTTCTCCGCGCACACGCCGCGCGCCGGCGGCAGATATCAGTGGGAAGCGCTGGATATTCGCTCGGTGCCCGGTTTCTACAGCAGATCGGAGCGGGACACGGGCTCCGGTCTTCACACTTGCTCCTCTGGGAATAATAACGACAACAGCGTGGATGTTAATGGCAATCACGACTGTCGGGTAACGGAGCAGAGCGCGGAGACGCCCGAAAAAGACCGAGAGCAGAGGAAAAGAAGCTCCTGTCTCGGTATGTGCGGAATTATCTCATTAATCAATCATAAATTTTTAGATATACTCGTGATAACTGAGCTTTTTCCAGTACATTTGAAAATTATATCTGCTTAGGCTGTAACGTTATGTGAATTTACAGTTTATAAAATCTATCTATCTATCTATCTATTTTGATTTAACCCTGTGAAGCCCAAAGTTTAATAGGTGTGATTAACGTAGATGCAGTGTTATGCATTTTGATGTGCATAATGTGTGCTTTACAAAACAATAAGCATTACAACACAGTTGCATTTGATTTGAAATGCTCTAAATGTACAATAAATAATTCAGATTGTTAGATGGGTGACAGATTTTCAGTTTGTTTCTTAAATGACGGTGTTTTATTTGATTTTTAACCCATGTGGTATGATAAATGTGTTTTGTTTTGTATCAGACTCGTCTTGTCAAAGCAAACGCTCTCACATCTGTGTGGATGAAGTGACCCGGACGCCCAGAAAACCCAAAAAACCCAGAAAACACCCCAACCCGACCGCCACATAAACCTGATGAGGTGAGCACAACTCTTTAATTTTTACACTTTAACGTTTGAGTCATTTATGCTGAAGAAATGCTGTTTTCAGTTTGCACATAAATGTAGAATAGCATATTGCATTAGTACTCATTTTACCTTTATTAAATGTTAAAATCTTCATCTAGATGTTAAACATGGCTGTTTTTCATTGTTTATTGGAGTACATTTTACAAGAAAGTACTTCAGTTTTTCTGCTTTAAAATTTCACTTACTATAATGTGTTACTTTCCGTTTCTTTGTAACTGAAATTATTTATTAAAGTTACCAGCAGTTTTCTTTCTACTTCACATTTTGTTTCGGTATGTAACTGAAGAGCAGTCTTAGAGTCGGTGAAAGGGTTAATATGGTGGGTTTACTACGAGAGCTCGAGTTTCCTTCAGAGTGAAAAACATTTTACACGTCAGCAGTGTGTTCCCTCGTTTTCTGCTGTATTTACACCTGAACAGAACCAACCCTCGTTTATTATACGTGCACATTTTCACGCATGTAAAACCGTACAGATTTGCTCAGTGCATTGAAATGCAACACCTCAGAATTGCATTTAAACATGAAGACGTTCTATATAAATGCTGTCTAAATCGATTGATTGTAGACTGAGCCCATAAATCTGATGTAACTGCAGGTTAGTGTTACCTCAGTCAGTCATGTGAGGAAACGTCCTGACAAATCAATATGTCACCGGGCTGCTAGTCAATGAGCAAATAACAGCCGGTCGCAGCATAACATTAGTAATGAAGAGTGTTTTGCTTTGGTGGGACTCAATACGTTTCATGATCTCATTGTCCAGTGTGTTGTTTTTCAGTTCATTCAGTTTTTTGCGGGTTCTGCTGCTCGGCTGGTTTGTGGCGTGCTGTGACTCACACGTAGTGACTTATCTCTGCGTTAGAGTCAACAGTGTTTTATTGCCACGACTGTTCACGTTTACAATACGGCATGTAAAAGTATTTATAGTATGCATAGTGTAGAAAATAAACGAGGTGAATAATGACACGGAAAGCTTGTTTCCGCCACAGGATAAAATATAAACAGGGTAATTGCAACTTTTTATTTCACAATTTGGGCTTTTTCTCGCGATTCTGAGCCGACATCTACCAATTTAGACTTTCTTTCTTGCAATTGTGAGGAAAAAGAGTCAGAATTGCAAGATATAAACTCAAATTCAAAGTCCGAATTGTGAGATTAAAATACTTTTTAGTTTTTTTGTGTTGAAAACAATTGCGAGATGTAAACACAGAAAAAAAAAATTCGCAATTCTGAGAAAAGTCAGAATTGTGTGCTTAAAAAGTCACTATTGCCATTTTTGTATTATGTCGGAAACAACAACAAAAAAACAAATTTGCGAGATTTGTCAGAAAAATTAGCGAGAAAGTCAGAATTGCAAGATATAAATTTGCAATTCTGAAAAACTTGCAACTGTCAGAACAAAAGTCAGAAATGTGTGATCTAAAAATTTGCATTTACCTTTTTTGCGATTACCTATAATTTTGGATTTATTGTGTGGTAAAAACAAACAAAAAACCAAAGTTGCGAGAGACAAATTCTTAATTCAGAGAAAAAACCCCTCTCAATTTGTGTGATTTTAAAAAGTCGCAATAACCTTTTTTTTCTTTTTTTTATTATTGTGTGTTGGTAACAATCACAATTGAGATATAAAATGAAGCTTATAAATAAAGTCAAGCTTATAATTCCAAAATGTAAACTTTTCTTTTTCTTCTAATTCTGAGAGGAACATCAGAATTGTGTGTCAAAATTTTTTCCTCATAATTGCAAGAAAAATGTCTGAATTGTGAGAATAAAAATTGCAATTACCTTTTTAGTTTTTTATTCCATGGCTTTCATACAAAAAAGGATAATCATTCTAAAGAGTTTATTGCTTTCATAACAGTTGTTGCATCAATACCAATGCAGTTATGCTGTAAAATGTGTGATAAAGATGTTAAAAGCATGTTTCTGTTGCAAAAAGCGTATGACTAATTCTCTTGTATTTCCTGACAGGGCTGAAGTTGACGTCGTGGGTTTGATGACCTCAGTGCTGAACGAAAGATTTTTTTGGGAAAAACGGACGAGTGAATGGAGGAACGAATGGAAAATAAAACATATCAACTCTAAGAGTGTGTTCAAGCACTGAAACAAACACTAAAGTTCTGGCACTCAAGAAAAAAAAAAGCAACTGCCTCGTAAAGCAGTGTATGTAGCAGTGTGCAATTAGGTTGAATTTCCTTTTTTGCTCATTTTTGTTTTTCTTACTACCTGTGTATATAAATACATATTTGTTCCTTTTCATATGTAGCACATAATTAGTATTATGTTGGAAATGTTTTATTTTTTTTTTTTTCCTTTGGAGGTGTGAGTTTTGTTTGACTTGAAGAGCCACCATTGCCGTGTGTAGATTATTTCCGAAATGCTGTTCATGTTTATTTCACGTTTTGAAGGCCTGTTTTTATATTGGCTGTGTAAAACATATATATATATATATATATATATATATATATATATATATATATATATATATATATATATATATATATATATATATATATATATATATATATATATATATATATATATAATAATAATAATATTATTATTATTATTATTATTATTATTATTATTATTATATTTTTTATTTTTTTTTATTTTTTTTTTTTTTCTTCAGATGAGGTACACAAAATAGCAGTTCTATGAACAGATCCAATTGGATCTGAACATCTCAGCCTCTTTTGTTTTTGAAGGTGATGTAAAAGTTGAAACTCTGAGGTCAAACCTTGTAGCATCGACCAGTATTACCAGTATCAGGCACTTCCGTGGAGGAGAAACATCTCTCACCCTCTTAAATTATTTCTCTTGATCATCTGTAATTTGCGTGAAATTTTCTACTGGTAATATTTTTCTTTTCACTTTTGTTAGACTCAATCACCCTTGATTTAGCCTTATTTTCTTGCATAAGTGGGCGTTTCGCCCCACCAACCGTATGCATCTAAACTCAACGAATAGATTCTGTGGTGAAACCTGATGCATAACTGTATTTATAAAGTAAATATTAATATTTGAACAATTTACACTGCCTGTGTATTTGTGTAAACTTTGAAATGTACCTGTGTACATAACTTTGTAAAAACACTGAGAAATTAAAACTAACTTATTTATGTCAAGCTTTTTATTTTTTTCTTTCTTTTTTTGGAAATTAAAAATGGGTTTTTGGTCAAGGTTTGAGTCATTATTTTTGTAAATGCTTATTTTTTTTGGGTAGTTTCTTTTTTTCTGAATTTTTAAAATATTATTTTAACAATTTGTAAGAGGTTGCAAACTGAGCCTGATTAAAATATTTGATAAGTGCTTTTTTTGTCATGTGTGGTTATACAATGTGCTGCAATCAATTAAAAGAGAATTAAATTATTTCAACCCACATCTGTCTTATTTGAACATTATATATTTTCAGTTCAGACCTTCAAATATGCAATCTGTGCAAGACATTGAAACAGCCATGATTCCCACAAAAAAAAGAGGCACATTTAAAGCTTTTAAACTATCATTTAGCATTTTTTAAAAGTGATTAAAAGGCTAAATGGACAATTGCATCCAAATTATGCAAAAAAAAAAAAAATTTAAATGCTTTAGAAAATATATATTTAATTTTTAAAAATATAATTTCAAATATCTACAAAAATGGCCAAAATTATATTGATATAGTTTTTGGCCATTTGTTGTATATTTTGAAATATATTTAAATATATATATTGAAATATATTAATTTAAATGTTTCATATGAAATGTTCCACAAACCATCATTCAGCAATTTTTTTTTAAAAGTGATTCGAATTTTGAAAAAAAAAAAAAAAAAAAGAAAAAGTGAGGGCAAAACGTATACATTTTCGGCCATATTTGTATATTTTGAAATATATTTAAAACCATATTTGAAAAAAAAAAAAAAAATCCTAAAAATTTTTTTTTGATTAACAGGCTAAACCAAAAATATATTTTGGCCAAAATATATTGGTACAAATATATTTTTATATATTTGTTATAAATTTGTTTATAAATTAATTTTTTATAAATTAACATTTGCATCTTCAGTTGCACATGAAGTGGTTCCACCAAAAAACAGACATTTAAAAAAAAAAAACTGGATTAAATGCACAAATTATTCCAACTCAAATGTTTTATTTCAACATCATACAATAAATTGACAATGCAGACCTTAAAAAAATGCAATATGTGCATGACATTTTACATTCATGATCCATGCAATAAATGCACAGTTAAAGCTATATTTAAGAAAACAAATGATGTAATCTTTTTTGAGCTGTTAAAAATGCACTAAATGTTACTTGCCTTCCATAACACAACAGTAAAAAAATATACTGCATATATTTTTAGTCATTCCAGTGACTAACACAATCTTTGGGTTACACAAGAAAACAACGTGAAGACTGACTTCACATCCTTGCACTGCGTGACCTTTCTTGACCAGTTTTGGCAAGCAGCCGTTCGTGTCATTTACCCTGTCTGAATGAAGCACACATGCCAACGGTTCGTCACAGCGGTGACTCAAACACAAACTGACAGTGGGTGTGGTGATCCGGCACAGGTGCTAGTTTGTCATCCCACTTGTGTTTCGTATTGCATTAACCCGCAAACATCTCATTTTTGACCATCAAACTAACAAATGCTTTATGCTTGCTGTCAAATAGGAAATACAAAAATGCACTTCATTTGATTTAAAGGACTAAAATTAACATTTGATGAACATTTACTCAGCCTTAGGACATCCATGATGTAGATGAGTTGGAGAAATGTAGCATTCCATCACTTGCTCACCAATGGATGTGAATGGGTGCCGTCAGAATAAGAGTCCAAACAGCTGATCAAAACATCAAAATAATCCACAAGTAATCCACACCACTCCAGTCCATCAATTAACGTCTTGTGAAGCCAAAAGCTGCGTGTTTCTAAGAAACAAACGAATCATTTTTAACTTTAAAGCATCACTTCTGGTCAAAATATGAGTCCATAATCCATAATAACGCTTCCTCCATCTCCTGTTGTCTCTCACATCAAATTCCACCCACATATTTGGTAAGAGCTTTTATTGGCTTGTAAACGGTGCTTGATCTGTGCAGATTTCTCTTCTGATTCAGACAAGATGACGTTTTCATCAGAGGAAGCGTTATTATGGATTATGGACTCCATAGGTTATGGTATTTTGACCAGAAGTGATGCTTCAAAGTTAAAAATGATTCATTTGTTTCTTACAAACACACAGCTTTTTGCTTTACAAGACGTTAATTGATGGACTGGAGTGGTGTGGATTATTGTGATGTTATTATCAGCTGTTTGGACTCTCATTCTGACGGCACCCATTCACATCCATTGGTGAGCAAGTGATGGAATGCTACATTTCTTCAAATCGGATGAAAAAACAAACTCATCTACATCTCGTATGGCCTGAGAGTGAGTAAATGTTCAGCAAATTATCATTTCATGTCAAACCTGAAATGACAGTTGCCAAATGTCAAATTTTATTTGCACTACAGATTTTCACCAGTATGTCACCCTTCACTCGACTCTGGCCCATCCACGACGTCATTCTGATTCTCGCCAGGAGGAGTGTGAATAAAGCCACGGTGATATTTTAATGGCTGGTTTGAATGTGCCAACCATAGCAGGCCGTGTGTTTATTCACGTGGTATCAGTCGATCTGCCTGAGAGCGTCTTAACCACACAGATCAGGGACAAGCAACAAACACAGGCCTTCTGGAAAGACACAGGGAATTTCACGGAGTTTCCAATCCGATTATGGATGTTACGATTTGACCTTTATGAAATGCAATTAGAAACTGAAGGGTTTAGCTCTCAGTGCCAAAACGGTGGGGCTGTCCCATATGAGAAACACAAACCACAGCTCTTTTTCCTCACTTTCCTCCTGCAAAAATTATTGTAAGATGCTTTAAGACACAAGTCTGCAATCTCAAACATTTCTTATTAAATATTTCCACAAAGGCTATTAATCTTATATAATTTCTATTTTTATGGAAGAAACATTTGAGAAAATGTGACACTTAAATGCAACATGAACACTATTACATCTCATCTATGGAAGAGCAGCATCTAAGCAATCCTATACAGCAAAGACACGTTGTTTCTGGCAATGAAATATTTTAAATATATGCTAAATATATGTTGCAAACAGTGAAGCCTAATAAAAACATATGTATTACTAAAGCAGTTTTTTTTTATGTGGTTGCGCTTAATTTCTACTTTTACATGTCAAATTTTTGTTATAATGATAACATTTATTTGTCATAATTATAACTTTAACTAAAAAAAAAAAAGTCTAACTTGGGTCATGATTTACATTACATTAACATTTAGTTATTTAGCAGACGCTTTTATCCAGAGCGACTTACAAATGAGGACAACAGAAGCAATCAAAACCAACAAAAGAGCAACAACATGCAAGCGATTTGACAAGTCTCGGTTAGCCTAACGCAGTACACGTAGTAATTGATTTATTTTTGATTTTTTTAAGAAAACAAGTAGATAGAATATAGAAAAAAGAAACCTAGTGTTTTTTTTTTTTTTAAGAAAAAAAGTAGATAGAATAGAAAAAAGAGAGCTAGTGTTAGTTTTTAAAGAAAAAGCAGTTAGAGAATAAATATGCAATTGATAGAGAGTCAAGGTTGTGTGTGTGTGTGTGTGTGTGTTTTTTTTTAATAAAAAGAAAAAAGATAGACAAAAAAGAATTAGAATAGAGTGTGATAGAGTTAGAGGGTCAAATAACGATGGAAGAGATGTGTTTTTAGCCGTTTCTTGAAGATGGCTAAGGATTCAGCTGCTCAGATTGAGTTGGGCAGGTCATTCCACCAGGTGGGAACAGTTAATGAAAAAGTCAGTGAAAGTGATTTTGTGCCTCTTTGGGAAGGCACAATAATTCGGCGTTCACTTGCAGAACACAAGCTTCTAGAGGGCACATAGGTCTGAAGTACTGAATTTAGGTAAAGGGGTGCAGAGCCAGAGATGGTTTTGTAGGCAAACATTAATGCCTTGAATTTTATGCGAGCAGCTATTGGTAGCCAGTGCAAATTGATGAACAGAGGTGTGACGTGCGTTCTTTTCGGTTCATTAAAAATTAATCTTGATGGAATTGGCTGGAAGACCTGCCAAGAGAACACTGCAATAGTCCAGTCTGGACAGAACAAGAGCTTGAACAAGGAGTTGTGTTGCATGTTCAGAAAGAAAGGGCCTGATCTTTCTAATATTGTATAAAGCAAATCTGCAGGACCGGGCAGTTTTAGTGTGGTCTGAGAAATTCAGCTTATCATCAATCACAACTCCAAAGTTTCTGGCTGTTTTTGAAGGAGTTATGGTTGATGAGCCTAACTGGAAGGTGAAATTGTGATGAAGTGATGGGTTTGCTGAAACTACAAGCAGTTCTGTCTTAGCTAGGCTGAGTTGAAGGTGATGGTCCTTCATCCAGCAAGAAATATCTGTTAGACATGCTGAGATGCGAGCAGCTATCGTCGGATCATCAGGATGGAATGAGAGGTAGAGTTGAGTGTCTTCATCGGAGACCATTCCTTCATCCAGAATCACTCCAGACCCTTTAGATTCCCAGCTCCATGTTGGTGCTTCTTCTCTTCAGTTCACTCACTCATTTTCTACAGGGTTCAGGTCAGAGGACTGGAATGGTCATAGCAGAAGCTTGGTTTTGTGCTCAGTGACCCATTTTTGTGTTGTTTTTGAGGTTTGTGTTTGGATTATTGTACGGTTGGAAGATCCAAACATGGCCCATTATACGATTTCTAACAGAGTCAGTCACTTATTGATTTTTTTATCTAGCTCTTTTCTTAAAGCCACTTCACTAATTTGTGAAGTTCAATTATCTTTTGCTGCACATCAGAAATATATTCTTTGGTTTTTCTCATTGTGATGGATGATTAAGGGAATTTGGACTTTGTTTTCCCTCCTATTTATATTTCTGTGAAACAGGAAGCCATGGCTGGATAATTTCATGTTCATAATCACCCTGGAGTGCTCAAAATTGTGAATATGAATGGGAATATACTTCAGAGATATTTTACTCATAAGAATTTCTAGGGGTGCCAATAATTGTGTCCAACGTGTATTAGAGAAAAACATTTATTTCATAATGATATTTCCCCCCATTTTAAATTCTTATTATCCAATGAAAGGTTCGGTTTTTTTGATTTTTTTTTTTTAAATAAAAGATCAAAAGGATTAACAATGCAGATTAATTTTCACAGCCTTCTTTGATCATATTTACCAAGGGTGCCGATATGACTGTATGTATTAAATATATTTTAAAACTTTTTTGTTTTTTGTGTATTTAGAAATATATTTTTGTAATATAAAATGTTCCTCACATTCTTATTATTTTTAAAGTGATTAAAAAAAGTGATTTGGGGGCAAAATATTTTTTAAATGCTTAAAAAAAATTAACTTTTAAAACATATTTTCAAAGATATACAAGAAAGTACATTTATGTAAATACATACTGTTATGTAAATATATACTGAAATATATTTTAGAAAATATATTTTTAATGTATTTTGAAATAAATTTAAAAAAAAAACTTTAAAAATAATAATAATAATTTACACGTAAAAAAACTTCCTAACATTCTTATTTGGCAATTTTTAAAGTGATTCAAAAAAGGGATTTGGGGGCAAAATATATTTTTAAATACTTAAAAAAAAATACATTTTCTCAAAAACATACAAGAAAATGGCCAAAAAAATGTGTATAAATACATTTATGTAAATATATACTGAAATATATTTTAGAAAAATATTTTTTATGTATTTTGAATTAATATATATTTTTAATAAATTTACATGTAAAATACTTTTTTTTTTTTTTGCCATACGGGATAAAATGTTCCTCGCACCCTCATTTAGCAATTTTTAAAAGGCCAAGCCGATATTTGCACGTGAACTGGTTCCACCAAAATGAATACATATAGCAGACCAATACAATAAGACATTTCAAAACAACAAAAGCAAACAGGGATTAAATGCACATAATAAAAACTGGAAGACACCTGCACAGGCACTTTGAGGTCTCGTGAGGCGCAGGTGTGTGACCTCAGCCGTCTTTGTGTTGCGCTCTTGCCTGTCGAGAGGTTAAAACGCTGTTCTGTTGTGTCTGGGACTCTCACTTGGACAAAAACGCAGAGAAGGGATGTTAATCATGTAGGCTTTGACTGTCCTGACCTTGTCCAATCGGCTATGGGGAAAGTCAACACTGGCAGAGCATAAAAACACTCCAGCCTCGTTCAATGGGCTTTAATGGGCAAAACGTAAATTTCCTCTTCATTGTTCCACGAACGGGACTCGAACCGCAGGGAGTCCATTGAGTCACGGGCCAAACGGGGAGGAAATAGTCAGAAAGAGAAAATAAAACGTCTGTGCTTCGCCGTTCCTTTCAGTTTCAGTGATTTTGGAGTCGATCATTATGGAACGTGAAGAGCTGGAAAGTAAAATAATAGTGTAAGCGTGTGACATTAAACAACTAAACGTTCTTTAAAGGTTGATGGGGAATTAGCACACAATGACACATTGTCTGTCTTTGTAATACTAAAGTAAACACTACTATTGTGTATAACTATATAACTATTATATATTTCTTTATTAGAAAATATCCCATTTTAAAATATAATATATAATCAATAATATACCATGGATTTTACAAATAAATGTAATTGAATATAAAATAAAAACAGTAACACAACACATTTTACAAAATCAAATCTAATACAAATGTAATATAACTATATAAATATATATCACACACACACACATACATATATATATAGTATATAGTATATGAAACGTCATCATAATGACATGAAAAATACATAAAAAAATCAACTTTTGATGTCAATTTTGACATCATAACACACCAAAAGTCAAAATATTTGTTATAATTACGACTTTGTCATAAGTTTCTCTAAGTCCAGTTTGATTTGTCATAATTTCTACATTTTGTCTCATATTAATAATTTACTATTTCACAATTTCGACATATCGTGTTATGAATTAACAGAGCATTATTTCTACTGTTGCTGTGCTTCAAAGTTTCAACTTTTATGACATCAATTTTTTGTTAAAATTATGTTAAAATAACGACTTACTATATCAAAATATCAACATTTTGTATCATAGTTATGAATTACCAAAGCATTTTTTCTTATATACAGGTGCATCTCAATGAATTAGAATGTCGTGGAAAAGTTCATTTATTTCAGTAATTCAACTCAAATTGTGAAACTTGCTAAATAAATTCAATGCACACAGACTGAAGTAGTTTAAGTCTTTGGTTCTTTTAATTGTGATAATTTTGTCTCACATTTAACAAAACCCACCAATTCACTATCTCAACAAATTAGAATATGGTGACATGCCAATCAGCCAATCAACTCAAAACACCTGCAAAGGTTGTCTGAACCTTCAAAATAGTTACACAATAGCCTATACAATCATGGGGAAGACTGCTGATCTGACAGTTGTCCAGAAGACAATCATTTACTGAATGGTTGGCTGTTCACAGAGTGCTGTATCAAAGTGAGTGAAGTGAAAAGTTGACTGGAAGGAAGAAATGGGGTAGGAAAAGGTGCACGAGCAACAGGGATGACCACAAGCTTGAGAATACTGTCAAACAAAGCTGATTCAAACACTTGGGAGAGCTTCACAAGGAGTGGACTGAAACTGGAGTCAGTGATCAAGAGTCACCACGCTCAGACGTCTTCAGGAAAAGGGCTACCAAGCCACTTCTGAAACAGAAACAATGTCAGAAGCATCTTACCTGGGCTAAGGAGAAAAAAACTGGACTGTTGCTCAGTGGTCCAAAGTCCTCTTTTCAGATAAAAGTAAATTTTGCATTTCATTTGGAAATCAAGGTCCCAGAGTCTGGAGGAAGACTGGAGAGGCACAGAATCCAAGCTGCTTGAAGCCCAGTGTGAAGTTTCCACAGTCAGTGATGAATTGGGCTGCCATTTCATCTGCTGGTGTTGGTCCATTGTGCTTTCTGAAGTCCACAGTCAACGCAGCCATCTACCAGGACATTTTAGAGCACTTCATGCTTCCTTCTGCTGACAAGCTTTATGGACATGCTGATTTCATTTCCCAGCAAGACTTGGCACCTGCCCACACTGCAAAAAACACCAAAAGTTGGTTAAATGACCATGGTGTTGGTGTGCTTGACTGGCCAGCAAACTCACCAGACCTGAACCCCATAGAGAATCTATGGGGTATTGTCAAGAGGAAGATGAGAGACACCAGACCCAACAATGCAGATGAGTTGAAGGCCGCTGTCAAAGAAACCTGGGCTTCCATACCACCTCAGCAGTGCCACAAACTGATCACCTCCATGCCACGCCGAATTGAGGCAGTAATTAAAGCAAAAGGAGCCACTACCAAGTATTGAGTACATATACAGTAAATGAACATACTCTCCAGATGGCCAACAATTCACTAAAAAGGTCTTATGAAGTATTCTAATTTGTTGAGATAGTGAATTGGTGGGTTTTTGTTAAATGTGAGCCAAAATCATCACAATTAAAAGAACCAAAGTCTTAAACTACTTCAGTCTGTGTGCATTGAATTTATTTAATACACGAGTTTCACAATTTGAGTTGAATTACTGAAATAAATGAACTTTTCCACGACATTCTAATTCATTGTGATGCACCTGTAGTTGTGCTTAATAAAAGTTCAACTTTTCATTTCTATCATGACAGCTCATAATTTTTGTTATAGTTATGACTTTATCTCATAGGTTTCTCTCCAATGTCCAACTTGTCATAATTTCTGCTTTTTATCTCATAATAATGACTTCTTATATCAAAATATCAACATTTTCTGTCATGGATATGAATTACCAAAACATTTTTCTTTTGTGGTTGTGCTTAATAACAAAATCAACTTTTGATGTCTATTATGACAGCTCATAATTGACATCAAAAGTTATAATTTTTGTTATAATTATGACTTTTCATGTCATAATTATGATTTTATCTCATAAGTTTCTCTCCAAAGTACAACTTGTCATAATTTCTACTTTTTGTCTCATAATTAATTACTTAATACATTTCATCTCATAATAATGAATTATAATAACAAAAAGTTTGACATTTTATTTTGTAGTTATAAATTACCAAAACTTTTCTTAAGTGGTTATGCATAGTTAAAATGAAAAGATTTTGTCATAAATTGTGATATTTTGTCATAAGTATGACTTTATCTTATAAGTTTACTCTCCTAAATCCAAATTGTGTTATAATTTCTACATTTTATCTCATAATAATGACTCACTATATCAACATTTTGACATTTTTTGTCATAGTTATGAATTTCTAAAGCATTTTTTTTTTCTGTGTGACAGAAATGTGCTTCCATATTTAACCTCAATGACATCTTCACTTGAACCTAAACGGGTCTTTAAATCTATTGTTCACTTTCCCTAAAATGACCTGCTAGTATGTTTTAAATGTAACTGTTTGGTAAACATAAGATAATTTAAATAATTTAAGGTTATGAATAATCTAACTGTACTTTCAAAACAGCTCACAAAGTTGGATAAAAGGGGAAAAAACATTATGTAGAATCTGTAATTTGACTATTTGTTTAAAATATTTTCTCTTTGGCCTTCCTCCAATAAAAAAAAAACAAAAAAAAACATCATTTAAATATTTGCATGACCTTATACAGTGGGTATGGAAAGTATTCAGACCCCCTTAAATTTTTCACTCTTTGTTATATTGCAGCCATTTGCTAAAATCATTTAAGTTCATTTATTTCCCTCATTAATGTACACACAGCACCCCATATTGACAGAAAAACACAGAATTGTTGACATTTTTGCAGATTTATTAAAAAAGAAAAACTGAAATATCACATGGTCCTAAGTATTCAGACCCTTTGCTGTGACACTCATATATTTAACTCAGGTGCTGTCCATTTCTTCTGATCATCCTTGAGATGGTTCTACACCTTCATTTGAGTCCAGCTGTGTTTGATTATACTGATTGGACTTGATTAGGAAAGCCACACACCTGTCTATATAAGACCTTACAGCTCACAGTGCATGTCAGAGCAAATGAGAATCATGAGGTCAAAGGAACTGCCTGAAGAGCTCAGAGACAGAATTGTGGCAAAGCACAGATCTGGCCAAGGTTACAAAAAAAATTTCTGCTGCACTTAAGGGTCCTAAGAGCACAGTGGCCTCCATAATCCTTAAATGGAAGACGTTTGGGACGACCAGAACCCTTCCTAGAGCTGGCCGTCCAGCCAAACTGAGCTATCGGGGGAGAAGAGCCTTGGTGAGAGAGGTAAAGAAGAACCCAAAGATCACTGTGGCTGAGCTCCAGAGATGCAGTCGGGAGATGGGAGAAAGTTGTAGAAAGTCAACAATCACTGCAGCCCTCCACCAGTCGGGGCTTTATGGCAGAGTGGCCCGACGGAAGCCTCTCCTCAGTGCAAGACACATGAAAGCCTGCATGAAGGACTCCAAGATGGTGAGAAATAAGATTCTCTGGTCTGATGAGACCAAGATAGAACTTTTTGTCCTTAATTCTAAGCGGTATGTGTGGAGAAAACCAGGCACTGCTCATCACCTGTCCAATACAGTCCCAACAGTGAAGCATGGTGGTGGCAGCATCATGCTGTGGGGGTGTTTTTCAGCTGCAGGGACAGGACGACTGGTTGCAATCGAGGGAAAGATGAATGCGGCCAAGTACAGGGATATCCTGGACGAAAACCTTCTCCAGAGTGCTCAGGACCTCAGACTGGGCCGAAGGTTTACCTTCCAACAAGACAATGACCCTAAGCACACAGCTAAAATAACGAAGGAGTGGCTTCACAACAACTCCGTGACTGTTCTTGAATGGCCCAGCCAGAGCCCTGACTTAAACCCAATTGAGCATCTCTGGAGAGACCTAAAAATGGCTGTCCACCAACGTTTACCATCCAACCTGACAGAACTGGAGAGGATCTGCAAGGAGGAATAGCAGAGGATCCCCAAATCCAGGTGTGAAAAACTTGTTGCATCTTTCCCAAAAAGACTCATGGCTGTATTAGATCAAAAGGGTGCTTCTACTAAATACTGAGCAAAGGGTCTGAATACTTAGGACCATGTGATATTTCAGTTTTTCTTTTTTAATAAATCTGCAAAAATATAAACAATTCTGTGTTTTTCTGTCAATATGGGGTGCTGTGTGTACATTAATGAGGAAAAGAAATGAACAAATTATTTTAGCAAATGGCTGCAATATAACAAAGAGTGAAAAATTTAAGGGGGTCTGAATACTTTCCGTACCCACTGTATATGTCACATTTAAACTCTGTGTTTGTCCTAAGAAAAGCGTCATTCAGTGACATTTTACAGCACTTCTGCTAAATGCCTATCAGAAAACCAGCCAAGACATCTGAGAATAATACGTTTTTCCTTTAACTCATGCGGGTGAACGAGCTTTCAGGTCCATCCACACAAACTACAGGAAATACTCAGGTATATTATCTGATTTCCTATTAAAGCCCTCTGCGTTTCACTTGTTTAAGGACAGGAAACACCAAACCTTAACCTAGTCTCAGTTCATTCCACCGTCAGGCCCTTTGGCAATGAATGAGAATAGTTTTCATAGTTTATATATGTCCTATATGTAGCATTCAGACTACAGCAAATACAGTCCAGTGAAGCCTTTTGAGATTTAAAGAGAAAAACACACAAATAAACTAGACTTCCTGACTAAAAATGCTTCATATTCATGCAAACCATAGGTCTTGTACCCTTTCCTGTAAACAAGGGCTTGTGCAGTTCATTGAAATCTCTGAGCTTCCCCGTTTGGTTTCCTCTCATAACCGCAATGCACGTCATTAGCTGAAGTTCTCAATAAATGACTTACGTGTGACCTCAGACAGCTGGTGAACTATAGAGACGGGCAGTCGTGAAGAGGATTCAGGCCAAAGCGATGCAGTGGCTCTGCTGAAACACATCGATTTCGGTTACAGAAGTGATGTAGGTCTTGTCACAAATGCCACCTTCGAGTCTTGCAGGCCGCACTTTGAGGAAGTAACGCAGTGAAGACTGATGGGTGGCAGTTTGGTGTGAAATACGGCCACATCAAGGAGGTACCACGGCCCTACAGGTGGCGCTCATGAGGACGGGACGTGCACAAGTAGAGGCCACAAGACGGCAAGTCCACATCAAGCTCAAAAAATGCATCCAAGATGACTGTTTTTGAATTAAAAACTATGTTTGTGTGTCATGTATTGTAATGCTCAACAGCATGTTGCAACATGTTTACATTAAAATTTGAAATTAATAGTGAGTCGAGTCTCCATTGCACTTTGTTCTACATAAGCAACAACTTTGTGCCATACAATTGAAATAGAGTCACTTATAAGGCAGTATGCTAAGTGAATATATATATTAGCATACAGATTTAGGGGTCATTCACACAGAATGTGCTTTTTTTTTTTTTAAAACTTTATATATATATATATATATATATATATATATATATATATATATGTGTGTGTGTGTGTGTGTGTGTGTGTGTGTGTGTTGGAAACATATATAATATAATATAATATAATATATATATATATATATATATATGGAAAAATTTCAGCTAGTTGCCAAGGCAATATTCATTTAGTTTCATTTAGTTAGTGAAGTACTAAAATATCTAAAACTAAATAAACTAAAAACATATTCATTATGTATAATCATTAAAAAAGTCTTAGGAATATAAAAAAATTACAAAACCTTCAACTAAAATTAAAATAAAATCAGAAACATAAAAACAAAATTGAATAAAAAATATTAACAAAAAATTTAATAGTATATCAGTTATGCTAAAATAATACTGTGAGATGGATTTTTAAAAATGCAAGGTTTAGAGACACATCTTTGTACTACTTTTAATTAGGCCGTTGCGTTTTTAAAACTGAAGAATGAGACGCAAACTCAACAGTCAAAGACATCCATCTAGCTCATGTTTACATAGAAAAACTATCGAAAAGCAGTGGAGGACAGAACACGTTTTTGGGATTAAAAATGCACAAGATGCAGTTTTTTTAAATTCCAAGGTCTAGAGATGTTTTTCAAAAAATGCAACTACTTTTTACTTTACATGGTGTTCTAAAAACATGGTCCTCGTGTGTGAGACGCTGAAAAAGACGTGAGACGTGAACGCCACGGTCAAAGACGTCTGTTTAGCACATTTACATAGAAAAACTATGGAAAAGAACTTTTAGAACTCAGTATCATGCGCAAGGAAAAGCAGCACAAGATAGAACATGATTTTACATTGAAAAACACGAGATGCATGGCAGTGGACGGGAAAAAAATGCAAGGTCAACTTTTAAGTTGAGCTCCATGTCTTTAGAACTCCGTGTCACGTGCAAGATGCTGCAAAAGACATGAGATGTGAGCACAATGGTCAAAGACGTATGTCTAGCATGTGTTTACTTAGGAAAACAATGGCAACGCAGCCAAACAGAACACATTTTTGCATGTAAAAACGTGAGACGCGTGGTAATGGACTAAAAACGTCTAGACATGTTTTTAAAAATGTTGAACTACTTTCAACTTAACATTGCATTCTAAAAACATGGCGCTCATGTGCGAGATCCTGCCAAAGAAGCAAAACACAAGCGCAACAGTCAAAGATGTCCATCTAGTGCATGTTTACATAGCAAAACAAAAGAAGCAAGAATGCATTTTGTGTGAACGGGCCCTTATAAGGCAGTTGCCTATGTAGGAAGCAGACAATAAGGCAGCTTACTAGGTTTTGGAAAAGCGAATATCTTTCACTGCATACAAACAATGAATATTAAACATATAGCCTAGAGTGTTTTCACGATATGTCATCAATCGGACAAATTGGTGGCACTGAACGTAAACAATGCCACTGCAAATTTTGCTGATTATTGCTGCTGAAAATGCTCATTGTCATGTTTTGGGCTGTACTAATCGGTCGGACCGGGAAAAACATTTGGAGTAGCATAGACTGTCAAAAGTTATAACAAATCAAGGAGAAGAGTGCAAAAAACTGAGGAAAGAAGCTATTTGTAGTTGGCCAAACTGAACTAGGATTTTCAGGGCAAGAATCTTGACAACATACGTGTTTGTTCTTATCATCTCTTGTCAGGTAGGTGAAATATTAGGCTAATATCTTAATTAATACTGCTCGTACGTATCTTTAACACCTATTACATTTAGTTTGTCAAAATATTGCGTTTTTTCCTGCTTACTATGTCCTTCTCTATATGATTTAGCAGGTTCCACACATTTTATCTGTGATTTAGACAGCATAAATTAGTAGAGCAACGTATTCAGTAGTACATTAACTCTCTATTCACCTTATTCCTAAACGCGGAAGTAAGCCTATGGGTGAAACTTCTGGTTCATTAGCCGCTATAGGGAAATAACGAGAAGAATAACAATGTGCAGTAAATGGTAAAACGGTTTGCATTACAAACCAGTGTGGTCATAATTAAGATAATACACTAAAATAATATGGCAAGACACACCAATTTGCAATATCAAGCAGCAAAACGAGCAGTTTTGTTCAGCTAAAAATCGCCGGAAGCAAATGAGAACAGAAGCAAGACCCATAAAATTTACAAATGTCTGCGCCCATTTTTATGTGAAGAATAAGGTGGATACATATTTACACAGTGTTGCCAACTTAGCAATTTTGTTGCTAAATTTAGAAACTTTTTAACTACCCTATAGCAACATTTTCTTCCAAAAGCACCTAGCAACAAATTTTGCTATTTTTCAAATTTATTTAGCAACTTTTGATAAGTGAATCAAATGATAAAAAGGCAGGCATTTACCATTTAAATTACACAAAAAGAGGAAACCAAAGATGCATAGCAGTACATACATTACGTGAATTAAGTTAGCTGCTGTTTACAGTTGTTTAATTTAATAATAATAATTGAATAATTATTCATGATACATTTTGTTAGTAGCTTGTACCTGCGATTGTTGATTAGTTAGTACACATAAGAAAAATATCTACAAAAATGGAAAAGGTACAAGTAATTTTCCAGGACATTATTCCTTATCCTTATCCATTGTAAACCTGTAACCCGAAAACACAAAATACAATGCGTAATTTAAAATGCAGGTAAAAATAAACCTGTAGAAAAATCAATACAGAAAATTCCCTCTTATTAACATAGTAGATTGTGCCCTACTTTTACAGACTTTTAGAGTGTAGCATACTAACTAACTACTAATACACTGCTTAAAAGTATAATTGTTCAGAAAGTGTAGTTTTACTTCTTTACTAGCTAATAAAAAAACTTAAATTGTAATCAAAAATGTGAAAGTTTTCAATAATTCAATGTATTTAAAAATAGTTATTTATATTTTAATATTATATTATGTATTTATATTATTTTACAAACAAATCTAAATTAACATATATAAAACATTTTTTGCAGAGATTTGATGTAATGACACAATTTTGCATGGTGATTACGTAATGACGTCATCGTGCAATAACATCACAACTACATTTAGCAACTTTTAGCAACAAACAGACCTTCTTCTTTAGCAACTTCCCCTGAAAATTAGTTGGCAGCACTGTATTTACATTTAAGGCTTTTAGTGGCAAAAATTGTTTTAGCTTCACATATAACATGCATATCAAGTGCAAAACAGAATCTAGTGCTCAGTAATCACACCATCTCTCATATCTACAGATAGCAGCGGCATTACAGATGTCGCAGCTCTGCCCGTCTGCAGCGTTCATTAGACGAGCCCACCTGCAGCCAGTCAAAGGCTTTTATCAGCTCGCACTGCTGAAGCACGCAGACCCAAACATGGAGCCTTTATTATCCGTCCCGCACTAATCTGCTCAGCTATGCGTGAGGCCGCTGGGCCTGACCTGCTGCTGATACGTCAAAACATCATTACGCCCAGATGACATTTTAATCAAGACTTTTCATTGGACATTCCAAAGAAAATATTAATGTCACTCAGGTGAGTTTGGTTCAGACAGTGCATGCAATATCTAGCGTGATTTACATTTTATAAAACACAGACTGTTATGATGATGTTTTGCGCAAAAATAAATAACGTTTACACATAGCAGGGGTGGTTCTAGACCCTTTTTAGGGAGGGTTCAGCCCACCCTTCTGTCATCTCAGTCCCCCTAAAACTCTCTGAACGATCGGACAAGTGCTGCTTCCTCAAGAAAGTGTATCATTTTCACACGAAAGAGAACTCAATGCGGTACTCACGCGCAGTGATAAACCGCTTCTGTGCGCGCACCACACATGAAGCACGCACACAGAAAGCCGCCTCTGACAGCACGCAAATATCAAACAGAGTTCTCTTTCGCGTCTTCTTGAGCAAATACACAAAATGATGTCAAAATGCCCGTCCTGACGAGTGTCCACGATATAAACACAGTCGGTTATGCCTTAAGTGATGGTAAACAGTTAAGAAAATACTGGATGTGTCAATATAACGGATCCGTGCATTAGTTCTAAAAGTGATGGCAGCCTCATATACCTTCTGTGTCCTATGTGAATGATTTTAATCAAACAACAAAAGAAAAAAGAGAGAATTACTCACTACTCTTAACTAACTTCTGTAGTTTTAGGTATCTGTGTATATTTACTTGACACAGTTTTCACAGGCACTGTACTGTTTACTTTAATTTGCATGTATTTATTTGTGCTGTTGCTTGTAAGTTCTTATTTTATTATTGACTGTTTACTTGTCTCTAATGTTTTAACTTTATATTACTAATATTAGTTGTTGCTGTGTTTTTAAATTGTATGGAGAATTGTGAGAATTTCACTGCTAAAATGTTAGTATCGTAGGTTACTTGGGTAAAAAACTATGAAATGGCTTGACCAGTAGATCAGATGAACTGTTCTGTGGTAAGACTGCTGTCATTAGGCCTGTATCATTTATAAGACATTTTGCATAGACTTGGTACCAATTTAAGTGGTAGGCTACTTTTGACTTACTACAGTATATAGTAATATAGTGCTCAAGTAGCCGATTTACGAGGCACCACTTGGGCAGCGGTCTCTACATATTCTCACTGAGGGCTAAGCCCCCCTGAGGATAAAATGCTAGAACCACCCCTGACACATAGACACATATTTATTGAAGATTAATATAAGTATCATATAATATGTATATCTATGACTAGTGTTACCTACATTTAATGCTATATATATATATATATATATATATATATATATATATATGTATATAACAATATTTATTATCAAACAATAGTTTGGCAAACTGTTAATCTATTTACTATTAAACAATATTATGTATCTATCTATCTATCTATCTATCTAAAAAAAAATCTAAACAGAGAAAATCGCCTTTAAAGTTGTCCAAATGAAGTTCTTAGCAGTGCATATTACTAATCTAAAATTAAGTTTTGATATATTTACAGTAGGAAATGTACAAAATATCTTCAAGGAACATGATTTTTACTTACTATCCTAATGATTTTTGGCATAAAAGAAAAATCGATAATTTTGACCCATACAATGTAATTTTGGCTATTTCTACAAATATACCCGTGCTACTTATGACTAGTTTTGTGGTCCAGGGTCACATATAAGAATGTTTTAACATTCTTATATTAATATAAGAATGTTTTAACATTCTTATATAAGAATGTTAAGTTAGGTTTCTGTGACTGGTATGTTTAGAGTTAGTGTAGGTTACGTAGTGAGTTTTAACATTCTATAAAACATTCTTTATTATCATTTTAAGATGTTGTCTTTGTGGGGTCCAACTAAAGGACCCCACAAAGTACTATATTTCTGTTTTTACTATCTTTGTGGGGACATTAGGAACCCACAAAGTAGTATAAGCAAGGATGTGTGTGTGTGTGTGTGTGTGTGTGTGCGCACCTTGACGTGGCGCGCACCCATGCGCCGGTCCTGTCGGTAGCAGCTGTCTACCCTCATTTCTCTCATTCTCCTCCGGATGGCCAAACCAACCCGCAGCACTGAAGTCTTTCCAGCGCACAGGCCTGGAATCCTGCTCACGTCTAGACCAAAAGTCCACAGCAATGCGCGCCCCCTAGCCCAGACGTTTGCTCAATAACAACATAATGTGCTTCAATCCACATTCCCGTAGCTGCTACAGCTACAGCAGACGTCACTACAATATTTTAGGCCATTCTTACTAATGCAGAAAATACGCTCATTTTTTATGGCAATAGCATGTCAAGAGAAATTTGGTGCAAACAGAAATGTAAATGGAAGTTGTAGTTCCCCTTCAGTCGGTCACGGAGACGTCACGTCGGTGACCGACGAATGGGATCTCGCCAGAGAGACCAATCCACTTCGAGTGTAACGAAATGAGCCAATGGGCATTCGCATCTGGCTGTCACACCCCGCAGCTGTAGGTATAAGAGGCAGCAGGTGCACCGCATTAATTCATCCTTTCGCTTCGGAGCCGAGCGGTGGTGCATCACTACTGCTCTCCTATCCAGCGAGTGATTGCGAGCGAGTGCGCGTGTTATCGCAGTCAGCAGCGGTGGTTGCGGTCTCACGAGAGATCGTCTTAGAGCAGAAAGCCACTCCAGGAGTGTGTGCGACCAGCTCCCCTGCGTGCTTCAGCACTAAAAGAGCAATTTCTCTAAAAGAGTAACACGGGTGATCGCGTCTTTTTTAAAGATGTCTTATCACCCGTGCGTTTCTGGGTGTGGTCGTTTTCTGGCAGCTCAGGATGGTCACGATCGCTGCCTCACGTGTCTGGGCATTCAGCACGCTGAGGAAGCTTTCGTGGATGGTGCATGTTCTTCCTGTGGGGACATGACCATCTCGGAGTTGCATAAAAGACTCCACTATATCAAACATGGCGGAGTCTCTCTGCCTCTGCCGCGATCCAGCGTTCGTCCCGGCACCCAGGGCGGAGCTGTGTCCGGTGGAGTCAGAAGTGATTTGAGGATTATGGTCAGGGCTTCCCCAAAAGGAGTTCCTCACCCCTCAAGCACTCTGCAGCCGATGGAGCTGCCGATGGAGCGTGCCGCCCCCTCTGACGACCAGATGTCGATCGCTGCATCAGATGGTGAGCCCTCTCTTTCCGGGGATGACGACCCGGCTGCGTTGCCCCCTTCGGGGGGCCCCATTCATCCCAATCCACATCCCAATCCTTCGAGGCTGGATGAGTGGTTTTTTGGTGGGGGTCACGCTGGTTCTCAGCGCTCCCCTCCCGTGCCATTATTCCCGGAAGTGCATGAGGAGCTTATAAGATCGTGGAAGGCACCTTTTACTGCCCGAAACAAGTCTTGTAGCTCCTCTGCCCTCACCACCCTCGATGGTGGGGCCGCTTTGGGGTATGTAGGCACCCCCTCGGTGGAGCGGTCTGTGGCCATGCAACTGTGTCCAACAACCGCTACCACTCTGCGGGGTGACCTGTGTCTCCCCTCACGGGTCTGTAAGTATTTGTCAAGTCTAACTGGCAGTGCTTATAGAGCTTGTGGGGAGGCGGCTTCTGCCCTCCACACCATGGCGTTACTGCAGGTCCACCAGGCCAAAGCCCTGAAAGACCTGCACGAGGGTAGTCACGACCTGGTGGTTCTACATGAACTGCGTGTTGCGACGGACCTCGTGCTTAGAGCGACGAAGGTGACCGCACAGTCTCTGGGTCATGCAATGTCCACGTTAGTGGTCCAGGACCGCCATCTCTGGCGGCAAGCGCAAGTGCAAGAGGCCCTGAGATGGGCGACCCAGAGATGGAGGAGACTGCTCATTGGGAGATGGTGACCACACCACTCCCTCCCCCAGAGGAGGGCCGGCCGGAGAATGTTTTGTTTCATTTTGTTTCTGTTCCGCCGCTGGCCCAGCAGCCAGCGGTACCCAAAACTTCTATAAAAGAGTGGTTTCCTCAGTCTCTGGGTCTCAAGAGGAGAGTTGTGAACCGTGCATCACGGGATCACTTCCCTCTTCCTCTCTCGCCAGCGGGCAGCAGTGGGTTGCCCAAGAGCACCCCTCCTGCCCAGTCGTGGAACCAGGTAAGCGCTGTAACCCTCGAGTCCCTGCTTTATGTCGTCACACGCCTCAAGCCGGGTTCCTGCATTTCCTCCCGCACGAGGAGGAATCAGGTGAGTGTTACACTTCGCACCCAGACCCCGCCACCGGCCATCACAGGCCCAGGGCCAGGTCCCTGTGTTCCACCACGCTGCCACACCGCGGGTACGTCGGTGACCCCGCTGGTTCCGCTGGCACGGTCTCTCGGAGCCTGGCTAGCACTCCCCAGTCCATCTCGGTGGCTCCTGCGGACCATCAGACTCGGCTACGCGATTCAGTTCACCCGGCATCCTCCCAAGTTCAGGGGCATCCGGTTCACTTCAGTTAAGACCGTCGATGCCCTGTCTTGCATGCGGAAATCGCAGTCCTGCTGGTGAAGGATGCGATACAGCCAGTCCCTCCAGCCGATATGAGGTTAGGGTTTTACACCCCTTACTTCATTGTGCCCAAGAAAAGCGGTGGGTTACGACCGATCTTGGATCTGCGAGTTTTGAACCGTGCACTTCACAAGCTGCCGTTCAAGATGTTGACGCAGAAACACATTTTCGAGTGTGTCCGTCCCCAAGATTAGTTTGCAGCGATCGACCTGAAGGATGCATACTTTCATGTCTCGATCCTCCCGCGGCACAGGCCATTCCTGCGATTCGCGTTCGAGGGTCGGGCATATAGGTACAATGTCCTGCCCTTCGGGCTGTCCCTGTCGCCTCGCGTCTTCACCAAAGTCGTGGAGGCGGCCCTTGTTCCCTTGAGAGAACAGGGAGTGCGCATTCTCAACTATCTCGACAACTAGCTCATACTCGCACAGTCTTGCGGTCAGTTGTGCACACACAGGGACCTGGTGCTCAGACACTTCAGCCAGTTAGGTCTTCGGGTCAACTGGGAAAAGAGCAAACTTGAGCCATCGCAGAGGATCTCTTTTCTCGGCATGGAGTTGGATTTGGTCAGTCAGACAGTATGCCTCACCCAGGAACGTGCTCAGTCAGTGCTGAACTGCCTCAAGACTTTATCACGCAGGATGGCAGTCCCACTGAAGTCCTTTCAGAGCCTCCTGGGGCATATGGCTGCAGCTGCGGCGGTAGTTCCGCTCGGTCTGCTCCATATGAGACCACTTCAGCACTGGCTCCATGGCCGAGTCCCGAGGTGGGCGTGGCAACGCGTTACTCACCGGGTTCAGATTACACCGGTTTGCTGCAGAAACTTCAGCCCGTGGACGGATCCCTTGTTCCTTCGGACAGGAGTGCCCCTGGAGCAGGTATCCAGGCATGCTGTGGTATTCACAGACGCCTCGGCCACCGGCTGGGGAGCCACGCACAATGGGCACGCAGGGTCAGGGGTTTGGACGGGTCCCCAACTGCATTTACATATCAATTGAGTTTCTAGCAGTACATCTAACCCTGAGCCCGCCTCCTCCTTCTCTGGAGTCAGAAGCATCTGAGGTCCCTTCGTGCCATCCACATCCCAGGAGTGCTCAATCGGGCAGCCGACGAGTTGTCTCGAGCAGCACTTCCAGGGGAGTGGAGACTCCATCCCCAGGCGGTTCAGCTGATTCGGAGGCGGTTCGGAGTTGCTCAGGTAGACCTGTTTGCATCTCCAGAAACCACCCACTGCCAGTGGTTCTACTCCCTAACCGAGGCAACGCTCGGCACGGATCCACTGGCACACAGCTGGCACCGGGGCCTGCGCGAATATGCGTTCCCCCCAGTGAGCCTACTAGCACAGACACTGTCCAAGATCAGGGAGGATAAGGAGCAGGTCCTGTTAGTGGCTCCATATTGGCCCAACAGGACCTGGTTCCCGGAACTCATGCTCCTCGCGACAGCCCCTCCCTGGCCGATTCCTCTGAGGAAGGATCTGCTTTCTCAGAGACGGGGCACCCTCTGGCACCCAGAGGTTCTAGGTGACCTACCCCAGGAGGTAGCGTTCACTATCGCTTCAGCACGAGCACCGTCGACTAGACGAGCCTATGCTCTGAAGTGGAACCTGTTCGTCGAATGGTGTTCCTCTCACCATGAGAACCCCCAGAGATATTAGATCAGAGCCGTGCTTTCCTTCCTGCAACAAGGGTTGGAGCGTAGGCTGTCTCCCTCCACCCTTAAGGTTTACGTTTCTGCTATTTCCGTCCACCACGACCCCATAGAGGCGAGGTCGGTGGGGAAGCACGATCTGGTCATCAGGTTCCTTAGGGGGGCCAGGAGGTTAAATCATCCTAGGCCTCCCTCCTATACTCTTGGGATTTGGCATTGGTGCTAAGAGCCCTACAAACTGCCCCCTTCGAGCCTTTGCAGTTTTTTTCTATGAAAACCCTACTCCTGACTGTATTGGCCTCGATCAAGAGGGTGGGGGACCTGCAGGCATTTTCGGTCGACGAATCATGCCTTGAGTTGTGCCCAAGGTTCCTACCACTCCCTTCAGGGACTAGGTGGTGAACCTGCAAACGCTGCCCCTGGAGGAGGCAGACCGAGCCCTAGCTTTGCTCAGTCCTGTACACGCACTGCGACAGTATGTGGATAGAACACAGAGCTTCAGAACCTCAGAACAGCTCTTTGTCTGTTACGGAGGACAGCAGAAGGGGAAGGCTGTCTCCAGGCAGAGGATGGCCCAGGTGGAAGGGCACACTTTCCCAGTGTTATCCAAGTCCTACTGTTTGGGTTGCTCGAGGAACAGCAGTAGTCGACCTTCTCTGTGTAGAGCCCGGTCCTATCGTCTGCCTTATAGGAAGGACCAGGAGGCCTACACAGGGCACTGGAGGGGGCAGCTCCTGTGGCGCTTTGGTAGGAATCCCATTCGTCGGTCACCGACGTGACTCGGAGTGACCGACTGAAAGGTGAACGTCTCGGTTACGTATGTAACACTCGTTCCCTGCAAGAGGGAATGTAGACGTCACGTCCCGTTGCCACAGTCGCTGTACCACTGCTGACGTCTTCGTTCCCTTTTTTCAGGGAACGAGGGTTACATACGTAACTGAAACATTATATATAATAAAATACAAATAATAAAAAAAATGACCCTGAACTTACCTGTTGAGGCAGTCACATGGCTTTTTTGACGCGCATCTACGAATTTATAAATGTGCTTTTCATGTTTATTCTTGGAAAAATAAATTAGTGCTGTCAAACGATTAATAGCGATTAATTGCATCCAAAATAAAAGTTTTTGTTTACATAATGTGTGTACTGTGTATATTTATTATATGTACATAAATACACACACATGCATGTACATATTTCAGAAAAATGTTATGTTTATATATTAAGTATATTTATATATAATATAAGTTATATGAGTATAAATATGTACATGTAAATACATGTAAATATTTTCAAAATATATACTGTATGTGTTTGTATTTATATATTCATAATAAATATACACAGTACACTAACATATATTATGTAAACAAAAACTTTTATTTTGGATACTTTTAATCGTTTGAGAGCACTAAAATAAATAAATAAGTAAATAAACAATCATTACTCCACCTAAAATGAGGATATACATATTTTATGAGTATTGTGGTAAATTTATTTGCGTCTTGGTGTTTCCATCCAGCATATTTTAGGCAATATCCCAAAATTCAGATAGAAATTACATGGATGGAAACCCGGTCAGTAAAAAAAAAAAAAAAAAAAAAAAAATTGAAGACAGTAAAATAAAAATAAATAAATAAATTTAGGTCTGTTTTTCACAAACAGAAAGCTATAATATATTTTGCTCTTTCCTCCTTTATAAATAAATAAATACCTAAATAAATATATAAGTAAATTAAGGTCTGTTTTTCACAAACAGAAAGTTATAGTATAGTTTGCTCTTTCCTCCTTTATAAATAAATAAATACCTAAATAAATAAATAATTTTAGGTCTGTTTTCCACAAATAAAAATCTATTGTATACTCTCTCTCTACTCTCTCTCTCTCTCTCTATATATATTACATTTATATACAATTTGTATAAAATTGTATAATTTATATATTATATATATTTTTTCTTTTTCTTTTTAAATGTATATAGAAATGTATAAAATTGTATATGTTATAACTTTTTCACTTTTAAAAATTAAAATAAATATACATATTTTTTATTTTAAGTTCTAGGAACAAAACAGGCTTCAAATTTAGTCATTTAAAATTGGCACTTCATCTTTCAAGAAAGAGGGACAGCAACTCTGAAACTTTGTATTATGAGCACTTCTTGTGTTTATTTGCCTATATTACTCATTTGTAAGTTGCATTGGATAAAAGTGTCTGCTAAATGAATAAATATTAAGGTAAACTCTGGACTGATGCACTATTAACTGCTTCCCCTCCGTCAAACACAACAACAGCCGCCCGTGCAACTGTTTGCAGCTCGCTGCTATTTCTAGAAGCCACGAGGTGCAGCTGCCTGCGTCCCCCGCCGCACACCTGTTCATACCAATATCTGCTTTCATAGGGCACCACTGCTCCTCACGGGGCCCTGGGGCCACAGGTGGCCCCCCAGTAATGGGCACACAGCTCAGGCCTGTCATCAGGTCAGACAGGCCCCATTATGGAGGAGGTGGCTGCATGGGTTTTTGGCGAACTTCTGTTTTAACAATCAGCCTACAGGAGTGGAAAACAACATAGCAGCAGTGTTATTATCGTTAAAAAAAAAATTAAAACACAAGATAAAATATATTATAAAATAAAATAAAAAGACTAAAATAGTATTCTAAATATATTATAAAAAAAATCATAAAAAAAGTTTTAATATATTATAAAAATGCTAAAAGCATAAATATTTAAAATAAAATATAAAAAATATAATCTTAAATTTATTTAATTTTAGCTAGTTGCCAAGCATCATTTATCATTTTATTTTAGTTTAACTTGTACTAAAATAACTAAAACAGAAATAGAAATTAATAAGAACCATATAGACATAAAAATTACTAAGGCTGACTAAAATTATATCATATATATATATATATATATATATACATACATACATACATATACATACATACATATATACACACACACACACACACACACACACACACACACACAAACAAACACACACACACACACACACACACACACACACACATATATATACATATATGATTTAAAAAAAGATTAAAACGTTGTTATAAATGCATTATAAAAAAATATTAAAGTTTTTAATATTATAAAAAAGCCAAAACTATAAAAAATGATACTTAAAATAAACCTTAATTGAAAATAAAATACTACAAAGGTTAAACTTATTTTATTTCAGCTAGTTGCCAAGCCATCATTTATCATTTTATTTTACTTTAACTTAAAAGTACTAAAATAACTAAAACAGAAACAGAAATTAATATGAACTACATAGACACATGAAAAACAACAAAAATTTCAAAAACTAAAAATTACTAAAGCTGACTAAAATAAATAAATATATATAAAAAATTAAAAAATATATATAAAAGATGAAAATAGAAAGATTAAAGGAATTATTATTATAAATACATTATAAAAAATATAATAACGTTTTTAATATCATAAAAAATTATACTTAAAATAATTAACTTTAACTGAAAATAAAATATTAAACATTTTATTTCAGCTAGTTGCCAAAACATCATTTATCATTTTATTTTAGTTTAACTTACTAAAATAACTAAAAACAGAAAAAGAAATGAATAAGAACTATATAGTCATACTAAAAAAAGTAACAACAAATTATTAAAATTAATATTAAAACAAAAAATCTAAAAGATAAAAAAAAAAAAAATTATATATTTTATTATAAATATATAATAAAAACACATATTATAAAAAAAAGTTTTAAATATGATAAAAAAACTAAAACCATAGAGGTCACCTGAAATAAACGTTAACTGAAATGAAAACATAAAAATCTTAAACTTATTTTGATTCCGCTAGCTGCCAAGCCATTATTTATTATTTTATTTTAGTTTGACTTGAAGTACTAAAACAGAAATGAAAATTAGTAAGAACTACAGGTGCATCTCAATAAATTAGAATGTCGTGGAAAAGTTCATTTATTTCAGTAATTCAACTCAAATTATGAAACTCGTGTATTAAATAAATTCAATGTACACAGACTGAAGTAGTTTAAGTCTTTGGTTCTTTTAATTGTGATGATTTTGGCTCACATTTAACAAAAACCCACCAATTCACTATCTCAACAAATTAGAATACTTCATAAGACCAATAAAAAAACAAACATTTTTAGTGAATTGTTGGCCTTCTGGAAAGTATGTTCATTTACTGTATATGTACTCAATACTTGGTAGGGGCTCCTTTTGCTTTAATTACTGCCTCAATTCGGCGTGGCATGGAGGTGATCAATTTGTGGCACTGCTGAGGTGGTATGGAAGCCCAGGTTTCTTTGACAGTGGCCTTCAGCTCATCTGCATTTTTTGGTCTCTTGTTTCTCATTTTCCTCTTGACAATACCCCATAGATTCTCTATGAGGTTCAGGTCTGGTGAGTTTGCTGGCCAGTCAAGCACACCAACACCGTGGTCATTTAACCAACTTTTGGTGCTTTTGGCAGTGTGGGCAGGTGCCAAATCCTGCTGGAAAATGAAATCAGCAACTTTAAAAAGCTGGTCAGCAGAAGGAAGCACGAAGTGCTGCAAAATTTCTTGGTAAACGGGTGCAGTGACTTTGGTTTTCAAAAAACACATTGGACCAACACCAGCAGATGACATTGTACCCCAAATCATCACAGACTGTGGAAACTTAACACTGGACTTCAAGCAACTTGGGCTATGAGCTTCTCCACCCTTCCTCCAGACTCTAGGACCTTGGTTTCCAAATGAAATACAAAACTTGCTCTCATCTGAAAAGAGGACTTTGGACCACTGGGCAACAGTCCAATTCTTCTTCTCCTTAGCCCAGGTAAGACGCCTCTGACGTTGTCTGTGGTTCAGGAGTGGCTTAACAAGAGGAATACGACAACTGTAGCCAAATTCCTTGACACGTCTGTGTGTGGTGGCTCTTGATGCCTTGACCCCAGCCTCAGTCCATTCCTTGTGAAGTTCACCCAAATTCTTGAATCGATTTTGCTTGACAATCCTCATAAGGCTGCGGTTCTCTCGGTTGGTTGTGCATCTTTTTCTTCCACACTTTTTCCTTCCACTCAACTTTCTGTTAACATGCTTGGATACAGCACTCTGTGAACAGCCAGCTTCTTTGGCAATGAATGTTTGTGGCTTACCCTCCTTGTGAAGGGTGTCAGTGATTGTCTTCTGGACAACTGTCAGATCAGCAGTCTTCCCCATGATTGTGTAGCCTAGTGAACCAAACTGAGAAACCATTTTGAAGGCTCAGGATACCTTTGCAGGTGTTTTGAGTTGATTAGCTGATTGGCATGTCACCATATTCTAATTTGTTGAGATAGTGAATTGGTGGGTTTTAGTTAAATATGAGCCAAAATCATCACAATTAAAAGAGCCAAAGACTTAAACTACTTCAGTCTGTGTGCATTGAATTTATTTAATACACGAGTTTCACAATTTGAGTTGAATTACTGAAATAAATGAACTTTTCCACAACATTCTAATTTATTGAGATGCACCTGTATATAGACATATTTAAAAAAATAACATATATATATATATATATATATATATATACTAAAACTAACAAAAATCATAAAAATAAAAAAAAATCTAAATATTAACAAAAGCTATATTAGTACATCAATGATATTAAAATAAGACTGCACTGCACCAGATCAGACCTGGTTTATGATAGCCTAGCTGCTAAAACTTAGATATTGATGCTAGTTTGACCAATTAGTGAAGTTGGTTGAACAAGGAAACTGCTGGTTTAGCTTCATTTAAACTACATACACTAGTTGTTTTTAGCAGATTGTATAGCTGTAAATGTTAAAAGTTGGTTCATTGATTCAATGAGTATTTAATTTAATGTTACTTGCTGATTCTTTGTGAAATGCACTAACAATTTCTGAATGAAAAGTAAATCCCACACCAAATGCTTGCAGGAATGCAATAATCACAGTATATTCTTAGACCTCTGAGCGAGAAAGAAGGAAATATGAGTATATTTTCAGCCTTGAAAGATGTTAAGGAGGCAGAACGGCGAGTCAATCATCAGCCGAGTCCATGTGCTTTGTGTCGGTTTGCTCACAGGAGCGCTGAACCTCGCCGTTTGCATCTCTAATGCTTTTCCAAGAGGACGATCGAGCTCTCCGACATCAAACGGCCTTTTCAAAGCATACAGACCCTCAGTGTCTCTCTTGTAAACAGCTGGGCCTGTAGACGACTCCACTTCTCTTTCAAGGTCCCGTCAGAGAGCTAAAACGGTGAGACAAAAGCAAACGTGCGGATCTTCGCGGCCCGTAACCAGACTGTATACTTTGGCCTTCCAATGAGTAGAAATTTAAGACCTGAATGTAGGTGTGGAGAAATTAAGAAAAGTAAGCCAATGAAAACATGTCATTTTCACTTTCTCCACCACGTTTGAGTCTCCAAACTTTAATCGTTAACACATAGGTACTTTCGCGTGATGCCAGAACGCAACACGATACGTGATTAAACACGTATTTTATTTACACCACAGTTTTCTGGAGCGAATGATTACAACAGATCACAGTTTATCATTCCAGCAGAATATGAATCCAAATCATCAGCACTACAGTGACATAGATATAAGGCATTGCTACAATATTTACATGGCTTTTTCTTTATAAAACTGTACAGTTGTGTCAGCAGCAGGCGTACAACTCATTTTCTCAGATACAGTGCTTGTCTTTGAGTTTCCAAGACAAAAAGTATCCTAAAATACTTTTAGGATAAAAGTATTTAAAAACAAAATATATCCTGATTTCCACAAAAAATATTAACTGTTTTCAACATTGATAATAATCAGAAATGTTTCTTGAGCAGCAAATCAGCATATTAGAATGATTTCTGAAGGATCATGTGACACTGAAGACTGGAGTAATGATGCTGAAAATTCAGCTTTGATCACAGGAATAAATTTAATTTTACAATATATTCAAATGAAAAACAGTTCTCCCCAGGCTGTGAGAGCTCTTAACTCCAATCTCCCTGTCCCCCTCTGAAACCATGAACACCTCAGCCCCCCAACTCATTAATAACTGTTGACAATTTTCCTGAGTGCAATTCTGAATGTGCTACACACAGGTGAGTGGGCTATACAAACCACCTGTAGTAACGCACTCGTCCCACTATATGCACACTAGACACTTTCTATAAACACTCCCTGCTACAAAGACTCAATAAGATAATATATGTTTACTTGAGCATTGCACTACTAAATCTTTTTGCACTATGCACTGCTTCCCACAAAACCTCTCTTCTGAACAATTTAATGTACAAAATATATATTTTTCTGCACATTTTCATGTACAAATATCTCTTTAGCACAATTTCATGTACAGTATTTATGTAAAGTTCTTGTACAGTCTCAGTTTGTGTATGTGTAGTCAACTAGGTATAGTAGGTATAGTAGTTATAGTACTTATAGTATATGTATAGTCAGATGGTTAAACTGTTGTATAGCTCTATTGTTTTTCCTATATTTGCATTGTTGTATGTTTATCTTATGCTTAACTAGTATATAGCACCGTGGTCCTGCGAGACATGACATTTCGTTCCACTATATGTCCACACATGTAGCAGAATGACAATAAAGATCAACTTGAACTTGAACTTCTTTTAAATATTAATAATATTTCACAATTTTTACTGTATTTTTGATCAAATCAATGCAGCCTTGGTAAGCATAAAAGACATTCAAAAACATTTTAAAAATCTTACAAACACCAAGCTTTTGAATTGCAGTGTATATGAATCATTATTCTGTTATTTATTATCAATAAATGCAACTATATATTGAGCATTTCCATGTTTTTTTTCCATATTGCTGCCATCGGCATTTCATAAAAGCAATAAGCCACTTGAAGCTGCAGTGATTTTACCGTGATTTTAGGAGTAAAAACTCCACTTACATCATACTCTAACATACTCTGTGGCTTTTTGCTTCAAAAAAAATGAATTCAGTGTTAATTCAGCACTAGGCAAACAGCCAACAGACGAACACGTTTGGTGAAAAGATCCAGGATGAACGGATTCACGCCAGATCCTTTGCAGTTTCTGGAAATGAATGGCTTTTTCTGTCAACTCACCTCGCCTTTCACCGTTTAATTATCTCGGATGAGAAAAACAATCAGACGAACGCATCTGAAAGGTGCTTGGAGGGAAAACACGCGACTGGAGTGCTGACAGATCAGCTGTTGGATATCTTGGCTCTCGTCGAAACGTCAACAGCCGTGAATGGCCTCCTTTCTCAGCGCGCTATTAAACTTCATTAGAATCTATCATGGGTGTTTTGCTATTTTGATAAGCCCTACCACAGCCATACATCAACGGCGGCTTTCATTCCCCGAGCAAATGCTCACCATGTTCATGTGGGTTCTGGATCGGTGTTGTGGTTTGAAATGTGATTTATGCGAAACGGTCCCTCGGTGACCATAAAACCAATCGAATGACTAGAGATGGACAGTTTAGGAGATTCTGAGGGACATCCAGGTCTTCTTCTTCGCTTTATCTTCGCCTGGTCACTTCCTAGACAGAAACAGGAAACGTCTTCCTCTCGGACCATGTTTCCCACAATGCATAGCGTGAGGTCTGGTGTCCAGCGGGTCACTGGCTCTCGTCCATGCTGACGCCCAGCCGCTTCATGACGGTGACGCGAGAGCTGTACTGGCTGGGTTTCTGCAGCAGCTCTGGTTTGGGCTGGAAATGCTCCATCAGGATCTTCAGGACATTCTCCAACTTCACGTCCATCTGAAGCACCTACAAACAAAGAGACATTGATCTGAGAAATTTTTGGGTGGTGCGCTGTAGTGGGCTACTGACTAAAAAGGCTGAAGGTTCAAGCCGTGCGAGGGGTTAATCCATGAACAATCACCATTGTGCTCCTGTAATGCACTTAACCTCAGATTGTTTAACACTTAGAGTCTGAAAATCAGGCTAAAGTACACTCAGAGATGTGTTCAGATTATTTCTAACAATACATTATTGCTTAAACTAAAAGCTAGTATTACTGCATTAAAAAGACAGTTTGAAGTAAATTAAGTGAATCTTACTGTCAAAATTCACCCCAATATCAAAAGAAAAAAAAAATTAAACCTGTTTTTTCAGGGCCATGACATTTGTCATTACTTTTTCATTATTGTAATATATTTTTTAAATTAAATTAGTATGCAAGAATTACTACATCGATGTATACAAGTTATAACAATGTAACTTTTTTTGCATTAAATAAATAAATAAATAATATTTTCTGTTTATGTACATTTTCCTTACATTTGAAAAATGTTGATACGTTTTTTTTGTTTTTTTTTTGTAATTTCAATCATTTTTTTTTAAATATGTATACATTTTTTAAAATGTAAAATTTTAGTTATTTCAGTTTTAGTTTCAGTTATTTTAGTACATCAAGTTAAACAATGAAAATATGAAATTTTGCTCTGGTAACTTGCTGAAATAAAATAAGCTTGTTTTTTATATTTGATTTTCAGTTAAAGTTTATTTTTTCATGTATTGAAAATTTAGTTTTAAATGTTTAATTAAATTTAGTTTTAAATAGTTTTAGTTAACTATAATAACCCTGCATTACAATCCAAAAATGTTTAATGGTCTTAATGCAAAATAATTTATTGTAAAATTCATTGTATTTGCACCATTTATTCATTCTTTCTTTCTGTCTTTCATTCTTATATTAGATACTTCATTTACCTATACTTTCATTTTCATACTCTCATACTATTACATACTACTATTTATTTATTTTTTTAAATTTTCTAATTTAAGATTTACTTTGACTTTTACAGTCATCTAACACTAACTTGAAGGGACAGAGATCAGTTGATTAAACACTTTAATAGCATTTTCTCTTGAGGAGCACTTTCCTTTTAAGAGATACGATCCATTTGGGGTGAAATATGACCTGGACGTGCTTCATAAAATTCGCCCAGTCAGGATACTTTAAGCATGTTTAAATAAATACTTCAAAATCCAAAATCAAATGCATTTTGAGAAAAGGTCAGAACATAGGTGACAAGAACAGCATACATCAAACAATATCTGACATTTAACACAAATTCTCAGAAACAACCTTTCATGCAAAAGTGTTTTTCTTTCAGAATGGGTCATTCATTTCAGATAGCTACTAAAAATACCCAGTTTATGAGCCCTCTGTAGTCATCATTTAACCGTCCAGCACACACACAAAACAAAAACAGGCCGTCAGTAACCTGAAACGCCAACACAAGCCACGAGAAGGTCTGCTCTTAACAGTGCGCCGTTTCACTGCGAACCCACATAAAAATATTTTCATAAAGAGAAGGCGCATTCACTGCCTGTTAGAGGGGAAATATAAATCTGAACCATAAACATGTCATTGATAATCTACGGCATTATCTGCATTCCCAAGCGAGGTGCTGCGCTCAGATTAGGAATTCCTCTGGTCTGTGGAGCCGGAGCACGTCGACCCGCGGAGACCCCTGGAAAAACAACTCTAAAACGGCCACAAAAATTGTGCTTGAACTGCAAATTCACCTCGCAAACTTTAGTGTTTGATAAACTGCTCTAAGAACAGCCCGAGGGTTTGATGTTTTACACCCAAATCACCACCAATGGAAGCTTTCTTAGAGTTTCTCCAGGAAAACTGACATTTCAAGTGGAGAAAAGCAGTCAAGTATGTCATTCAACATATTAATTAGTTATTAAAGGAATAGTTCACCCAAAAAATGAGAATTTGCTGAAAATGTACTCACCCTCAGGCCATCCAAGAAGCAAATGAGTTTGTTTCTTCATCAGATTTGGAGAAATGTAGCATTACATCACTTGCTCACCAATGGATGTGAATGGGTGCCGTCAGAATGAGAGTCCAAGCAGCTGATAAAAACATCACAGTAATCCACACCACTCCAGTCCAGCAATTAATGTCTTGTGAAGTGAAAAGCTGAGTGTTTGTCAGAAACAAATCCATCAAGATATCACTAAATCACTAAAATATCAGTTCGTAATCCATTATAACGCTTCCTCCACTGAAAAAGTCATCTCATCTGAATCAGGGGAAAAATATGCACAGATCAAGCACTGTTTACAAGCAGTCCAAGACAGTTCTAAACAAATACGTGGCTGGATTTTTATGTGAAAAGACAACAGGAGATGGACTTTTTCACTGGAGGAAGCCTTATTATGGATTATGGACTCATATTTCAGGCCAGAATTGATGGTTTGAAGTTTAAAACATCTTGATGGATTTGATGGATTTCAAACACGCAGTTTTTCACTTCACAAGATGTTAATTGCTGAACTGGAGTGGTTTGGATTATTGTGATGTTTCTATCAGTTGTTTGGACTCTCATTCTGATGGCACCCATTCACTTCCATTGGTGAGCAAGTGATGTAATGCTACATTTCTCTGAGTAAATTTTCAGTAAATTTTCATTTTTGGATGAACTATTCCTTTAAGGACATTTTAAAATGTCAAAAAAGGCGATTTTGCAGTGTTTGTCTTGGGTCCCTCCTTCAATGCAAGTTAAATTTCTTTTGCTGAATTTATCATAAATCAGGTAGAAAGAAAATTGCACACCACAACAACAGCAGCTCCTCGAATACTTTTGCGCAGATAAATCGCAGTAAATAGTTTCTCTCTGAGTTTTGCCAACTGGATCTTCTCCTTCTGAAGATGAAATGCAAAACACTAGACAGACTTTGCTTTCTTTGAGCAGACTATCTATCATGGTTAAGTCAATAATCAACTCCGCAAAAAGAAAAATTTTATCTTTAAGAGCTGTGTGAAAAACAACTCACTCCGTTCATTGTGCTGATAAGAGCTCTGGGATGCGAGCAGCGTTTGGTTCTTCAGCCGGTCTGGACGAGCAGCCGCTGATGGAGCTTGGCTTGTTTTGAATCGGCTGACTACACGCCGTCTCTGCTGCGTCTTCACGTCAGACTGGAGGCTGGACTGTAGCCAAAGCTTTGCAAAAATGCCTGAAGAAACTTTTAGCAACCACGATAAAGTGTGTTTTGGTGTTTGTTTGGGGCAGGATATTGTGGAGGAGTTGTGGGACTGTGAACGAGACTGCTAGCTGAGTCTCAAAGCAAAGTCTCATTCACAAGACTCACTCTAAAGACTGTAGACGTCCGCTGTCATATGCCTGAATTGAGGTCATTCATTACAACATTTTTGAGGAGTCTTGCACCTGATGTCCATTTTTAACTGGTAAAAACCCATAAACCCATCTATCTATCTATCTATCTATCTATCTATCTATCTATCTATCTATCTATCTATCTATCTATCTATCTCAAATGGAGTGTAGTCTGACCTCTGCTTGTACTTTCTTTTATTTTTTTCCCTTCATTTATCTCACTTTATTTGTTGTTGTTTCATTTTTAAATGTATTTATTTATTTATTTATTTATTTTTACTTTTTTCTGTCTACTCGCTTTCATTGTTGCTTTACCTCTGTCATTTATTCATTCTCTCTTTCATTCTTGGGTTTGTTTGTTTCTTTTATTCATTTGTTTTTGTCTTGTTGATTTACCCAAATCCCTCTGCTTTACTTCTTTCATTTATTCCTTCCGTTTTTCATTCTTTTTTGTTTCTGTTATTAATTTGTTGGTTAGTCCTTTTTCTTTCTTTCTTTCTTTCTTTCTTTCTTTCTTTCTTTCGATTCAACCAAATCCCTCTGCTTTACATCTTTCATTTATTCCTTCGTTTTTTCATTCTTTTTTGTTTCTGTTATTAATTTGTTGGTTAGTTCTTTCTTTCTTTCTTTCTTTCTTTCTTTCTTTCTTTCTTTCTTTCTTTCTTTCTTTCTTTCTTTCTTTCTTTCTTTCTTTCAATTCAACCAAATCCCTCTGCTTTACATCTTTAATTTATTCATTCTTTGGTTTGTTTTTGTTTCTTTTATCCATTTGTTTTTGTTTGTTTGTATTTATTATTGTATTTTTGTTTCTCTTTCTTTCTTTCTTTCTTTCTTTCTTTCTTTCTTTCTTTCTTTCTTTCTTTCTTTCTTTCTTTCTTCAAATCCCTCTGCTTTACTTCTTTCATTTATTCCTTCTCTTTCATTCTTTTTTTGTTTCTTTTATTAATTTGTTTAATTTCTTTCTTTCTTTCTTTCTTTCTTTCTTTCTTTCTCTTTCTTTTCTATAATTCTACCCACTTTCATTGTTGATTCAACCAAATCCCTCTGCTTCACTTCTTTCATTTATCTTTTTTCACTTCTGTCGCTGTCTTCAACCATTCTACAATATTACTCACTCTCACTCTCTCTCTCTCTCTCGTCTTTGTGTTTTTTTCCTTTTTTTTTCAAACACAAAGAACATATTGCATCTGCCAAGCTTAAACAGACTCATTCATCTTGGCTAAAGGGTGTTTCTGTGCACTCGCTCAGGTCACTAAAACTCACATTCAGCACTTCACACAAGTCAGATCAACACACCTCAACCTGTTCTGGATAGATGATAAATGTGTGCAAAATGAATTGTGTGCTCAACTACACTCTCGTTTTTACATTTTTACAAAGCAAAATTTCCACCATGATGACAAACTCCAGGACGATGCACACACTGAACTTTACTACTTAGTGTTACAAGTTTGTTCAGATTAAATATTTTCAGCGCTGAAAAGTGAATAACTTTAAGGTCAGAAACAAGAGTTTGACACGCGACGGCTGGTCAGACATGAACATGTTTTTCTGCCTGTATGGAGGGCAGTGGCCGTACTGGTGCGTGACGACATGTGATATGAGGACAGCTGTCCCCAACACATGCAGGGACCCCAGACTACATGCCTGACATCACTAATCACCCCAGCGTTCATGCACTTCATTTGCCCTTTGAGCTACAAATCATTGGACTCACATTCATGTGTTTATACAACACTATATAATGCATAGCCTAAAACATGGCCAACAGAGTTGAGAATTAAGAATTCAGTTCAAACTGCAGTTCAGTTCCTGAATATGAAAGAATTTAAATTTGAATAGAAGTGGATTTGAAAATATTTGAAATTTAGTGAAATTAATTTAAATGTAGATAGATAGATAGATAGATATCTATCTATCCCCCCCCCTCCCCCTCCCCCCTCCCCCCTCCAAAAGAAGGACAAAGTGTGAAATAAAGAAGAAAGGAGGGAGGAAGGCCTGTTTTCTAGAGCAGGAAGCGTATCAGCAGCACCTGACGCACATGATAAGCATCAAGGTCTTTGCCACGTGCCGCTACACGACGGCCAGAAGCGTTCCAGGGGGCCTAATCTCTCAAAGCTGCTTTTGTTTCTCCGTTTCACTCATGAAGAGTGACGATCTCCATCAGAACAAACGTCTCTCATTCAGACACTCCCGCTCAGGTCCGCTCGCTCTACCATACATGGACACTGTTATCATTCCCACAAAGGACAGACAGAGTGAAAACAAACAGACAAGACGACAGAAGATGGAAGGGTGATGAGCAACTTCATGACCTACAAAATAAAGATCAGCTGTTAAAGGGAGAGTTCACCTAAAAATATCTTATTTTAAATATTTTAAATAAATGTCTTATATAGTTATATGATTTATGTGAGGAACAGACTAAAATTTTATTCACTTTTCCCCAAAAACACAATTTTGTTCATGTTTATATATACATATATAGAACAGACAAAAATTTAATTCATTTTATCACAAACCCCCAAAAATCTAATTTTGTCCTTTTTTGACATATTCAAAATTGCATCACATTTGTTACAAAACACTAGAATGAATGTTTGCTGTCATTTTCAGTAAATAATGACTTTTACATTTTTTAAATTTTGCATTTTTACTTTTTGTGTATTTTTAACCATCATGTAAGTTATAGAATATAGTACAGAAGTCCTATAGACTGCTGTTGCCATACTTTTACTTATTTTATTAGTATTATTATTTTTATTAATTTTTACAGTCACTAGTCACCATTTACTTTATATGGAAAAGAGCAGTATGAACATTCTGTGAAATATCTTCTTTTGTGTTTTATGGATGCAAGACAGTCATCCATAGACAGACAGCCTTAAAATTAGGTGTAAGAACAATTTATCCTCAGAAATTGCTAAAAATTTCACAAATACTTATAAAGAAACATCAAAATTTTGAAGTAGAAAGAATGAAGTAGTATATTCTTGAAAGGAAACTTCAATAAGCTTTGTTTCACTTAAATTGGAAAATAATTTTTTACAGTGCAGGTTTGGAATGACTTGATGGTGACTAAAAATGAATTTTGGATGAACTGTTCCGTTAAAAACAAGAAATTAAAATGTAAAAATTAATTACAAAAAAATAAATAATTACAAAAAATGAATTCATTTTATCAAAAATCTGCATCGGCATGTTCAAAATTGCATCACATTCAGTTGCAAAACACAAGAATCAATAAAGTTCGCTGTGATTTTCTGTAAATAACGACTTGTATTTTTAATTTTCCCTCACACAAAACATGATATAAGTTATAGAATGTAGTACTGAAGTCCTATAGATTTATTTATTATTTTATATTAATTATAAAATTTATTTATTTATTTATTTTGACAGCCATTGGTCACCATTTACTTTATATGGAAAAGAACAGCATGAACATTAATATTGACTATTGAATATTGTCTTTTGTGTTTCAAGGGTGCAAGATGGTCATATAGTTTTAAAATTGGTGTAAAAACTATTTTCACTCAGAAATTGCTAGTAAATCTCACTAATAATTATAAAGAAACATCAAAATTTTGAAGTACAAAGAATGAAGTAGTATTTTCTTGTAAAAGGAACTTCAATAAGCTTTGTTTCACTTACAAATTGGAAATGAATATTTTACAGTGCAGGTTTGGAAAGACATAATGGTGACTAAAAATGAATTTTGGATGAACTGTTAAAAAAGTTTTTTTTTTTTCCCATTATGATTTAAGCACTAATAGTCATAAAAGAACACAATAAATACTGGAATATATTTAACCGCAAACTGAACCTAAAAATGCAACATAAAAATAAGGTGCTTATATCAGGCAGAATATATTCAGTTTAAGTTTTATAGCTGTGACTCGCAATAAAAATGGTTCAAAATGACGAGAGTAAATTAAACTTAGCCTGACTCTGTGTCACATTTGGCTGAACGTTTCTCCACGTGCTCCGTCCCACAAAAAGATTTTTGATGGCAAAAAAACAGAACTGCTTCTCCTGGTATAAACCACTTAGCAGTAAATCTTTCTTCCCTGTTGACATATTTCAGTCTTTAGATTCATTTGGGTTTGTAGTTGATTAACGTCATCTGAAAGGATCTTAGGGTCTGTTTAAAGGGGCCAGTAAACATGGGGCCAGTTGGCCCTTTAAACATTTGCGCAGACAGACAGCTGAACGCCTTTCTTTAATGGTCCCTGATGGAGGCCGAGGGCAGGCGTGGTCACAGGCCCCCTTTCATACACTCGTTATGGGGCGAAGGTGTGTGTGTGTGTGTGTGTGTGTATCTGGCCTCTGAAACACTGCTTTATTTGCACATTCAACTCTGAAACGTGTCCACATGGCTAGATAAAGATGAAGCCAGATCTGCTCACTATCGTGCACTTATAGCTTTCGACTGGAAAGCTGGGTAATTTATTGTTTATGAAAACACATCCAAATTACATTTCATCATAGAAAATGTAAATATATAACTATTTTGCATTTAAAAAACCCTGTTTTAGGAACAGTGCATTTTTTTCAATAATTTTTCATGACAATTAAGTACATTCTAACCATCAATTCTCAAAAAAAAAAAAAAAATATTATTACTGTACAAAAATGATAATGTTAAAAAAATAAATGATAAAAAAAATTAAATATTTAAATATTTTTTGATGAAAATAAGGTAAACAGTTTAAGTCCATCCATCAATCTATCTATTACATTTCATCAAACAATTAAAAAGCAATTGCATTTTGCATGAGGAAAATCAGAAAACCCTATTTTTAGGAACGGTAAATTTATGTTAAGCATATCAATTCTCAATAATACTAAAAAAATATTATTGTATTTTATATATATATATATATATATATATATATATATATATATATATATAAACATAATAAAATAATAATATAATATATAATTTTATGATAATAATTGGGGGACAAACAGGCATAATAAAAATATTACACTGCAAAACCTCTTACTAAAGAAAAGAATGAATATTATTGTGCAAAACTTCCTAAAAATATTAATATATATATTAATATAAATTAATATATAAATTAATATATAAATTAATATATATATATATATATATATATATATATATATATATATATATATATATATATATATATATATATATATATATATAATTTATATAATTTATATAATAATATTAATATATATAATTTATATATTATATAATTTTTAATTAAATATAAAAATACAAATAAAAAACATTTACTGATTTGATTCATTCACTTAAGGCCAAAAAAGGCATTTTCCTTCCTTCATCTTTCTCTCCCTCACACACACACACACACACACACACACATGCAGGGGCACAAGTGTCACATAAACATGAGTGTGTGGGGACAGATGCAGTATTTTGTGCCTGTGGGGGCTTGTTGACTGAACACTTGTTTCTTTATGGACTGACAGCTGTTAAACCACACCCACACACTAGACTCCGCCCTCCACTCACTCAGCCAGTCAATTAAACCTTCTGTGAAGTCCTCATTAAAGCAACACTCTCTAATTACCACAAGTGTCCAACAAAGAGCTAACAGCACCTCCATATATGTCCACAGCAGCAGTGATGATCATCCTGAAACCACAATCCAACTCATTTACTGTAAGGTAAGAACTAAAAGACCCAGACAGAGCAAATGGAAACTGAATTACTGTAAGGTCCTGTTTATGCAGGTGTTTGACAGCTGAGAAATGGCTGGCAGAAGTCGAGCCACGTGTGAGAAGGTGCCCGTCATCATGTGAACGGAAAATCAAACGCCGTATGAATGCGATATTTCAGCATTCCAGTCTTGACCATTGTGAACCTCAGCTGATCATTTCTCAAGACGTGAAACTGAGCTGCTAACATGAACTAACAACAGCATTTATTCATCTTAATGTTTCTATTAAAATATACTGACACAAAACTTTATCATTTAAAGTTGTATATATTACGATTTTTGAAAAATTCATACTTTTACTCAGCAAAGATAAAATAAATTGATCAAATGTGACAGTAGAGATGTTTATAATGTTGCAAACAATTTCTATTTCAAATAAATGCTGTTCTTTTGACCTTTCTGTTCATCAAAGAAAGAATCCTAAAAAATAAAACGTTTCACCGTTTACACAAAAATATGAAGCAGCACAACTGTTTTCAACATTAATAATCAGAAATGTTTCTTGAGCAGCAAATCAGCATATTAGAATGATTTCTGAAGGATCATATGACACTGAAGACTGGAGTAAAGATGCTGAAAATTCAGCTTTGCATCATAGGAATGAATTATATTTTAAAACATATTCATATAGTAAACTATGGAAGCCTGTTTCTGCCACAGAATTAAAAATAATAATAATAAAAAAGGTAATAAATAACTTTTTGATCTCGCAATTTAGATTTTTTCTTTTTCTTAGAATTCTGAGTTTATATTTTGGAATTCTGACTTTTTTCATAGAATTTGAATTTATATTTTGCAATTCTGACTTTTTTCTCAGTATTCTGCATTTGTATTTCAAAATTCTGAATTCTGAATTTTAAAATTCTAACTTTTTTCATAAAATTCTGAGTTTAAATTTCAAAATTTTGACTTTTTCTCATAATTCTGAGTTCATATTTCAAAATTCTGACTTTTTTCAGAATCTTGAGTTCGTATTTAAAAATTCTGACTTTTTTCTCAGAGTTATGAGTTTATATTTCAAAATTCTGACCTTTTTCTAAGAAGTTCGAGTTTAATTCTAGCAATTCTTCTTTTTTTAAGGTAATTTGATTTTTTTAAAGGTAATTGAATTTTTCTTGAAATTGTGAGTTTATATCTCTCAAATCTGAGTTTATTTCTCACAATTATAAAATATTACAAAAAAAGGCAAAATTGCTAGAAAGAAGGCAAAATTGTTAGAAAAGTCACAATTACCATTATTTTTTTGTTTTTTACATTTTGTGGCAGAAATGGGCTTATTTTGGGTTATTTTAAAATGTAACAATATTTCACAATATTACTGTTTTTACTGTATTTTGGATTAAATAAAGGCAGCCTTGGAGAAGCTGAAGTTAGTGCATAAAAACCGACCCAAACCGGCTGTACAACATGAATGAACCCATGAAGGTCACGATAATGGTAAACCAGTCTATATGATACTATGGTGATGTACTGTATAAGTCACAAAGCTGGAATTCAGATTCCTGCGGTTGATGTCACCTTCCTTTGAATGTGTGGAATTTCCCTGCCGATAACCATCAGAAACATGAAACTATTTCATCTTTACATCACACACAAACCCCTGAATGCTGCGTTTACATTCACTGACGATCAGCTTCCAGAGAAACACTGTACTTCACTCTGTGATCCTTCCACCTGAAAACAGAGCCGGGTGGAAATGACCCATTAGCCTCTGTCAGGCTCTGTGATGGTGGGAAATGATGTCACTCTGGGAGCGGATTATTTAAATATGTCATGGGAAAAGATGAAGATGAGCCGCCATACGTGTTCTTACTGTAAGCGTGGATAATGTGGCATGAGAACAGAATACAGATGAATGAAATGTGACCAGAGGTGACTGAGTTTCACATTTCAGCATTGCTTTCTCCCAGGAGTTCATCCTTTCTTCTTATTTGTTTACATCCTGACGCCTTCCTGTCAGCTTTTCTCAATGAACTGCATTGAGGCCATTCACACGAGTTCATAAACCACAAACGAATGAAACTAGAAACACGTCACTGTGTTATTTCTGTATCATTGGTATACTGTTATAGTTTTTGTTAATATTTAGAATTTTATTTTTATTTTTCTGCTTTCATTTGAATTTAAGTTAAAGTTTTAGTAATTTTCTTGTGTTTTGTTTTTATTATTATTTTTTTTATATATATTTTTTATATTTTCTGTTCATTTTAATTTAAATGTTAGTTATTTTAGTACTTAAGTACAAATTAGACTGAATGAAATTGAGAAATGTTGTCTTGGCAACAAGCTGAAATAAAATGTTTAAGTTTTTATATTTTATTTTATTTCAGTTAATGTTTATTTGTTTGATGTAAATCTTAAAGACTTTATCACTATATTGTGATGTATTTAAGAGTGAATCGGCTATCGACCAGGTAAAAAACATAGGGCAAGACAAATTATGAAATTTTCATTAAAGATTGTGAAGCAAGCAAATAAATAAAGTTTTTTTTTTTTTTTTTCAGAATAAGACAATTAACATGCATTAGAAAAAAAAAATAGGATTAATTTTGATTTAATCGCAACTTTAAGCTGCTTTAAGAAAATTATTATTAATATACATGCAAACAGCTGGACATCATTCTGGCAATAATTCTAAACCATAAACATAAAATGTAGATTTTGGGGTCAGTATTTTATTTATTTAGGAAAGAAATTAGTACTTTTATTCAGCAAAGATGCATTAAATTAATCAAAAGTGACAATAAAGACATTTATAATGTTACCAAAGATTTCTAGTTAAAAAAAACAACAACAACAAAAAAAAAACACTGCTCTCACCAAAGATTCCTGAAAAATAAAATGCATCATGGTTTCCACAAAAATATGAAGCAGCACAACAGTTTTCAACATTGATAACAATCGGAAATGTTTCTTGAGCAGTAAATCAGCATATTAGAATGATTTCTGAAGGATCATGTGACACTGAAGACTGGAGTAATGATGCTGAAAATTCAGCTTTACATCACAGAAATAAATTTCATTTTAAAATATATTGCAAGAGAAAACTTATTTTGAATTGTAATAATATTTCACAATATTACTGCTTTTATTGTATTTTTAATCAAATAAATGCAGCCATGGTGAGCAGAAGAGATTTCTTTAAAAACATTATAAAATCTTACTGACCCCAAACTTCTGAACAGCAGTGTATATGATAATAATGTTTTATGATTTTTTTTATACATTTTATTCCACTGATTATTATCAATAAATGCAAGTATTTATTGAGCATTGCCATATTTATTAAGGTACTGTAATTAAATATTTAAAGCTAAATGAATCATAATAATGCACAAGTGGGCTGATCTTGTAATTGAGTCCTACTGAATATTTATTCGGAAAAACATCACATTACGGAAGTTAATAAAGTAATGAAGGCTTTCTGAAAGACCATAAACTTCAACATGAACTCTGTCACGTTTCTCTCAGCGAACACACTGACAGGGCGACACAGGTGACATTAAACCTACAAACAAGGCCTTCCTGCTCAACATGACACTCCTGTCTCCTGTCCCTCTTTGTCCATTTCCAATCCGGGGACTGTCGCTCTGTCGGCCCAGCCTGGTATTTTTAGATTGTGGGTAAACACGAGCAGCACCCGTCTAACCTTCCCTCCCCTTCAGCTCTGAAAGAACACAGTCAGGGGCAAATCACAGGCCTCTTTTAGCACCAGTGCCTGTTGACTCAGTGCGACAGAAATAGAGTCACGAGGAAATAAATACAGGTAACGCTTTCAAGGCAGAATTCAGAGGTTTCTATTTTGGATGGCTGTGGAAAAGCGAGTCGCTCCGGTGGGTCTCAGAGACGGGCGTATGCCGGACGTGACGTCCCAGAGCGAGCTGGAATCTCATGATGGAGAATAAAATAACACGACACAAAATGAAGATCTTGTTCGTGTGGTTAGGGTTTGGTGAATTAAAATGGCCTAGATATAAATACCTGGAAAATATCAGGAAAATGGCCATTAGCTGCTAAATTATGACTGTTTTGAGTGCACAAATCTTGGTGGAAAAATAAATTATAAAGTAAATGTGACATAGAAACAGTAGAAATACAGTTATACATACACTACTGTTGACGAGTTTGGGTCAGATTTTTTTTTTTTTTTTTAAATAAGTCTCTTATGCTCAACAAGGCAGCATTTATGTGATCAAAAATACAGTAAAAACAGTAATATTGTGAAATATTATTACAATTTAAAATATTTTCTATTGTAATATATTTTAAAATGCAATTTATTCCTGTGATCAAAGCTGAATTTTTCAGCATCATTACCCCAGTCTTCAATGTCACATGATACTTCAGAAATTATTCTAATATGCTGGTTTGCATATTATTATCAATGTTAAAAACAGTTGTTGTGCTGTTTAAAATTTTTGTGGAAACCTTGATACAGTTTTCTTTTCAGGATTCTTTGATGAATAGAAAGTTCAAAAGAACAGCATTTACTCAAAACAGAAATATTTTGTAACGTTATAAAAATCTTTATTGTCACTTTTAATCAATTTAATGCATCATTGCTAAATAAAAGCATTAATTTTTTAAAACAACAACAACAACTCTATGTATGTGTCCAAACTCTGAGACAACTAGTAAAAATGCTTAAAAAATGTATTTTCTTATTTAAAACAACCATTTTCATTACTTGTGATGTAGACATGAACTCAGTATTATTAGAGATGATCCAATGGGCATCTTGAGCTTTAATGGAGATAGAAACGTCTGTACAAAAAGTCTCATCATTTGCTTGGTCAATAAGATATAGTGGGTATTTCTTATTCATTTTGTATCAACTTTTTGATTTAACATTATTTAGAATCCCAAAACTTTGCATTTTCAAGTTGAAAATAAAAACAAGTCCAGATTTTCAATGTGGTCTCAAACATTTGGAACCAACAACAGGAGTATATACAACAGGAGTGTTTATGGATGGGTGGCACCGTCTAATGTCTCCTGAGGTTTATTGTGCAAACATAGAGTTCTCCTTTGTGGTGTTTCAAAACAGCCAAGTCTGTGCGGCAACACTCTGTCCAATCACAGCACAGCTGTGTCTTTTTCACCCAATCTAAACTCAATACTCATTAAGAACCATGAATCTGTGCAGCAACATTCTGTCCAGTCACAGCACAGCTGTCTTTTTCACCCAGTCAAAACTCAGTACTCAATATGAAACCAGAGCTGTTGAGAAACAGAATTGCGACATGCTTTGATCTCGCCGCCACGCGGTCACGTGGTTCATAGAGCTCTCAATAGTTCCAAACAACTCCGCGCTGTCAATGTGTTTGAATGGGTTTAATTAGTATATACAGCAGTTTCACTATATTTGCAGCAATTCCTAGTAATTATTAACACATAATGTGCATTGACTGTGTAACTACGCTGACTACACTTTAGTGAAGTGAAGTGAAGTGACATGTGGCCAAGTATGGTGACCCATACTCGGAATTTGTGCTCTGCAATTAACCCATCCAAAGTGCGCACACACACACAGCAGTGAACACACACCCAGAGCAGTGGGCAACCATTTTTATGCTGCGGCGCCCGGGGAGCAGTTGGGGGTTCGGTGCCTTGCTCAAGGGCACCTCAGTCGTGGTATTGAGGGTGGAGAGAGCGCTGTACACTCACTCCCCCCCACCTACAATTCCTGCCGGCCCGAGACTCGAACCCGCAACCTTTAAGGTACGAGTCCGACTCTCTAACCATTAGGCCACGACTTCCCCCTTTACAATAGCATTTTATTCTGGGAAGTGATAGAGAGACAGCATTAATATTTTTCTAATATGCTTATTATTTATATTACAAGTAGCGTAGTATTTAGGGTTAAAATAACGAAAACGTTTTTAAATTCCAGTGCAAGAAAGCAATTTAGAGGCGTTTGGTGGCCAGAAAAAAATATTCATATGTAATGCCATGGTTTAACCAATAGATGCCCGTATGGCTGTTTAATAAATCTAGCCTACATATATTTATGTTGCTCTAAAGAGTTTTGCCGGTCATAATTGCTTACGTATTTTGATTTTGCATTTGAATGTATATTTAGACATTATCAAACACTTGATTTTAATAAGTTTCGATTTTTTTAAAATGTTAAATTTAAAACGGTTAATTACTCACATCCCAGTGTTCCCAGCAGGCACCAGACGTCTATGTAACGTCAGGTTGACGTTGGACATGACGTCGGACAGACGTTGCATTTTGGTTGAAAATGAAAATCGGGTTGACGTCAATATTTGACGTCAATTTGACGTTGGATTTTGGTTGCACAACCTAAAAACAACAAAATCTCAACGTCAGCTGACGTCGTTATTAGACATCAATTTAACATTGACATTAGACGTTGAATTTACGTTGAATTTTGGTCACCCGACGTCGCAACCAAAATTTAACCAAATATCAAAGTCTTATGACGTTGTGTGCCTGTTTTGTGCCTGCTGGGTTATTTTATGATAATCACGTACGAATACAACATAAGTGAATGTTAAAAAAGGCTAGTAAATACGTAATTTAACCCATTAAAAAGTTTTAAATAATGTTTAAATAAACACAAGGCAACCAACTGCATTCACCAAAACTCTTTATTGTATTCCTTGAATGGGCAGTCTTCATTGAAACTCATTCAACCTCCTACAGAGAGAGAAAGATTGCAGGAAGACTGAAGACGTAAAAATATGACAACCAGGGGCGGTTCTAGGATTTCATCTTTAGGGGGCTTAGCCCTCAGAGAGACCATTAGATACAAATTACCTAAATAAACAGTATTTTACTGTGCTTATGAAAACTGTATTACTGTATGAAGTAATTAGACACAATTACCTATTAAAGTTACAGAAGTTACTTAGTGACTGATTCTCATGTTTTTCTTTTAGCCTAATATTAGAAATGCATGGATCCGTTATAATGACACACATCCAATATTTTCTTAACTGTTTATGTTTACTTAAGATGTAACCGACTTTGTTTACTTGGATATTCATTAAGACAGGCATTGTGACATAATATTTTGTGTATTTGCTTATTTGCTCGAGAAGATGCGAAAGTGAATGACCCGATCTCATGAAAGTGCGTTTCAATGGCACGATTTTCTGTTTCTGTTTGGTGTGCTATTTATACGCAGAAACTGATTTTGGCGTGCATATGAGACACAATGGTTAGGTTTAGGGGTGTGGGTGCATATCATAAGCACACCAAATAGAAATAGAAAATCGTGCCATTGAAACGCACTTTCATGAGACCAGGCTGCGATTTGGTACTGGCTTCATTCAAATGTATGCGTTTCATTCAAATGTGTGCGTGCACAGTAATGATCTATCACAGCGTGTGAGTACCACACTGAGATTGATAAACGAGCGAGAATGATAAACTTTCTTGAGGAAGCAGCACTGGCCTGATCGTTCAGATAGCTGATAGTTTTAGGGGGGCTGAGACAACAAATGGGGGGCTGGAACTATCGGATGTTTGGAACTATTGGCCTCTCCATGACACGCTTTACTTCCGCATTCCTCAGTTCCTATGGAAGCCTATGGGAGTGTCGCAACTCTGTTTCTCAATGGCTCTGTATGAAACATAAGTCTGTGTTGTAAAATTCCAACCAATCACAGCAAAGCAGTGCCTTTTTCACCCAATCAAAACTCAATACTCAAAATAAACCAAAAGTCAGTACAGCACAGCTGTATTTTTCACCCAATCAAAACTCAGTACTCATTAAGAACCATGAATGTGTGCAGCAACATTCTGTCCAATCACAGCACAGCAGTGCCTTTTTCACCCAATCAAAACTCAGTACTCATTAAGAACCATGAATCTGTGCAGCAACATTCTGTCCAATCACAGCAGTGCCTTTTTCACCCAATCAAAACTCAGTACGCATTAAGAACCATGAATCTGTGCAGCAACATTATGTCCAATCACAGCACAGCAATGCTTTTTTCACCCAATCAAAACTCAATACTTACTAAGAACCACAACTTACTTACATATAGTAAGAAATGGTTATAAAAACTGAAACAGAAGTGAAACAAGTAGTAGGAAAGAGGAGAAATAAAAAGTGATATTTATATCCTTTGCAGGTGTCCCTGTCCGGTGGAGTCGCACAGTAGAGTCGATGGTCTTTACACTCTTCGGTCTTCACACGAGGGCTGCCGCGGTAAACTAAGCTTTTTTATATACCCGTCTGACAAAATACTAATTGAATTCAGCTGGACACACTTTCCTTTTTATCACAACAAATGGCCAAGCAAGCGCAGACACTGACAAGGTACGCGATACAGTACGAGACCAAACGCGATTTCAGCACGTCTCAACACAGTAAACAAAACAAGCGCTTCCTAGCAACGGCAACTGTGCTAAACACTAATGACACAAGTAAATACACTTACGAGCTGCTTTTAACTTCTGCTGATAGACTGCTTCTCTCAAAGAGTATTTCTTTACACTGTCTTCTGCTGGCGCTTGAACACACTTTCCTATTTATCACAACAAATGGCCAAGCAAGTGCAGGCACTGATACGCGATACAGTACGAGACCAAACACGATTTAGATTTTTTTTTCGATTTTGATTTACAATATGTCATATAAGTAGTTCATATGTGATTATAGATAGTCCAGTCATAATTACATGGGAAAAAACTTGAAAATCGACATTAACAATTTCAGGTGCTGTTTTTTTTTTTTTTTTATTCTATATGACTGTTTTAAATGATAAACAAGAACATGTTTCACTCATAAATGCCATATTTTAAACAAAACCATCATAAAGTACCATAAATGTATCATATAAGTAGTTCATATGTGATTACAGGTGATAGTTCAGCCATAAATACATAGTAAAAAAAATTTAAAAAAAACTTGAAAATGGACATTAACATCTTAATTATGACAAAAACCATCATGAAGTACCATAAAAGTATCTTAAAAATAGCTATATGGCTATAGGTGATAATCCTGTCACAAATACATGAAAAAAATAAAAAATTAAAAAAAACATGGAAAATGGACATTGATGTGCAAATTATGACTGTTTTATTTATTTATTCTAATTATGACCGTTTAAAATGATAAACAAGAACACGTTGCACATAAACCCATATGATTTTAAACAAAAACCATCATGGAGTACCATAAAAGTGTTATAAAAGTAGTCCATACATGACTTGTGTGCCATACTGCCAATAAAAATGGCATAAATGGTGGCTGAATTTTCATTTTTAGGTGATCTACTCCTTTAAGACACATTTCCATCTCCTGCTGTTCTCTGTTATTTACATGCTCCTGTATGAAATGAACAGAAAGGGAAAACGCTGTTGTTTTGTTATTATGTGTGCATGCAGCACCTGGTCTGTGTGAAGTAAATATATGAATATTGAGTTTATGAGTGTTTTTTCATGTGGGGTTTTCCATGAGCCTTTAACATCAGGGGTTTAATTAAAGAGAGTCGGCGCAGACTGGAGCCACGTCAAAGTCTGACTTTGCCATCAACAACTTAGTAGGCCCTTCATAATAATCTGCAATGTGGACCAGGATTTACGCCATAAGTCAGAAGTCTGGCTAAGAATAGTGTCAGAATAACTCTATAAAGACAAAAGACAAATGACGAGAACATCTGAGATGAAGTCTGCTGAAATCATACACGTCTGCTGTGTCCCAGAGGACCCGCACACCTGGGGAACCCATAGACAGAGCAACTTTCCTTTTTCCAGGCGTTCACAGCTTGCAAAGTCATCAGTGCCGCTTGCAAAATGCTAAGTATGCATCTTACATGGCAAAATAAAGTGGACGTGCACATCTGGTGAGCGCTGGCAGACAATAACAAGCTCGAAAAGAAGAGGAGGAAGAGAGAGAGCGAGAGTTGCCCACTTCCCATTGGTTTCACACATTGATAATCCGTTTTACAGATGCTGCACCGTTTGGAAGCACAAAGACCAGGCCAGAGAGAAAACCAGTTTTATAGTGCATTCAGAACAGCCTGGAAATGTTAAATAGTAATATAGTGTGTATATTTATACTATATATATATATATATATATAATTTGACCATTATATTATGTAAAATAATGTGAACATAATAAAAGATAGAACGCGCGCACACACACACACACAATAATAATAATAATATTAATAAATTAGTGAAATTAAATAATTATAATTATATTTAAAATAGTTTAAATTAAATTTTCTTCAAATTATTTATTATAATAAATTATATTATTTAATATGCTATCATTTAAATACATTAAAATACATATATTTAAAATTATTACTATTCAAATTCAATTTCAGCTTTATTTAGTTGCATTACATAACTTTACAGTTCAAGTCAGGACAGTTCAGAAATGTACTAATGACTACATGAAATTTAAGTTTAATTTAGAGTGTAATTTTAAGTTTAATTTAAAAGATAATACACCTTAGTGTCTACCACAGAATATAACAATACCATAGTTCATAACAGTATTAGATTTACAGGAATGCCCCCTGCACCCTTTTATAGTCTACAATACATAGTACGACTGCATAATGCATGTGTGATTGCTATTAGACAACCTATTGGACTAACTAACTAACTAACTAACTAAACTAAACTAAACTAAACTAAACTAAAATAAAATAAACTAAAATAAAATAAAAAAAATAAATAAATAAAAAATAAAATAAAATAAACTAAAATAAAATAATTATTCCATGTATTTATAAATAATGAGGTAATAATAATTATCAATTATTCTAAATTATTTTAATTTAAAAAAATTAAATAAAAATAAAATGATGAAATTATAAAATAATTATAGAATAAAATGTATTTTATTCTATTTATTTATAAATATTTATAAATTATTATTTAATAATTGAAAATAATTAAATATAATTAAACAAAAAAATAAAATAAAAAAATACAGTAAAATAAAATAAAATAAACACTTAAAACCCAGACTTAAGCCCAATTTATACTTCTGCGTCAAACCTACGCCGTAGCCTATGCAGAGACACACAGGCCTGCACCGTTACCTACGCCGTACCTGACATGCAACTCTCCAAAAATCTAACAGCGCGTCAATTCTACACGGACCGCAAGCGCTGTGATTGGTCTTCTAGAACCCCTCCCTCCGTATGCACTTGAGTTTTGTGTGCGTTTATGAGCACTGTAATATAGTTTAATGTTACACCTTCTTATTTAAAATAAAACAAAGCAAAGAACAAGTGTCTTATCATTTATTATACTACATAGCATTATACATCACTAGTTGTCCGCAACAAACAATGTTGATCTGCCGTGGTACACGTCCTTGTGGAGATTGAAAGAATGCCATCTTCTCCTGTTCCGTTGTTGTCTCCTTTTTGTAGTTTTAAATAATGATTTAATGATTTGATATTTATTTGCCGCCGTCACGGCTATGCTTCTCCGACGAGCCGCTTCTTCTTCGGCTTTTGCCGTGGTACTGCGGGTTCACAAGCAACATGCCCGTGGACACTGCGGACTAGCAGTCCGCATGTGTACTGCACGTCGATGCGAATGACGACTCAGAAGTATAAATGAAAACCGACGCACAGCTTACGGCGTAGAGGCTATGGCGTAGGTCCGACGCAGAAGTATAAATTGGGCTTTAGACTTAACCACATAATGCTCTAACTACCACCCAGAACACAGTGTCACGCTGGCAGTGAGTTTTTCCTCAGAAAGGGTGCAAACTCCAGTTTGAGAATATCGTAAACCAGAGGGGATTTGTACAAACAGCATGATGGATGTCTGCTGATAAGTGGTTAGTCCTCAGTTTGGCAAACAACACGAAGCCAGACTGTCCCCAGCCGCCTCTCTGAGAGAAAACCTGCACATGTGCTGCAGAGGAGGGCAGAGCTACAACAGGAGCTGCACAGATCCTCCACCCGCTTCTGAGAGACATAAATAACATCTCTATGAACTGAACGAAATAAGTACGGCCAGGCTTTCAACTCTGTTTTCTAAGGGCAGCGGGACGGGCGGACGGTGGCAGCGACTCGCTCTTCTTCTGTGATGTTTGGAGCCGGCTTCTGAGGGCCGACAAGACCACCAGGCACACCGGGGAGGGATTGCTTCCCACAGCTGTGCAAACCTCCACCAGGAAAACAGCAGGGCCATTCCTGCCGGCTCCAGATCCATTCGATCCCGCCCCGGCCAAAAGCAACAGCTGCCTCCAGAGGCACGTGCCTCGCCGCTTCCTGCGCCGCAAAACTGCCTCTAGGTTTCTGTGGGAGTTTCGCTCATGATCGGGGTAGGGGTATGCGATATTTATTGTCTACGATTAACTCTTTCCCCGCCAAACACTGAATTTTCTGTTATTCATGAGACGACGCTTTCCCGCCAAACACTGAATTTTTCGTTATTCATGAGACGACGCTTTCCCGCCAAACACTGAATTTTTCGTTATTCACGAGACGACGCTTCCCAGCCAAACACTGAATTTTCTGTTATTCATGAGACGACCCTTCCCCGTCAAACACTGAATTTTTCGTTATTCATGAGACGACCCTTCCCCGCCAAACACTGAATTTTTCGTTATTCATGAGATGACGCTTCCCCGCCAAACACAGAATTTTCCGGGTTTTCGTGTTCACGCTGTCATACATTCGGGGGAGCTATTACGTATCTCCTGAATGAGTCTAGAATGTGCTGATCAAAAACACAGATGAGGAAGACGCAGAAGCGAGTGATCTCATATGTAAGCATATGTATATGAAAAATAATGTGATCATCAACACTAAGCCGCATATAAATGAAAACTGCCTAGTGTTAGGAGTGAAATGTTGATCCAGGAATTGGTAAAGGACTGTGCAAGCTTTGTGAGTGCTGATGGAAGCCATCTACTGCATCTTTGCTTTGATAATAGTACTGGATATGATCCAGATGTAGTATTTGATAAAAATGCAATTTTCTCAAAATGTTCTCAAAATTTTGCTTTTTTTTTTTTTTATGAAACCTACCTACATTCAAGTGTTGATAAAAAGAATGCTTGAAGCTAGAATAAAACAGATTTGTTTATTTTTATTTATTTATTTATTTATTTTTTGTTTAAAAGTAGAGGGTCTGTTCTTTATTTTGGTGTGTTGCATGTTCAGATATTCATACAACAAAATATTCTGGGGACCATTAAATTTTAGTGAAAATCATCAAAAATGGTGGCTATGCTGGCTAGAATGCGGTTAAAATGCCCATATAATTCAAGTTATGAAAGCAAAAAATATATCTGTATTGTTTATTTATGAGATATGCTATATTTAAGTAATATCACACAAGCAAGAATGCTGTTTTCCCAAATATTGGCACATTAGCGCGATCTCAAATGTTGTATTGATTTTATACAACAGTTCAACAAACAAGTTAATATTGAGTGGGTTACATTTTAGACACAATATTGTCTGATTTTTCTGTTTCGGCAATGAAAATAGATCCAAACAAAGCCGGAGCAAAACAATTGCGAGTCGTAAAGCAACACTGCTGTCAGAACGAATCTGTTTCTGAATTAATCATTTGAGTCAATGATTCAATGATCTATTCATAAAGACAGTTACTTGATTTGTTTCTAAATGAATCTGTCATTTTGAACAAATCATTTGAATGAATGACTCAATGAATCAATCATTAAGACAGACACTTGCCACCACCTACTGTTAATATTGAGTGAGTTGCATTTTAGACACAAAATTGTCAGTTTTTTTTTCTGTTTCTCCAACGAAAATAGATCCAAACAAAGCCGGAGCAGAACAATTGCGTGTCGCAGAGCAACACTGCCATTAGAACAAATCTGTTTTTGAACAAATCATTTGAGTCAATGATTCATTCATAAAAAAGTTACTTGATTTGTTTCTAAACGAATCAGTCATTTTGAAATAATCATTTGAATGAATGATTCAATGAATCACTCATTAAGACAGACACTTGCCGCCACCTACAGTTAATATTGAGTGATTGGCATTTTAGACACAATATTGTCCGTTTTTTTTTCCTATTTCGCCAATGAAAATTGATCCAAACAAAGTTGGAGCAGGACATTTGTGCATCTCAGAGCAACACTGCCATTTTTCATTCCTGTATGAATCTGTTTTTGAATGAATCATTTGAGTCAATGATTCAAAGATCCATTCATAAAGATCACAAAGTCAATTGATTCATTTCTAAATGATCAGTCGTTTTGAACAAATCATTTGAATGATTGATTCAATGACTCACTCATTAAGACAGACACTTGCCGCCACCTACTGGCGGCTTTAGTGTCATATTTATTTATCAATGACAGGCCTAAATCAGCCAATGTACCAGCATAAAAACACACTCAGCAAAATATTGCTTAATGATCAGTATAAAAAATATATATATATTGAGATATCTTTTTTTTCCATCAATATCGCACACCCCTAGCTCGTGGATGAACTCTGAGTTGGTTTTGTCAAATTAAATGGTAGCGACAGGTCAAATCTTCGAAGAAGCAGAGCAGGAGTGAGAGCGAGGGCCTGTTGATGTATATGAAGCAGGTTTGCTTTCATAGTGATAAGCGTCGAGCTGCTTTTTAAACAAAACAGCAAACTGTTGAAAATAGGGCACAAATGGGATGGTGGTGGGGGGGATTTGTTATCTGACAAATGTGGGTCCAGTCCAGTGCCTCCCACGCTGGACCGCTGTCACCGTAAATCTGAATGCAAGTCAAATGTACTGCTGTGCAGCTTGTCCTTACTGTTATCATAACTCAGACTTAGAGCTGAGGATTTGAGAAAAGTCGGTGAACAATAATTGGTAGAGTTGAGTCCTTTTAACTAGCAACCATCTAGCAACCACTCACATCACCCTAACAACCACCCACATCACCTTAGCAATCACCCAGAACAACCTAGCAACCACTTAGAACACCCTAACAACTGCCCAAAACCATAGCAACCACCCAAACAACCCTTATTGTTATTCTGCATTGTCTCATGTACAGCACTGTGGTCAACATTTGTTGTATTAATATGTGCTCTATAAATAAAGTGAACATTGAACATAGAAACCACCCACAACACACTAGCAACCATCTAGAAAACCCTAACAACCACCCAAACTCCCTAGCAACTACATAGACACCCTAACAACTACCCATACTCCCTAGAAACCACCCAACACCCTAGCAACTATTCAAAAACCCTAGCAACTATCCAGAACACACTCTCAAACACCTGAACCTCCCTAACAACCACCCAAATAACCCTAGAAACCACCCACAACATACTAGCAAGCACCTAGAAAACACCAACAACCATCCAAAACCCTAGCAACCACGGCAAATTCCATAGCAACCACCCAGAACACCCTAACAACTACATAGAACACCCTAACAACTGCCCATACTCCCTAACAACCACCTAAAAACCTTAGCAACTACCCAGAACACACTCGCAAACACCTGGAACACCCTAACAACCACCAACAACACTCTAGCAACCACCTAGAACACCCTAACAACCACCCAAAACTCTAGCAGCCAGCCAGGCTCCCTAGCAACCACACAAAAACCCTAACAACTACAGAAAAAAAAATGCTAGCAACCACTCAACACCCTTATAACTACCCGGAACACCCTAACAATGACTCACAACACCCTAGTAACCATCTACAACACCCTAAATGCCACAGAAAAAACGCTAGCAACCACCTAACACCCTAAAAACTACCCCAAACACCCTAGCAAACATCTAGTGCAGGGGTGTCAAACTCAGTTCCTGGAGGGCCGCATCCCTGCAGAGTTTAGTTCCAACCCTGCTCCAACACACATACCCTCTAGTTTTCAAATAAGCCTGAAGGACCTGATTAGCTTGATCAGGTGTGTTTAATTAGGGCTAGAGCTAAACTCTGCAGGGCTGCGGCCCTCCAGGAACTGAGTTTGACACCACTGATCTAGAACAACCTAACAACCACCCATACTCCCTAAAAACTACCCAGAACACCCTAGCAACCACCCACAAGAACCTAGCAACCACCCAAAAAACCCTAACCACCATTTAGAATACCCTAGCAACCACCCAGAACATCCGAGCATTGTGGAAGGAACGGAACTCAGGAATGATCATAAATTTCTTACTGACACTCAAATAGAGTTTAAAAAGAACAACATTTTTAATTTGTGGTTGCCAGTCTGGTTTGAAAACATTCCTCCATTGCTAAAAGAGACAAATTAAGCTGCTGTTAATCCTAGCATGTGACAGGTATGTGATGCCGTTGGATTGTCGCTCAGTCGTTGGGACATACAATAATAATAACCGGCTAGATCAGTGACAAAGGTGAGGTGGAGATTCATTTGTGATGAACAATACCCTCATTAGCTGTAATTAAAAGCAAACAGAACATAAGATCTCAAGTAACGGCTGTAATGATGAGTTGCTTTGTATGTTCTATGTACGTTTTTGCCTGAGTGTGTTTAAAGCAACAAGGAAATTTGCACAAACCCATGGCGCTAAACTGAAAGTCAAACGTACAGATTCCCATCATAATTGGTCAAACTGGTTTAAATACATTCAAAACCAGTATGATAAGTATCACTATACTAACATGAGGAAGCGAAGGAAAGTAAAATCCTGTGAAACTCAGACTTTACTAAAAATAAATGACTAATTTTAATCTCTAATATTATATTTTGAAAACTCAGATGTTATTTGCTATTTTTAAACAGTATTGAAAGAGGAACCGTGTATTCAGCACACATTGATGCTTTTACTTCACTATCTGCTCCAACTCATACATTTGAAAATAAATAAATAAAAAATATTGTACAAATATTTGTAAAGAAATTCATATGTACACACAATTTACATATTTCTAATAAAATGAATTCAAATAAATTCAATCAAATGTGTCCAAACTTTTGACCAGTAGTGCAGTTTCAAAAGATATTACATATTTAAAAAGGTTTGATGTAAAAAAATCACATGAAACAAATATGAATCTTGACTACATTCGCAATCATGACAAAAAAGACAACTAAAATCAAGTACCAAATGATAACTGTTAATTTTTCGAAGTTTCTGGGCAGATACCCACGATCCTGAAGGACGACGAGAGCATCGGCGCAATCGTCCTGCACACGGGCATGAACGTCATCAAGATGTGGCAGACGGAGATTCTGAAGAGGGACTTCAGGAGCCTGATCGAGACGGTACGCAGCACATCGCCCGCTACGACGATCATCGTGTCAGGACCGCTTCCCATGTATCGACGTGCGCACAAAAGGTTCAGTAGACTTTCGCTTAAAATGAGTGGTTATTGTCATGGTGTAAAGAACAGAAACTGCTGTTTGTTAATAATTGGAATCTCTTCTGGGAGCGTCATAAGCTTTTCTGTGCTGATGGCCTGCACCCCAGCAGAGTCGGAGCGGAACTCCTGTCGGACAACATCTCCAAGATGCTATGCTCCATATGACTAGTAAGCCAATTCTCAAATAACTGCTATAATGGCTTTTGTTCTACCCACTTAAATGATAGAAGTGCTTACATTGTCCAATCTATAAAGACTGTGTCTGTTCCTCGAATAGTAAGGTCAAAATATAAATTTAATGCAGGATCTAGAAATAATCTGATCGTGATTAATCCAGAAAAATGCAAAATAAATAAACAAAAACAATTTTTTAAGCTTGGGCTCCTAAACATTAGATCACTCGCACCCATAAATGAATGTAAATGAAATGATCAAAGATAATAGTTTTGACGTACTCTGCTTGACTGAAACCTGGCTCAAACCAAATGACTATATTGGTCTGAATGAGTCTACACCACCAAGCTACTGTTATAAGCATGAGCCCCGTCAGATTGGTCGTGGCGGCGGTGTTGCAACAATATATAGTGATATTCTCAATGTTACCCAGAAAACAGGATACAGGTTTAACTCATTCGAATTACTTCTGCTTAATGTTACACTGTCAGATATGCAAAAGAAATCTCTCCTATCTTTTGCTCTGGCTACTGTGTATAGACCGCCAGGGCCATATACAGATTTCCTAAAAGAATTTGCAGATTTCCTCTCAGACCTATTGGTTAATGCTGATAAAGCGCTAACTGTTGGAGATTTTAACATTCACGTCGATAATGCAAATGATGCGTTAGGACTTGCGTTTACTGACCTAATAAACTCTTTTGGAGTCAAGAAAAACGTCACCGGACCCACTCATCGTTTTAATCATACGCTACATTTAATTATGACGCATGGAATTGATCTTACTGACATAGATATCGTACCTCAAAGTTACTGACCATTTCCTTGTATCGTGCATGCTGAGTATTACTGTTATTAACTATATGGCTCCGCGTTATCGTCTGGGCAGAACTATTGTTCCAGCCACCAAAGACAGATTCACAAATAACCTGCCTGATTTATCTCAACTGCTCTATGTACCCATAAATACACATGAACTAGACGAAATGAGTAGCAACATGGGCACTATCTTCTCTAATACATTAGAAGCTGTTGCCCACATCAAATTGAAAAAGGTTAGAGAAAAATGTACTGTGCCATGGTATAACAGTAATGCCCATTCTCTCAAGAAAGAAAGTCGTAATCTTGAGCGCAAATGGAGAAAAACTAACTTGGAAGTTTTTAGAATTGCATAGAAAAACAGTATGTCCAACTATAGACATGCTTTAAAAGCTGCCAGGGCAGAGCATATCCGCAAACTCATAGAAAATAACCAGAACAATCCAAGGTTTTTATTTAGCACAGTGGCTAGATTAACAACTAGCCAGACGCCACCCGATCTAAATATTCCTTCACAGTTTAATAGTAATGACTTTATGAATTTATTCACTGATAAAATAGATAACATCAGAAATACAATAACAAATGTAGATTCTACAGCGTCTAGTACTTCAGCTTCATTCATCGCACCCAAAGAAAAACTGCAGTTTTACAACTATAGGACAGGAAGATCTAAATAAACTTATCACTGCATCTAAAACAACAACATGCCAATTAGATCCTGTACCCACTAAATTACTGAAAGATATGTTACCTGTAGCAGAAGAATCGCTTCTCAATATTATTAACTCATCGTTATCTTTAGGTCATGTCCCAAAACCATTCAAGCTGGCGGTTATTAAGCCTCTTATTAAGAAACCACAACTAGATCCTTGTGAACTGGCAAATTACAGATCCATTTCAAATCTTCCGTTTATGTCTAAAATTTTAGAAAAAGTTGTGTCTGCTCAATTGTGCTCCTTCTTGCAAAAAAATGATCTCTATGAAGAATTTCAGTCAGGTTTCAGACCCCACCATAGCACAAAAGCTGCTCTTGTTAAAATTACAAATGACTTGCTTCATGGGTCAGACCAAGGCTGCATCTCATTGCTATTTTTACTTGATCTTAGTGCTGCGTTCGACACTATAGACCATGACATACTCATAGATCGATTACAAAACTATACGGGTATTCAAGGGCAGGCTTTAAGATGGTTTAGATCCTACCTGTCCGATCGCTACCACTTTGTTTATTTAAACGGGAAGTCATCTCAGTTATCACCAGTAAAGTATGGAGTACCACAAGGATCTGTCCTAGGTCCTCTGCTATTTTCAATATACATGTTGCCCCTTAGTAATATTATTAGAAAATACGGGATTAGTTTCCATTGTTATGCTAATGATACTCAACTATATATCTCAACAAGACCAGATGAAACTTCTAAATTATCTAAGCTAAGAGAGTGTGTTATGTAAAAGATCGGATGAGCAATAATTTTCTCCTATTTAATTCAGATAAGACAGAGATATTACTTATTGGACCAAAAAACAGTACACAGAATCTCTTGGATTACAATTCACAACTAGATGGATGTACTGTTACTTCCTCTACAGTCAAAAATCTGGGTGTTATATAAGACAGCAACTTGTCTTTTGAAAATCATATTTCCCATGTTACAAAAACAGCATTCTTCCATCTTAGAAACATTGCCAAGCAAAACATGTTACCCGTTTCTGATGCAGAAAAGCTAATTCATGCATTCATGACCTCTAGACTAGACTATTGTAATGCACTGCTAGCTGGCTGTCCTGCATCTTCAATAAACAAGCTACAGGTAGTCCAAAATGCAGCGGCTAGAGTCCTTACCAGGTCAAGAAAATATGATCATATTACCCCAATTTTACAGTCTCTGCACTGGCTACCTATCAAGTTCCGTATCGGTTACAAAATATTATTACTTACCTATAAGGCCCTTAATGGTTTAGCTCCTGCGTACCTAACTAGTCTTCTACCACGCTACAATCCATCCCGCTCCCTAAGGTCGCAAAACTCTGTACTCTTGGTAGTACCTAGGATAGCAAAGTCCACTAAAGCAGTGGTTCCCAACCACATTCCTGGAGGCCCCCCTACACTGCACATTTTGCATCTCTCCTTTGTCTGACACACCCAATTCAGGTCTTGGAGTCTCTACTAATGAGCTGATGATCTGAATCAGGTGTGTTTGATTAAGGTGACATGGAAAACATGCAGTGTTGGGGGGCCTCCAGGAACGTGGTTTGGAACCACTGCATTAAAGGAGGTAGAGCTTTTTCACATTTGGCTCCCAAACTCTGGAATAGCCTTCCTGATAACGTTAGGGGTTCAGACACACTCTCTCTGTTTAAATCTAGATTAAAGACACATCTCTTTAGCCAAGCATTCTTCTAATGCACCTCATAATCTTGTACTGCAGTTATATCTGATCAAACACACATTATTCTTTAGCTTAGGTTGAACAAATAATTTTTGCTTGGATGGAACCGCAGCTACGCTAATTATGTCTCTATTTGTTTCTCTGTTTCTACCACGGGATTAACATCCCATGGTAACTAGGAATTGCACAAGCTTCAGTTTGGATCCAACCCTTAAATAATCTGAGATGACCAAACACCTGAGAAGAGATGATGCCAACCCCTCAGAGGACCTCAGATGATGCCTACCCTCAGACAACATATAGAATTACCAAATTTTGCCATATGCTAAATATATTAAGTTTCTACAATATATAAATATTGTAGAAACTTAATTTCCTGTAAAGCTGCTTTGCAACGATTTGTTTTGTGAAAAGCGCTATACAAATAAACTTGAATTGAATTGAATTTCTTATTGGGATTTAAGGATGTTCATATATCATATTATAATAAGTTCATTTAAATACACACAAGAACATCCATATGTGGCAGAATGCACAGTGTGTATGTGTGTGTATGTCAGGTAGCTGAATCATTTCCTTGTTCTGTGTTTTTGAAATTGCCACTCTGGCATTCTTACAAGACACAATGTTCCAGGTGCAGCTAAACACACACACACACACACACACACACACACACACACACACACACACACACACACACGTTTGTTTTTGTGAAAAGTGGGGACATCCCATAGGCGTAATGGTTTTTATACTGTACAAACTGTATATGCTATTGCCCTACACCTACCCTACACCTAAACTTAGCCCTCACAGGAGACTGTGCATTTCTACTTTCCCCCCAAAAAAACTCATTCTGTATGATTTATAAGCGTTTTGAAAAGTGGGGACATGAGGTAATGTCCTGAAAAGTCACCTTCACCTTGTAATACCTACGTCACACGTGTCATTATACAAATTTATGTCCTCATTTGTCACAAAAACACGCACACACACACACACACACACACACACACACACACACACACACACACACACACTCACTCACTCACTCACCACAGTCTTTCCTTATTTCTCTTATACTAATATCACCCATCCACACAAGACATCCGTATTTAATAATAATAAGTATTATAATAATCATTATAAAATGATGTTATAAAAAGAAAATAAACAAATAAAGACATTATGACTGTTATAACTGTTGTTATTGTTAGTTACTACAGAATCATACAATAAGTTAAATAAATAAATATGAATTAATTTTATTACTCATAATAGGCTTTATAAAATGATATTTATAAATATAACTAACATATACTACTATTACTACTACTTTTAATATAATAACAATAATATTGATTCATTATAAAATAACAGCTATTAAGATAAATATACGAGTAAACAAATCATATATAAAGTAAATTATTATTGTTATAATTAATATTTTTGTTATTGTTGTTATTATTTTAGAATCATAAAATTATGACAGTTATAAAGATGAATAAATAAATCATTATTGTTGTTATTTTTATTATTATGGATTTATTGCATATATATATATATATATATATATATATATATATATATATATATATATATATATATATATATATATATATATATATATATATATATATATATATGCAAGCTGATTAATTTTTTCAGTTTAACATGTTAAAAATATTTAACGCAGTTAACGCAGGGGCAGGGCTGGTGTTGGCCACCCCACTCACAAATGCTGCCTCTGTCTATTTTTTTCTTGACAAGAAGTGCATTTATTTAGTCACAGAACATCTTTATGACCACATCAAACGGGAGACGTTTCAGACGCGCACTTCACTTCACCTCAGCGCCAGGTGTGAGCCAAACGACTGTGGAAACGGTTCTGTGCTTGTAGCGTGTGCTCTTCAATTGGACGCAGAAAGGCGCAGGTGCGCACAGTACCCTGTATCATTTCATATCAAAGCACGAAAGAAACGACGTGCATGCAATGTCGTGGTCAGTTAAGTCATGAAGTTCCCAAAAAGCAGATTAAAGCTGCCTTAAAACTGTGTATGCATGTAATATGTTATATATGAGTCACATTTAAGAACATGTCTCTGAAATGGTTTTCAAACCTGTCCTGGAGCAGTCTCCCTCATCTAACACACCTGATTCAGCTCGTCAGCTCAGTATTGAGATTTTAAGACCTGAAGTGAGTCAGAAAAGGTAAAGAGAGTTGTGAAAAAATGCGATGCGTGTCAGATCCGCGTCATGTTCAGCAGCGGCAACTCTTAAAGAAATAGCACCCAAATAACCTAATAACCCAGCTTATGTGATGTCTGATCATCAAAGAACAAAAGAAAAAAAAAAGGAAATCAATAACTTTTGTAGCTTTAAGGATTCATCTATAGTTAATTTAGAATTTAGAGTTTGATAACGTTATTAAATTTCTGTATAGTTCCTACTTGCTGAAGGGCACAGGTAGCTAAATATGACATTTATTATAATGGGTTTATGTGAAGATTGTTTTAAGTTCACTTAAATTAGAAGTTATTTTTTAAAGTCTAATAAATGTTAAAATTGATAGCTCTCAATTACACTATAATGTTGAATGGCTATAGTCAATGGTTAAATATTAGGAAAAAAAGAACAATTTCATAGAGACATCAGTGTTGGTATCAGTGATACTGGCCTTCAGTCTTAAAAAATGAGGCCATTAAACAAATATTAAAAATATACTGTCTTTATGTTGTTTCTACATTAATTTGAAGATTGAAAGTGAAATTATTGCAATATAAAACTATATTTAAAAAGTTTAATGTTAGGTGGGATTAATCGTGATTAATTTCAGAAAAAACATGCGATTAATTAGTTAATTTTTTTTAATCGATTGACAGCACTAATATATATATATACTTTTGAAGGCAGCTTCTCAAGGTACTTTACAGAGTAAAAGTTAAATAACAAATCATATCAGTACAGAAACAATAGTATACAAATGTCTACACTGTATATAATATATAAATATGTACACTGAACGTGAAAAGTTTGGACACAAACTGACCTTTTGTTTCCCTTTTGATCTAAATACTTCTGCTCAAATGTTTGAAGTTAATTTTTAAAAACCACAATAAATTGTGCTGACATGGAGAGTAAAAGAAAAGCGTCATCAAGTGTCCATAAAACACACTCCTCCTTCAGTAATGTTTACAAACATCCCATGATGCATCTCATGAAGTTTAGAGTGAGCAGAGCTATAATAGTTTCTCTAATGAAATTTGACTTAATCGCTTAAAAACAGTTCAAGAGTGGAAGTGCACCAAAACAGTGAGGCCAAATTGACGGGAAAGGGGCTTTGACAGACATACTGCTGTAACTCTATCCGACACTACTTAGTGCGCTCGCCACGGGGGCCCACTGACAGCTCCTGTGCCCCAGTGCTTGATGGGATAGAGATAGAGTGCCTGTGGCGTGCCACGGAGAAATGCGACCCCGGCCGTCTCAGAGGCCTCGAGAGCGCGAGGACCTCCAGCGGCCCCCGGCACTGCGGTGCGGAGCGTGATAGCATTGTGCTACAGAGAGGAATCCAGTTTCCACAGCTGACATTAGCATGTAGAAATGGGTGCTCTGCAATCAGTTAGCGCTTATCTGATGCGCGATGCAGGGTCCAGCTGTCAGCTGCTGGAGCACCGTCACTGGACTCACTCAGCTGAGGAGATAAGATGCCAGCCGGCCGTGTTTGGACGGATAATAACCTGCGTTTAGGGCCGATATTAGCTGAATTTCCCCCGCGGAGGGGCCACGCACGCTCATTCTCTCATCCACACACAATCGCTTGAGAAAAAATGTTTTTATGCAGCTTGCATTTCAGGTATGGCTTAGGTTTCATTTTCTCTTACAATCGGATTGCTTTTAGGCTTTGTGTTGACAGAAACCTGGACAAATGCCTTGCCGCCTGATGCAGTCAAAGCACATTTGAATCAAAACAACATTGTAAAAAAAAACAAATCTGTGAAATTTACAGATAAAAACAGCTGTATCTGCCAAAATTTACCATAAAAATTAATAATAAATAAATAAATAATAATACAAATGAATACAATAAAAATAATACAAAATATTATAAAAATAAATAAAAATACAATCTGATTTTACAGAAAAAAAATACATATATTTTATAATATTTTATTAATTTTGAAATTTTGGGTTATTTGGCTTTAAGTGTTTATTTCATTGCACTTTATGTATTTACGTCTGTAGAAAGGGTGTTTTATCAAAATGAGTTTTTTCTCTACTTCAGCAGCACTCACATACCCCAAACTTAGCAGTTTTATTCATATCTATATTCTGAAGATTTTTATAGAGGGGTTTGTTCATATATCATTCGCCTGATTTTTTATTTTATTGCACTTTATCTATTTACGTCTGTTGATTTCAATTAGAATACATATCTTTAAAGGCTGTTTTCTCAAAATGAGTTTGTTTCTCCACTTCAGCTGAATTTACATACACCAAAATTTACAGTTTTATTAATATTTATATTCTGAAGGTTTTTATAGAGGGAATTGCCCATATATCATTTGCCTGATTTTATGCAACGTTTTATTCCTTAAAATATAGTGATTTTTTGTATGTCTGTTGACATTATTTTCATATTTATGAAGTGATAAAAATAGATATCAAAAATCCCCATTATCAAAATCTCTAACTCTAATTTGTCATCAAAATGAAACAAGAATTCTGAATCTAGCTTTAAACAATGTTCAGATTTATGTTCTGGAAATTTATGCAAATTAGTGCATATTCCATAAGATAATGCATCATTAAATATAACATTTAAATATACACAAAGAAGAAACAATTATTTCTGTGACAATCCATTGAATGTGAGCTGTCACAAAAAGAATTTTGGGAATGTGTTTTTTTTTTTCCACTGTAAATTATAAGATTTGACTTTTTCACTTCCAAAACTGTACATTTAATAGTATTTTACATTTAACAGTATTGTACATTTAACAGTATTTTACAGTATTTTACTGTTAAATTACATGAAATGTATTTCATTCTATTAAGCGAACTTACCGACAACCAGTTAACAGCATTTTTTACAGTCTTTTGCCATTAAAATTACGATGATTTTTTCAAGTGATGATTTACCCAAGTATGCACTGAATATTTAGCCAATGCACTACAAGTACACTGTTGAGCATATTTTCTTGCATTGCTTTAGTGGTAAAAGTACTTCATATTTAAGGTGCCAAAAGAGAATTTCTGTGCATATTAATCAGGAAGCTGCTATAAACAAGTCAAAAATTAAACTAACTTTAACTAACCTATTTAGACATTTGCTTCCCCATGACATTTGCTAATCTGAAAGAGAAAACTGTAGAAGAAGAGATAATGCTAAAGTTCGCTATAGCGCCTCTTGTGGCAACGTGGTTGCGCTTGGATTCATGTACTTGCGTAGAGCATGTTTCAGGCCAAACCAGGTTTTGGTGAGTGTCTCTTTCTCACAGACCCTCATAACTAATAGCGGCCATGGGCCATAGATGGAGAACTTCCCCAACAAGCTCCTCTTTGTCTGTTGGCCACAAACTGATGAAGGAATGCAACTGAAAAAACAACCGTGGGATGGGAAAACTGTGCAGCCATGTAAAATGCACCACATTAATTAAGAAAATTAGGGGACGAGGGCAATGAGACAAAAGACGTAAAACAAGGTGATGGCAATTCAGCGGAGAAAGAAAGAGAGAGAGACAAAGTGAGTCTCAGACAAGATTTCAGGATTGTAAGCTATGGGAAACGTACGAAAGAAAAGTGGGGATGAGAGCGCAGGACACTATTCAAGACAGTTTTACGTTCAAACTGCTAAAGCTGACAAACTAGCACTGTGACAAAAATAATAAATAAAGCTATAAATACAAGATATATATACATGCAAACATATATATTACAGCAAATAAGTATATAATTGAAATGCTTTTTAGTAAAATATTTTCAAAATTATAAAAAATAAAAAATATTAGTTAAAAATTATACACACAATTTTTTACTATATTTATATATATCTATATATGCTTTTTATGAAAAATAATAATTTATAATATAACGATATATATTAATAAATGTATAATAATTTATAATATACATTCTATGTTTTTATAAAAATATAAAAAACAGTTGAACAAATAATTTATATACGTACTAAATTTGTTTACTATTAGTGCTGTCAAACAATTAATCGCGATTAATCGCATCCAAAATAAAAGTTTTTGTTTACATAATATGTATATGTACTGTGTTTATTTATTATGTATATATAAATACACACACAGACAGTATATATTTTGAAAATATTTACATGTATTTACATTTATATATTTATATTATTATATTTTATATTATATAAAAATATATTTAATATATAAACATAATATATTTTTCTTAAATATATGCATGCATGTGTTTGCATTTATATATACATAATAAATATACACTCATTTATTATGTAAACAAAAACTTTTATTTTGGATGTAATCGCTTGACAGCACTATTTACTATATATATATATATATATATATATATATATATATAGTAAATAGTAAATAGTGTGTGTATATATATATATATATATATATACACACACACACACACACACACACACATATATATATATATATATATATATATATATACACACACACACACACACACATATATATATATATATATATATATATATATAAAATTTTAAAGATATATATTCATATATATCTATATATATATATATATATATATATATATATATATATATATATATATATATATATATATATATATATATCTATCTATCTATCTATATATATATATACATATTACATGAAATATTTAATAGTAAAATGGACTATAACTAAATTTTTAGTATAAAATATTTTAAAAATTAACCGGTCAACCACTGTGACTCATCTTAATACAGACTTAAATCATTGCATTTCCACACATAGAAGACCCAGCACATGCTAAATTTTACTAAACAGACAACAATCTGAGTTTGCATTCAAATGTTGCAATGAAGCATTGTTAGTGCATTCAGATATGCTGTAAGAAAACACCACAGTCCTTATGCAACACATTTGCATGTTATGGGTCAGCTTAACAAGACTGAACACGGCCTCCTTAAGAAGTTCCCCAGGTAGTATTTATCTCTATATGAGAGGAAGCATAATCTGAAACAGATGGTCTGGTGACTTCCTAATTGATGCACGACATTGCACAGCTTATATGGTTATTGCATGCCTTCCGTTGCCTACTTGGAGAGTGAATACACTGTATGGGGATTACGAAATCTAAAAGAATAGTGCTGCCAATGCAAGAATATGCCTCAAATGAATTAATACCTCATACTCAACTGCAAATGCTTGCTGAGATGCATATATTATTCACCAAAGCCATTTATGAATGTTGCATGTACAGCATGACCCCAGTAAGACTTAGAAATGTTGGAATAGTAATACACAAACCAGTACATTAAAGGAATGGTTCACACAAAAAATTAAAACTTGCTGAAAACTTACTCACTCTCAGCCCGACCAAGATGTACAGTATCTCACAAAAGTGAGTACACCCCTCACATTTCAGCAACAATTTTAGTATATCTTTTCATGGGACAATACTGCACAAATTAAACTTGGATATATATTAGAGTAGTCAATGTGCAGCTTGTATAGAAGTACAAATTTACTGTCCTCTAAAAATAACTCAGCGTATAGCCATTATTGTCCAAATAACTGGCAACAAAAATGAGTACACCTTAAGTGAACATGTCAAAAGTGTGTCCAAAGTGTCAACATTTTGTAGGGGCACCATTGTTATCTAGCACTGCCTTAATCCTCCTGGGCTTGGAATTGACCAGAGCTGTACAGGTTGTTGCTGGCATCCTCTTCCACTCCTCCATAATGACATCACAGAGCTGCTGGATGTTAGACACATGACGCTTCTCCACCTTCCGCTTGAGGATGCCTGGAGACATAGTTGGCAACTCCATCACATTCACCTTCAGCTTCATCATCACATCTTGGCGATGTGTTTGTGGTCATTATTATGTTGGAAACCTGCCGTTTGGCCCAGTTTCTGAAGGGAGGGCATCATGTTCTGCTTCAGAATGTCACAGTACATGTTGGCATCCATGTTTCCCTCAATGAACCGCAGCTCCCCAGTACCAGCAGCACTCATGCAGCTCCAGACCATGATGCTACCACCACCATGCTTGACTGTAGGCAAGACACAATTTTCTTGGTACTCCTCACCAGGGCGTGACCACACATTCTGGACACCATCTGAGCCAAACAAGTTAATCTTAGTCTCATCAGACCACAGGACATGCAGTAATTCATGCTCTTGGACAGATTATCTTCAGCAAACTGTTTGAAGGCTTTTTTGTGAGCCAGCTTCAGAGGAGGCTTCCTTCTGGAACGATGGCCATGCAAACCAGCTTGTTGCAGTGTGTGGCGTATGGTCTGAGCACTGACAAGCTGACCTTTCACTTCTGCAACCTCTAAAGCAACGCTGGCAGCACTCATGCGTATGTTTTTTGAAGTCATCTTCTGCACCTGATTCACAGCACGAGGACTCAACTTCTTTGATCGACCCTTGCGAGGCCTGTTCCGAGTGAAACCCGTCTTGGAAAACCTCTGTATGACACTGACCACTGTACTGTAACTCAGTTTCAGGGTGTTACCAAACTTCTTATAGCTTAGGCCATCTTTGTGGAGAGCAACAATTCTAATTCTCAAATCCACAGAGAGTTCTTTGCCATGAGGTGCCATGTTGAACATCCAGTGGTCATTATGAGAGAATTGTACTCAAAGCACCAAATTTTAACTGCTCTAATACAAGATACACACATTTGTATAGTCCTGTCAAGCAGACAAAAACATGAACATGATGAATAGGACATGTGGCTTTGCATGGTTAAACGAAGTATAGCTGCTATCACTTAGGGTGTACTCACTTTTGTTGCCAGCTTTTTTGACAATAATGGCCGTATGTTGAGTTATTTTCAGAGGACAGTAAATCTTTACTGCTATACAAGTTGCACATTGACTACTCTAAAATATATCCAAGTTTCATTTCTATAGTATTGTCCCTTGAGAAGATATACTAAAATGGTTTCTGAAATGTGAGGGGTGTACTCACTTTTGTGAGATACTGTATACGAGTTTGTTTCTTCATCAGATTTGGAGAAATGTAGCATTACATCACTTGCTCACCAATGAATCCTCTACAGTGAATGGATACCGTCAGTCCAAACAGCTGATAAAAACATCACAATAATCCACAAGTAATCCATGTCTTTAGAAGCCAAAAGCTGTGTTTGTAAGAAACAAATCCATCATAAAGACGTTTTTAACTTAAAACCGTTGCTAAAATACTGAGTACATAATGCAAAATAATGCTTCCTCCAGTGAGAAAGTCCATTCCTTGTTGTCTTCTCACATCAAAATCCCCCCATATATTTGTATTAAACTGTTTTGGCTTGTAAACAGTGCTTGATCTGTGTAGATTACTCTACTGATCACTAGAGAAAGCAATATTATGGATTAAGGACTCATATTTTAGTCAGAAGCTACAGTTTGAAGTTAAAAACGTCTTGATGGATTTGTTTCTTACAAACACACAGCTTTTCGCTTCACAAGATGTTAACTAATGGACTGGAGTGGTGTGGATTACTTGTGGATTATTGTGATGTTTTTATCAGCTGTTTGGACTCTCATTCTGACGGCACCCATTCACTGCAGAGGATCCATTGCTGAGCAAGTCATATAATGCTACATTTCTCCAAATCTGATACAATCTGAAATAAACTCATCTACATCTTGCTTGGCCTGAGGGTGAAGTTTTTCAGCAAATTGTCATTTTCGGTTGAACTACTCCCTTAATAGAACATTTAAGTTAATTTAATGGGCCAGTTATTCAACAACAGTCCCTAGTGAATTAGATCTCAAAAACTACTTAGTATGTTCTATGTAACACAAACACACTACAACAAACAAGTCAGTCTTGGCTTATTTTAGTCAAAAATCCCAACTAACAAAGGATCAGGTGTGTGTTGGTTAAGCATGATGAAGGGTGGATTCAATCATTTGGCCCTGTGGAAGCGAAACAGCCATTAGGCCATTATGTTCTACAATTACCTTTTACTGTGGAGTCGAATAAGTGTCTGGTTTACAGGCTGCATTAGTGTTTCCACCAGCGTGCAGTAATGTGCTGTTTTTGCGTGCCACCGAGGAACTCGGACAAACGAACCTATTGTGCCTGTTGTGTCAAGACTTCTGGTATTATAATATGTATACCTGCATGTCATTATCTCCATTAGGAACAAGCTGACCAGGACAAAACCACAACGGGAATATTATTTCCAAGAACATTCTCCATAAACAATGCACTCAAACCTGGGAATTAACGACAATGGCGTATTTGTGCTCTTAACGGCCTGCTCATTACTTCATATTCAACAGAAACATATGAGGATGAAGTGATTGAATGCTTTTCAAATTGGAAAATCGGGGGAATGAGAAATCATTGGCATTACATGCCGCACGTAGTTTTATCTCCAGGGCTCTAATGGAAAAGATGCGATTCCAGCCATTCCTGATGACCCGAAATGAGCTTCCCATCCAGGGAAAGGGCTGACTGGAGCTTTAAACGCATTAGGTATTGACACGTATAATGACAGATCACGAATGATTTAAAGGATGGTCTAATCATCAGAATATTTAAAGCTCTTGAAGAGTAGGGTTATAATTCATTTGACATATGAAGTCCATATTATGCTTATTAACTTTATCCAAAAATAGGCATTCATCACATAATTTCTATATAAAGAGAAAGAGAGATACATAATATTATACATGTTCATACATAAAATAATTATGAATTTGTATAATAATGAGTGTTAAAGATATAATAATAATAATATTATATGCAATATTATGCAAATATGTACATATTTCTTAATTTTAAGAGAACAATAATAATCCAAATTTTCTAAATATTTTTATTTGATTTATATTTACATACCTAAATATTACTCTAATTAAACACGTTTTTAATATAATTACGTATATAATACATAATTATGGAAATTATACACATATATTGTACATTGTATTGCATAATTCTGCGTTACATATAAATATGTAATTAGCTTATGTAAATATTTATATTATACATCTATATCTCTACTTTTTAAATAAGATTAACATTTTTACAATATAATATTATAAAATTTAATATTATATTAATATAATCATTAGAGATTTTAATGTTAATAAGCATAATATTTAGGTAATTATATATGTAGAGATCTAAAATAAATATTTAGACAATTAAGATCATATATCTAATTTAATGTATATAATTTAATCATTATGAATCTCTATAACAGTATAAGTAAATACTGAATTTATTTCTATCTAACTTTATATCTCTCTATATATAAATTCATTATATCTATATATATTAATAAAAATAAAACATATATATAATTCATTATCTCTAAATCATATATATATATATATATATATATATATATATATATATATATACACACACACACACACACACACACACACACATTAACTTAACATATTAACCACATTAACTAGTGCTATCAATCGATTAAAAAAATAACTAATTAATCGCACATTTTTTCTTAAATTAATAGTGATTCATCGCAAATATAATATTAAATATTAGGCTAAATATTTTTAATGCCATTAAACTTGAAAAATTAATCACCTGCGTTATTGCGGCACTTTGACAGCACTAGTATTAACATTAATTAATATTAATATTTTGTGTGTGTGTGTGTGTGTGTGTGTGTGTGTGTGTATATATATATATATATATATATATATATATATATATATATATATATATATGGTGCAACCCTAGTAATAATAGTAATAATATAAATAGTAATCTCATATAAAACGTAAAATATGTGAAATAAAACGATTGTCACTATTAACATTATTATCAATATTAACATTAAAAATGAATCAATCTAGTATGTTACTATGACTTACGCAGCTCTAACCAACTCTTTCATAAACACATGCTTCCTCAAACTGAAGAACTGTACAGATTACATCTGGGTTCCTGTATTGATGACTAAACAGCACTTAGAGAGCTTCCGGAGCACAGCTTCACTTTTCATTGTGCTGAATCAGCAAACAGGAAAACTTTAGGAGGCTTTTGAGAGTGCTGCTTCCCTCTCCTGCCTTGAGTGTCTGTGAACCTGGTGAACTTTGGGCGCGTGCCAGTTCAGCCAAATTAACAGCCCAGACCAACAATGCGAGGATGAATTAAGCGCACAGGCACCGCTGCATTTTACCCCGCGCTGTACAATTAGGGAACAAAACTCCTTTACAAGTCAACAAGCGTAAACAATAAGTGAAGTCGTCCATTTGGCAAGTGCTTTCTGTCTGGCGCGTAATTGTCTGAGTCCATAACAGACAGTGAGTCCTGGGGTTTCCTTAATACTGTCAGACAGCACAAGTCCATTAACCTGCAGACAGGAATACAACAACACCTGAAGCCAACACGCACGCTGCTGATCTCTGAGAAAAACACTCAAATAAAAACGTTCAGCACAAACACTACAGAGCATGTTTGTGAAGAGTTTTAAAGGAAAAATTAACATCTTCCCCTCCACTGAAGTTCACAATCTAGTGGAGAAATATCAAATATTTAAACGTGAATGAATACAGTTCAATAAATAAATCAATGATCTAACTAACTAAACTAACTAACCTACTATCTATCTATCTATCTATCTACAAAAAATAAATGATATAACTATCTATTTATGACAAATTACATAACTATATCTCTATATACTATATATTTATGAAATAACTGTCTATGAAATAAATTATATAACAAATATGAAACAGATAAATTATATAACTAATAAATAATATTAGGTATATAATAATATATAAATAATAAATTATATAACTAACTATCTATGAAATAAATAAAAGTATATAACTAACTATTAAATGAACAATTAATTATATAACTAATTATTTATGCAACAAACACATTATATAACTAACTATAAAATAAATAATAATTATATAACTATCCATGAAAAAAATTATATAACAATTAACTATCTATGAAATAAACAAGTTATATAACAAACTAAGGAATAAATAACTAAATTATATAACTAAGGGCCTGATTTACTAACAGCTTGTGACAACGCAAACCATTTTTTGGTGTTAAAATAGTACTGTCAAGATTTACTAAATAGCGCAGAAAATGTGCGGACAGTTATTTTTATGCCTGACCTTACTGAATATGCATTTGTAGGAGTTTCTATTTCAGATGCAAAATTTATGGAAGGAGAGTATTAAAATGAATCATGCAACGAGATTTACTAACGTTTGTGATCGTCAAATTACTAGTATTTGTGCCATTACAGTATTTAACGCCCTGCGTTAAATACTGTATGTGCGCATTGTCAGTAAATCACATGCAGAATGTTCTGCTCCCATCGGCGCTTTTATGGAATTGTGCTCTAATGCTAGTTTGCCCTGCTTAGTAAATCTAGCCCAAACAATCTACAAACAAACAAACAAACAAACAAATAAATAAATACTACAGCACATGTTTGTGAAGATTTTGAAAGGAAAAATGAAAATCTTCCTCTCGGCTACAGCTCATAAACTAATGTTTGCAAGTTGATGATCTCAGGCTGTAGTGAGAATTAAACAGAACAGAGGGCAAAGATCCTGCCTCACCTCGCTCTTACATCTGTACGTGTGTGTGTGTGTGTGTGTGTATGTGTGTGTGTGTGTGTGTGTGTGTGTGTGTGTGTGTGTGTGTGTGTGTGTGTGTGTGTGCGAGAGATCTGTGCCAAACCACTACCCTCTTATTACAGTGATTTCACTTCTCCAGAGTGGCTCCACTGTGGCTCATCAACCCCCTCCACACACACACACACACACACACACATGCACACACGCGCACACACACACACACACACACACACACACACACACACACACACACACACCGCAGCCCCCTGCATGTACCCTGCCATTAGGGCTTCTCTTGGTGAACTCGCCTGGGTCATAAAGTCTGAAGCTTTTTACCACATCATCACATTCTCTCATACAACATCCCCAAACGCATGTCATCAGCTTTACTCCGTTCTGATTGGCCGATATAAGTGTCCCTGAGCTTTGATGTTTCAGGCAGCGTTGAAGAAGTTCAGGAGAGTGAATTTGAACTGAATCTGACCACAGCATACAGGAAGCTGAACTGCAGTTGGAATGGAAAAGACAGGGAAAGGAATCTACTGAACTGTAGGTTTATATTTATGCATATAGCAGATGCTTTTATTCAAAACAGTTTACAAAAGAGGAATAAAGCACTTCGTCAAAGAGAGAACAATAGTTGGAATATATTTATTATTATTACTTTAGTGTTTTTTTTTTTTCAGAACTTTAGAATTTTATTTATTTTTAGATTCAAATAAATCCAAATCCAAGGTGCATTCTTGGAAATCTTCCCATTTATTCTTATAATTAATGTACTACCTAATTAACATTATCTATCTATCTATCTTGCTTTGTCATGCCAATGTGTAAAGACTTGTCTTGCAAACTTTGCTTCTCTGATTTTCTTTAAAGTTTAGTTTAATAAAATTCTAATTATTTATATTTAAATTTGATTTTTTTTTATTTCCATTTGCTGCCTCAGTAGAAAATCAGAGCTCACGTCACTGGTTGAGTCATTACTCACTGATAATCCACAACCGTGAATGACACTAAAATAGAAAATGACAAAATTGTAATTTTTAGTCAACTCTTCCTTCAACTTAAATAACCACCGATTCCTCTTTTGTGAAAGACGGCAAGTAAACAGTCCAGTCATGTGACACAAACACCGCCTCTGCTCGTATGTGGCGGCTGCAGGTCTGACGCGCAGATCTCGTTAAAGACAGAAAAACACACTGGCTGTTATTGTTGTCGTGGCTGCTAGCGTATAATTTGGAGGGTGGAGTCCAGATCGGGTTTCCCTGCGACTCGCTCAGTGTTTTGTGACGGGTCTATAGAGAGAAAGAAGGCCCGGCCTTGAACGTATTGTTGAAGCGAAGTAATGCAGTGTAACACAAGGAGTGGTAAACCACAGCGAGCCAACACACACACAAACACACACACACACACACACACAAACCCAGAGAGACGGCAGAGTGCGAGACACTTTCATGTATCTGTGTGTGAGCTTTGTGAAAATGAAAAAAGGCTGTTTTGGAAAGAATTGTAGTGTTTTGGAAAGTTATGGGGCCCTGAAACTTCCTTCTGTTTTGTTCTGGTTTCTAAATGACTATACATAGAAAACATACAGTACAGGTCAGATAAAGCGGTGCACAAAACGGCCTGTTGACTCAAGCTCCATCATGTAGAGCCCTATGAAAACCATTTTATTTTTTCCCATACTAGGTTTTATTTTTTCCCAAATTCCATTTCATTCTTTCCCAAATTCCTTTTTTTCAAATTCTATTTTTTTCTGGGTTTTTTTTAATTCCATTTTTTTCTTTAATTGTTCTGGATAAATGGTTAAATTAAATTTTAGTAATCAAAAAGCATGTCTACTTAACTGAAACCATGAAACTTATACAATTTAACAACTAAAATTTAACAAAAGTACATTTTTTGGGCCCTAAATATATTTTATTTTTCCCAAATTCCATTTTTTTTTTCCACAAATTCCATTTTTTTTTTTTAAATCTATTTTTTTTTTTCTTTTTAATTTTTCTGGTTAAATGGTGAAATTACATTTTAGTAATCAAAAAGAAATCATGAAACGTATACAATTTAACAAAAAAAATAAATAAATAAATAAAAAAGTACATTTTTAAAGCCCTATGAAAAATGTTTTATTTTTCTCAAATTCCATTTTATATTTTCCAGATTCTGTGTTTGCCATTTTAATTTTTTCTGGATTCTATTTTAATGGTTGAATGAAATTTTAATAATTCAGAAGCATATTTAAATAATAAAAATAACTTAATTTATTCATTCTTCTTCTTTTTTTCAATAATAAAAATTTAAATGTTGATGTTGTTTTTTTGTTTGTTTGTTTCAACAACAATTCTGTGTTGTGGATTTTAATGATTCTAGTAATCAAATAAATCCACTGGATAAAAGTCCATTACACTCAAACCTTAGAGATGAGAGTTTTTGTAAATGTTCACATTTACATGCTCCATCTAGTTGCAGTGACAGAGCTGTTTTTCTCTTGTCGGGTTTCTGTTTCTGCGCTGTACAGCAGATGCACTTAATGGACCCGCTGCTGCTTACAGCTCCACATACAGCCAGAGAAATATACTGGGACTAATAAACTCAGTTACTTATTTCATTTCAAACGTACTGACCCATTAGTAACCCTTAAAAATATGTTCACTTCACCTCAACGGGAGGAGCCAGAGAGAGCCACGTGTTAATATGAACATACTGACTGCCAAAAATGGAGAATTAGAAGCATTACACTGCTGAAAGACTGGATTAAACCAAAAACTGAAGTTTGGCTACCTGGTTTCCTGTTAAGTAAAGTTCATTTCTATAGCACCCTTTGAAACAGTGCTCGAAAAGTGCTGTCATACAACTTTATGAAGAAGAAATGAGAATAAAAATGTAATAAAAAATAAAATAACAAAAAATAAGAACATAAAATGCAATACAATTTTTTTTTAATAAAATAAAATAAGACAATAAAATAAGTAAAAATAGAAAATAAAATAACTAAAAAATCTAAAATTGATAATAAAATATCTAAAATAAACTCCAAGAGAATAAAAAATATCACAAAATAAAATGCAATACAAAAATAAAATAATAAAAAAGAAAATGCAATAAGAGAACAAAATGTAACTTAAAAATGACACAATAAAATATAAGAAAATAAGAAAATATAACAGAATAAGAAAATAAAATGCAATAAGAGAAAAAAATATCTAAAAATTGACAATAAAATAAAAATAAATTAAAACGTGATGCAAAAATTAAATAATTTAAAAATTAAAATAAAAATGCAATAAAATAATAAAATATCTAAAAGACAAGAGAATAAAATATCTTAAAAATTATAATAAAATAAAACAGAAAAGAAAATGTGGTACAAAAAAATAAATAATTAAAAAATTAAAATAAAATGCAATAAAAAATAAAAAATAAAAAATAAAAATATCTTAATAATGAGAATAAAATAATATATAAGAAAAAAGTGATACAGAAATTGCAATAAGATGCAATTAGAGTAAAATATCTTTAAAAAACAACTGAATGAAATAAAAAATCAGAACTTAAAAACAAGGCAATAAAATGTAATAAAATAATAAAGCAACAAAGAATAAGAAAGTAAAATGCATTAAGAGAAAAAAAAATAAGACAATAAAACGTAACAGACAAAAAAGACAATAAAATTTAACAAAGAATAAGAAAATAAAATGCAATGAAAGATCAGCCTGACCAGTGTGGCCTAATCTAGGCAGCTAAGACCAATAAACCAAACTGGGCATTTTTGGCACACAACCCTGCTTTGCACAAGCTAAAATCTGACACCAAACGGAACCAAAATCTCTGTGTGAAATTACTTTCACATTTGGTACTGTCTTTCAAATACTTTGTTTTAAACCTAAGACTGTTGTGATTTAGCTGACCTCTCGAAGCTGTCAGAAAGAGATTGCAAAACAATGAAAGGCAACAAAGGCAAAAGCGATATGACAGCATTGTCTCTGTATTGAAACAGCTCTAACATACATTGTGGTCAACTTCTGCCGAGGTAATTACCGGAATAGAAAGGCACAGGCGTTTACTGTACTCTGCCAGGCTGATAACCTTTGAATCAGATTTAAGGACCCGCAGTCTGGGCAAGGAGAGACATGCTAGAGTCCCAAAAGCCTCAGAAGGATGTGTAGCGGATTGCCTAATGTCAGCCCAGTTTCCTTTCTTTGTCCAGTCCGGCAGAATGGATCTGCAGCCAAACACATGAATCAAAGTGGAGTGGCGTAGATAGTGAATGGACACACGACGTGCCAAGACACAGAGCTCCGAGCACAGCAGGGACCCCACATGACTGTCCTTACTGAGTTTGGTCATTCCATATGGCTTTTTATTAACACTTCCTGCCATTGTATTGGACCGCAGGTACTTAAAAAGACCGGGCCGAACAGAGCAGCATAAAATGCAATAAAAAAATAAATAAGAAAAGCAAATGAAAATGGAGAAACTAATGGAGAAAATGAAATGCATTAAGAGAATGAAATAACAAAAAATAAGAAAATAAAACAGAACATGAAAATAAAATAATTTAAAAAAATAATTTAAAGAATAAGAAAATAAAATGCAATAAGATAATGAAATAACTAATTAAAAATAAAATGCTAATACAAAAATAAAATAATTTAAAAAATATAAGAAAATAAAATGCAATAAGAGAACGAAATGATTATGAAAATATGAATATGCAATATGAAAATAAAACCAATTAATTAAATGAGGAAATAACATGCAATAAGAGAAAAAAATAAAAGAAAAAAATAAAGTCAAGTAACAAAAAAGAAAAATAATAAATCAAATAATTTGATCAAATAATTTGATCAAATAATCAAAATGATTTAAAAAATAAGAAAATAAAAGGCAATATGAAAATAATTTAAATAAGTAAAATGCAATAAAAGAATAAAATCATTTAAAAATTAGAAAATAAAATTGCAGTATGAAAATAAAATCAATTAATTAAATAAGGAAATAACATGCAATAAGAAAAAAAGAATAGAAAAACCAATAAAGTCAATAAAGTTTTGTTACAATAAAGTAACAAAGACAATGCAATACAAAATAAAATAATTAAAATTAAAATAATTTTAAAAATAAGAAAATAAAATGCAATAAGAAAAAAGAATAAAAATAGGAAATAAAATGCAATAAGACAATAAAATAATAATAAAAAAAAGAAAATGAAAATGCAGAAACTGAGAAAACGGAAGAAAATGAAACCCTCAGAAGACTGCATGAAGGAAAACTAAATTGCAATAAAAATAGTTAAAAGAAATAAGAAAAAAAGTATTACAAAAATAAAATACTTTAAAAAATAGGAAAATAAAATACAATGAAAGAATGAAATAGCTAAAAAAAATAATAAATTTAATAATAAAATTATTAAAAATAAGAAAATAAAATGTAACTTATAAAGATGAGATGAGTGTAGCCTAACCTAGGCACCTAAGACCAACAAACCAAAACTGGGCATTTTTTAATTCAATTCTGGACGGCACACAACAGAACCAAAAACTCTAGTCAGAACCAAAAGCTCTAGTGTGAAACTGTCTTCCAAACATGAGTGTCCTTACCGAGTCTATGGCTTTTTATTAACACTTCCTGCCATTGTGTTGTACGGCGGGCACTTAAGCACACTGGGCTGAACAGAGACTGAATGAAGGATTGTTTGTTTGGATGTGATGTGTCAAATTACCTCCGGGCGTCTGGGCGTACGCTCTCAGTCATGGTCTTACCTGAGCGTCACGGTCTGGAGGCGGGCTGGACCGCACCCTCACCCCAGAGACAACAACCCCTGCCCTGTAGTTAGACGGCAAATTAAACCACACCCGTCTGCGGACACATTTAGGACGTCTTACGGCCTTTTATATCAAACCGGCTGATCTGAAGACTCCACATCGGCGTCTGTATCATCCTGTCTTGGTTTATTTAACAATAATGACCAGCAGAATGCACACTAGGCCTTTATGTTACATAACTGACATTTCTGACACAATGGGTGGCAATTTTGTTTATTTTTTCTAAGCCAATGAAAATAGTTCCAAAAACAGAAGCAGGAATTCTGGGATTCTTTGTAGTGAACACAGACGAGCAAACAGTGTGATGCAAACAGTGAACAGGTCTTCTGGAATGTAACTTGTCCAATTAAATTAAAGGACTGGAACTAAAAGGTAGGAATGAACGTTTGTTGGTAAAGGCATGAATAATGACTTCAGAATGAATAATGAATACTCCCGAATTTGTCTGATAGACTGATTATCCAACATGCACAAATACATTAAGACAGCATAGATAGATAGATAGATAGATAGATAGATAGACAGACAGACAGACAGACAGACAGACAGACAGAACGAATGAATGACAGACAGAATGAACAAACAAATGAACAAGCAAATGATAGACAGACAGACAGAATGAATAAACGACAACCAGAACAAATTAATGAACAAACAAACAAACAACAGACAGAAAGACAGAATGGCAGACAGAACAACTGAACACATGAACAAACAAACAAACTATAGATAGACAGAACGAACAAACGACAGACAGAACGAATGAATGAATGAATGAACGAACAAACAAACAATAGATATACAGACAGACAGAACGAACAAACAACAGACAGAACAAACGAACAAACGAACGAACAAACAAACGAACGACAGACAGATAGACAGACAGACAGACAGACAGACAGACAGAATGAATGAATGAATGAATGAATGAACGGACAAACAAACAATAGACAGACAGACAGAAAGACAGAATGAATGGACAACAGACAGGCAGACAGAATAAATGAACGGATGACAGACAGAACAAAAAAATGAATAAACAAATGACAGACAAATGATAGACAGACAGACAGACTGAACAAATGAACAAACAAACATATGATAGATAGGCAGAAAAAAAGAACAAACAAACGAATTAACGACAGACAGGCAGACAGAACGAATGAATGAACGAACAATTGAACAAACAAATGAACAAACAAACAAACAATTGACAAATAGACAGACAGAACAAATGAACAAACAAACAAATGATAGATAGAACAAACAAACAAATAGACAGACAAACAGAATGAATGAATGAACAAACAAATAAACAAACGAATGACAGACAGACAGACAGAACGAACAAATAAATGACAAATAAATGGACACAAACACAAACAAATGACAGACAGACAGAACAAATGAACAAACATACAAATGATAGACAGACAGACAAAAATAAATGGACGATTGCTTTTTTGACCATTCGTTTGTTCATACTATTGATAGAAAGATAGACAGACAGACAGACAGAGATAGATAGATAGATAGATAGATAGATAGATAGATAGATAGACAGATAGATAGATGGTGATAGAAATGTATGTAGAAATGTGTAAAAGTCATGAAAATGTACTTAGTGAGTATGCTTTTTATCTGCTCAGCTCTAGTATACAGAGACTGGTCTTTTGGAGTGTAATATTTATATAAAATGACTTTAAAAAGATCCTTATCCAGAATGATTAGACAAGTCGGGAAATGTAAAGGTATAACGCAGTGCCACGTATGAGGAAACTGAGCATGACTCAAATGATCCCAGAAATGCATCTTTCAGGTTATACTGGAACAATAAAGGAAATAAATAAATAAATAAGTCCTTCGACTTAAGTGCCACAATTCCATAAATTCAGGAATTCCATAAATTCAGGAAACCTAAACAAACATTTAACCTCGTGTTCTCATGTCGTTTCTCATTCTCTCACAGGGAATTCTTTACAGCTGAGGAGGGAACATGAGGGAAAACCTGGAAAAAAGATATTTGTTTTAGTTTAGAGCGACGCTTCGACTCTGACGTTGAGTTGACGAGTCCGTTCCCGTCGGACGGTGAGACTCGCCCTGTAATAAACCACGAGCAGAAGCTGTGTGCGTCGCAAAGCGCTGTGTTTGAGTTTATTTGTGTTCAAATGTATACATGCCAGTGCGTGTAAACATGTGAGGGCATGTGTGAATGTACACGCGTGTTTACGCCGTCTGGGTCATTGGGCTCTGACTGTAGCCTAAACACAGCTCTGTGCTCCTGCCGTTTACATCAGAAGGTGTGGAGCACTCGCTAATGCCTTTCAGATGAAGTTTTCACAAACAACATTATGAAAAGTCACAGAAAACACAATCAGGCTGATTTTCCAGATTTTGCAAGTTCTCGACCGGTGGCATTTTAACCATCGCTTCAGCTTTACGGGAAATCAAACGGCTGGTTTGACACGTCTTGATTTACCAGAAAAACCACGCAAACCGCTGATACGTGGACGTCATCAGTTTTAATGAATGAGATCTCTCAAATGTTTCAGTTGCACCTGCTCATATACAAATTTATATTTTCCCCCAGGATTCTTTGATGAATAGAAAGTTCAGAAGAACAGCATTTAGTTGAAACAGAAAGCTTTTGTAAGATTACAAATGTCTTTATTGTCACTTTTGATCAATTTAATGCATCTTTGCTGAATAAAAGTAGTAATTTCTTTAATTTCTTTCAAAAAAAAAAAAAAAAAAACCTTACTGACCCCAAACTTTTGAATGGTAGTGTTTAATGTTACAAAAGTTTTCTATTTCAGCTAAATGCTGTTCTTTTGAACTTTCTATTCATCAAAGAATACTGATTTTTGTTTTTACAACTTGTCTTATAATCTCTCAAAATATTTTATAAATGGTTTAAAATATTAAATAATTACAAATATATTATTCATTAATTATACAAATGTATTATTATTATTATTATAATTATTATTATTATTACTACATAAAACACTCCAAATACTGCATTTTATAATAAATATTTTTAAAATAATTTATTATATTTTATTTTAAATAAAAAATATTCAATACATTATTATTGTTACTATTTAAATATATACATATTTACAATTATATATTAATATATATGTAATACATCACAAGTCTGATAAAAAAAAAAAGTTTCTCTTAAAACTTAAAATAAATAAATAAATAAATAACCCTATATATATATATATCCCAAAAAATATTTTTAAATTTCCAGTAAAATAACTTCATTCTGATTACATATATAGATACAGATACGTATAATATATCTTAAATTTGGGATTATTTTTCTTGTTTTAAACATAAAACTTACTACATTTAAGTGAGATTAGTCTAAAACAACAACAACTAAAAGACATCAAATTCATCAATAGGAAAATAATAAAGACATCCTGTCTGAAACATGTCTTAAAACTGATAATGTTTTAAGGATGTTGAGGTAATTTTAAGTACTATTTAAAAAAAAAAAAAACATTTGAAGTCTCATAAGCTATAAAAGAGCATCTTCTGTGGCTGCTGAAAACGCAAGGCTGTTCAATATTCAGTGGAGATCGTCAATACTTTCTTAAGCTCAATGAAAAGCCATTTCCAGCTCAGGCTTGTTATTCTTGAGACATTTTTCAGTGGGACGGCAGACAGCGAGATAACATGCGATGTCACGGCTGCTCATCCATCTTCATGAGGACTGCAGCGGCGTGTCACACAGCATGAGGGACGAGACGCCATTTGTTGCCATGTGTGTCTTTGTCAAGGCGTATAAATCAATGTCGGCCCGTGCAAAACTCTGACACATTAACCACAACTTACTCATCGAGCTGCCAGTCAGACAACACACCTCGAAACGCTCACCACAGGGGAAGAGCAGTGTTTCCATGCTAATGACAGTGCAAAAATAAAGACCCACGAAGAGAGAAGAGACTGAGATTTATGGCTGTTCAAACGTGTTAATATTCAACAGGTTTCACTGATTGAGAGATTATCAAGACATGAGATCTTCAAATATCTCAGAGGAACATTTTATCAGACTTGAGATTTATTTTGACATATACAAATAAATATATTAAACTGTAATTAATTAATATATAAAAATGTATTTTATTTAATATTTTAAAATTTAATATAATTATATATAAAATCATGTATTAAATCTATATAATTATATATAAAATTATATAATTATACATAATTACATAATATATATTAAAATTCTATATAAAATATATAATTATATATATATAAAAAATTAAAAATATGATGTATTTTATTAACATTATTATTATTATTATTATTATTAATAATAATAATAATAATAATAATATTACATGGTTTTTATTTATCTATAAAATATAAAAATATTTGGACATAAATAAAAATATAAACATTTTAAATATAATAATAATAATAAATTATTATTATTATTATTATTATTATTATTATTAATATATAAATATAAAATAAATAAATGTATAGTATGTATTTACATAATATAGTATTACATTCTTTATAAAATATAACATTTTATAAATATATAAATAAATATAATTACAAATATATAAATAATATAATTATATAGATAAATATAATTAGGAATATAAATAAATATTCACTCATATATTGAGAGAATATCACTTTGAGGTATTCAAAATATCTCAGAGGAACATTTCATCAGACTTGTAATAAATAAATGAATAAATAAATAGTACTGAATTATTTATAAAACATAATATTTGGAGAGATTATCAAAATAAGACATCTTCAAAATATCCCAGAGGAACATTTAAAGTACTAAATGTTTTATAACTTTTATAATATAATATAATATAATATAATATAATATAATATAATATAATATAATATAATATAATATAATATAATATAATATATCAACTTCTCCTAAAATTTAAGAAGAGAAATAAAAAATTGACTCAAATGATTTAGTAGTTGCCATCTTGGAAGAATGTGACGTTAAACGAGTTCATATTGAGATCTCAGATTAAACGCAATGTGAGACGGTGTTGAGATCCTTCTGGAACTCTAGAGGAGCCTCATGTGAGACACTGCTCTTGTTGCAGTATGTTGAGTTTATTGCTCCAGCGAGAGGCCGAACGACAGCGCGAATGCTCCAGATGTGTGTGTTTATGTGTGCGGGTCACTCAGTTCACCCACCTGTTGCCCTCAGGCATCAATCGACCGAAAACCACCATCGTCTTGTCACGACAAGTCTCTCTCTCGCTCCCTATCGCGCTCGTTTTGCTTCCTCTGCAGTCAAAACATCAGAGTGTCCACACTTACAGCTTCACCAAACTCACGTACAAACTCATATCACACTTTATGATTTCATATTTTTTTGCTGCTGTCCCTGTAAGACATCTATATAAATGTCTTTAAATGTGAAATGAACTGCAGTGTTTTGCTGCACTCACACACATGCTGTCTAGTCTGGATTGAATTGCTTCAATAACTTTTCAGATCAGACTGAAACGATAAAAAAAAAATAAATAAAAATTACGCTGGATGGCTGTCATATGTTATTATGCATATGGTTGTGAATGCATGAAACTATAAGAGGCTACACAGAGATTGAGACTCATCACAGGTGCTCTAATGAAGAGTCAGACAGGAAGAACAGACCCAACTAGTAACAACACCATGATTCAGTCTAAATACTGTCTGTGTCTCAAAATCACACACATGTTAGTGCCTTTCTGTGCACATGGCCCTATTTTTAACATATTAATTTTCAAATGATATAAAAAAAAAAATGTATGCTTATTACGCAGCTATTTTATGTGAATAAAATAATTAATAAAACAATGAATATAAATTAATAAGTATATAATAATTAATAAGTAAACATTTATTTTATATGTATATAAATATATAATTAATTATATATTATATACATGTTGTTATTAATTATTTATATTAAAATATAATAATTATATTATATTATATTTACTTTTATTAACATTATTATTAACATTAATTTTGTACTGATATAACTATTATTACAGTTATTTTATGAAAATAAATAAAATAAATAAAATAATTCATTTTATGACTTCTATATAATTTACATAATGACTTTTAGTCATTATATATAGTATGTATACTAAGTTCATGTAAAAATGTAAAAAAAAATATTATTACAAAGCTATTTTATGAAAATAAAATAATTTAAATTAATGAGAATATAGATATATAACATTAATTTTAGAACTTTTAATCATTATATATAGTATATATACTACATTTAAGTTTGTGTGTGTGTGTGTCTATACATATATATATATATATATATATATATATATATATATATATACACATATACACATACACACACACACACAGTACTACTATTATATTATAATATTACACATAAGCTTCATATTTGGGTAGTGATCGTCCTGTCTGGGTTTATTTTGTGATAAAGTCTGTCCATGATCTGATATACCAACACCAGTGAGACTCACAACAGATACGCATTCGCTGGAAAAGACACTGAAGCTCCAGAGCGTCTGCTGAGATTCATTTGATAGATTTGCATCACATTATCTGTGAAAATCCTCAAATCTCACTCACAATCACAGTCTGGTTTCCTCTACAAACACAACAGACTGAAGGGAAGCATGCGTGTCCTCCGTCTGAGCTGGACGAGAAGATCGCAACTACATGATTACGCTTTCAACCAGAGGATTCAGATTCCGTCAATGAGAGACAGAGCTAACTGAAGCTTATTGTTTATGATATGTGATATCTCAGCCCTCTCTGAGATCGCTAGGTCAATAGAATGAGTGGACATGAACTAATGGCTATATAAAGGCACATTTTGGAGACAAATTCGGTCTAAAACGTCTATATTGTACCTTATCTTCCAGTCGGATGAGACGGGCTCCCACCGTATAATATTCCTTATCCACACCTTTCTCTGAAAACACAATAAAGAGAAATAATAAGACAGTCAGAAGTAATTATTTTTTGTATGTAACAGTCAAAAGCTGATGTTAATAGTGTTTTATTGAAACACCCTGCTCATATAAACGATTTCTTTAGTTTTCTTCAAGTGTTCACTGCCAAGTGGCTGAAAACCAGAACAGTACACTTTACATGAGGCAAAACTTCAACATATAACTCATATATTAATTTTAAAAGGATCATATTCTACATGTTTTGCAGTCTTTTCCCAACACAATTGACTTTTTTTTTATAATTAAATAGG